>QPKB01000002.1:80103071-80573379 GCA_003546025.1 Camphora micrantha | reverse complement strand
TGGAGCGTTGATTACATTCCTTGCTTGGATAATTGGAGGGCGATCAAGGAGCTTAAATCTCGGAAGAGAATGGAGCATCGGGAGTGGCATTGCCCGAATCCGAGTCTTAGATGCTTGGTTCCTCTCCCGATTGGGTATCGGTTTCCCGTTCCGTGGCCGAAGAGTAGGGACATGGTGAGATTAGATTCTTTGGTAAGTGTCGGTTGTATTATTGTTCTAATTGTAAACAATATAATTTATCATCTCAATCTGTCAAGTTTGATTTTAGGTTCTTGAATAGTTACTTTTTTCTGTTGCTGTGAACTTGAGTTCGTTCTTCTGGCTTGTTTGGCTGAAATTCAGTTTATATACTTGATTGGATCATTGGGATTTTTGTATAATTGTTATTCTGGATTGTTGAGTGTAGTTGGAATCTGCATTGGTTTCTACCTGATCTAGAAAATGCTATGTCGATATTCTCAGATTAGATGGAATCATCTTCTATGTACCTTTTGCTCATCTGTAATCTTCATTGCATCAGCAACCAATCCAGTTGAAAGCATTGTATTCTGTTGTAAACTATGCAAACTCAAGACTTATACATCTTAGTTTGAGTAGTGTTGTGTAGGATAATAATGAAATGAGTCTTATGCTTATGATAATATAAGATATATGATAAGGTTTTTTCTTTTCTTTTTTTTTTTCTTTGATGTTGTTAGGATTAGTTGGATATATTCGATTAGATTGTGCTTCACCATGTTGCTATAACATCCAAGATCATCATTTTTCATTTTTGCTTTATCCATTTTGTACTCTGTAAAATAACTATTATTACCCATGATAATCACACCTTTTACGTGGAATTCTCTGTCACATCTACAATATGAACCTTGTGTCTTTTGAAAAGAAAAGAAGCTTGAATGGGACCCAGTGGAACAAGTTGTAAATGATTTAGATTTTCTTTTAGTGAGTTGCAGATGGAAAACTGAGTTTGGAAACCCCCTGGCCTGAGCTTACGACTGTTTCTGTAACGATTAGTAGTGTCAGAAGCCAACATCAGAAGCAATCAATGCTTTGTAATAACAAGGAGAATATTATATGATTGGTGTAATTACCTTGTGAGTAGGCGAAAGAAGGTAATGCTATGCGACTTCTACATGAGGCAAACATTCCCCAATTTGCTGATAGATGATGATTGAGCTAAAAAGACCATTGACTATTGTTCTAAAACTTATCGTTTGCATGTATGATGAAATGTTGTAAGAGCTCTATAGAACTGAAGCATTGGTTGAAGTACTGATGAAGAAGATATATCTTATAAAGTCCAATAGGATCTTGCCATCATTGATTGATATTTAAGATTTTCTATAATGCCTTAATTTTTGTCGCATGGCTTCGTGAAAGTGACTTTAATATGCCTGATGGCTTCTTCATTTGGTGATAAAGGGGCTAGTTGATGGTTCGCGCTTGATTGGAACTATGAAGATGTACTTGGGCCCCATCATGGATTTGCCATTGTCAAACTACAAGTGACTGGGTTGAGTGCTATTAGGCTATAAATCAATGGACTTCATGCCATCATCTAAATCCGGTATACCATTAGACAGCTTCCATTCATTTTATATTAGTGGTATTTAGAGGTTTCTGTTATCAACAAGTTATGTAAGCTATTGACGATATTTAGTTGATTTTTTTTCTTGTAGAAATGTAACATTACTATATTGCATAATCTCCTTTTTTTTCTTGTAGAAAATGGTTCTTGTAGAAAGCTATTGATTATTTAAGCTATTGATTATATATTCCAGACATGATAGGCTCCTGTTCTAAGTGTGCATAAACTCACATTCATTTCACATGTTGCGGCTCTAGCTCTCGTCGTTCCCTCCAAAAATTAAAATGGCCGGCCAGCACCTGGTTCTTGCGCGCGTGAAACGAAACACGCGCCAACGGTCTTAGAAGAGAGAGAGAGGGAGTGAAGTACGCAAGATCTCTTTGTTTTGTTTGATCTCGAGAGGAAGAAGAAGAGAGATGGGCATGGGTAGTGGGTCTTTGATCGAGAGCAGCGCTCAACCCCTGCTTCATCCCCACACGACATCAATCAATCATTGTGTCATCTTTAATGACTCTTTGTCTCTCTAATTATCAATAACAGATGACCATCGATTGCTATAATTAAATGATTCATACTAGGGCGAGTAAAGGATACTTATAGTGACTTAGAATTTATATTGTGACTTGTGGCAGATTTCTGTGTTTTGAATTTTCATCTTCAACAGAATGAAGCACACTCCTCAAACCAGTGACCAGCCCGTGCATCCGCTTACATTACTGTATCATGTCTGGAAAGGAAAACAATGTGAGTTTTGCGTTGAAAACGTAATGGGTGCTTTATGCATCTTAGATACTATATACTGATTCTGTTTGGTTGCAGAATCGAAAATGTAGGGGCGGTCGGGTCTTTTTCTTTTGTTTGAATGGTTTTGGAGAGGAGATGCAATGTGGGTGTTTGTTGTTGATTTGTTTTCTCTGTTTCTGTTGTTGAATTGCTTTAGCTCTTGGAATGCGTGCCTGATTATTGTCATGAATGATTATGATTTTCGCTACTTCTCCATTGTATAGAAATTTTTATTTGGAACGATGGCATGATGATATCTTCATATAATGCATTTAATTTTATTTGGATGCATGTGAGAAAAACAAAGATTGTGAGAAGTAGTTATTAATATTAGTTGGGGTTTTTTGTTAATGCCAAATTGCAATATCAATTCAGAGAGTAGGAAGCAATGTCGTGGTTCGCCTTCTACATATTTAAATACATTTGTTCACGTAATTCTGTGGATATAACAAGTTATTCTAGTTAGTTGTTTATGTCTCCTCTCTTTGTGCAAAATATAATATATATATATATTTTGTTTATCAGAATGGAATTAAATATGGATTGCTTGTTCGATCATATATTGCATTTCTATTGGTTTTAAACTGAAAACAAATTGAATCAATACTATTTGATATCATATTCATTCATATTTGGTCCTTGATAGCTTTCTTGAATGTTAGACTCTCAGGTAAAACTGGCTAGGACTTTGGAGTCTATTTCAATAGCAAACAGAAAAGGTTAATAATTGTAGCAATTCCTTTTATGGCTCTCTCATTGGACTCCATTGTTGTGATACGAGTATGTGACTAGCTAACAATTAGATGGCAACATGAAATAATGACTATATATATATATATAGTAGACACGCAACTCATATGCACAATTGAAGCACCTCTTTCCTATTTTGAACATAGTGGAAGATTTAGTGTTGGTTATTGTTCTTCTTTCACTGAATTCTTCATATGGGTTATTTTGCTTTTATGTGCAGTAGCTCCCTTTGTGGCAAAGTCTCCTTCGGACATGAATGTCTCTGATTAGTACTAATTAGCAGTGTCATTTTACCTTTAGTCTTGTGGCACATGAGCTAGAATGAGGAAACCTCAACTGCCTGTGTTATAGTAGGAACTATAATAGTTGTTCATATGATAGTGCAAGAAACTGTCATGTTCTCTTGGTTTCCACTCTGTGAAGCCATGAACAGGATCGTGTCTCCTGGTTATTTGCCTAGTGAAGGCCTAGAGCCACAACAAGTTAAGTTTGCACTCAGAGATTCATAATGCTTTGGAACTTGTAAATCTACTTCTTCACTGCGAGGCGACATATGGAGCAATCCAACTTGTAGAAGGGTGTATGACTTATTGTGTGCTGTGCAATAGATATGTTGGTTCCATTTCTTCATAGAATGTAAGCATATTATCAATTATTTTTTTAGTCTCAATTCTGAATTGAGAAATGAAATAAAGGCCATTGAGTTTACCCTCTTAAACTCATGTTTCCAACCATTGTCACATAGGAAAGCTTGTCTGATTTTGTTCTTTATTCGAATCAGTTTTTCAAGCGCCTTGAAAAACTGAAAATGTGTGTGGTTAGTGTGGAGCAATTGTATGTGCTATCAGAGATTAGTGGTTTCTAATTTTTCTTGATCGAACGATATCGTTACAAAACCTTTAGACTTTTTTGGTTCCACTTTTCCGATTCAGTAATCGAGATTGAGCCTTGACTATTTATTGAGATACATAAAATAGTGTAAAGACTTCATGGAGGTTATATTCAAATAACGAAATCGTTATCGTCTTTTAGAGTTTTCACTCTCAAATTTATTATCCAGCCAAGTTGATGGCCTCGATTTTAAAATGTGATCTTTAAATAATGAGAAAGCTCTTGGATGCTGCTCAGATTGTATGTCAGTATATTCATGAAGTTTCAAAAACGGTTTCCATGTCGTGTAACATGTATGATATGCGCTGAGTCCAATTGAAAGAAGTCTTTAAGTCTTAGAGGATTTGAACATAGTTCAAGAGGCAGCTCTTATAATGAATAGACTAGATGCAAAATTCCTCAATTCACCAATGACTTCAATGTTGGCCCAATTCAATGGATGGTTTTTATTTTTTCACATTTTTCTAGAGATGATTTGTTAGAAGAAAAGAATAACACAGATGCCAAGCAAACCCGTTCACACAGAAGACACAGATTTACCTTCTTCTTTGAAGAATGGCTGCAAACTTGGTTTCCATGTTCAATATTTGACACGCACGTAGTGGCCAACGTTCGATTTTTCAGCGTAGACCAGCTCTCTTTCCTAGAGAGCTTCATGAAGGTTCGAACTCTCATTTGAGGGTTCGAAACCTTCAACTTCACTGCCTTCCTGGGCCTCAATTTCCAGAGAGCATGAAAGGTTCGACCCTCATTTTGAGGGTTCGAACCTTCACTTCACTTGCCTTCCTGGCCAATTCATGGAGTCCGAAGCGTTCGAACCCTGTTTTAGAGGGTTCGAACCTTCACTTATTGCCTTTCCTGGGCAAATTTCCAGAGAGCATGAAGGTTCGAACCCTTCTTTGAGGGTTCGAACCTTCACTTCACGTGGCTCCTCTCCTAGGGCCCAAATTCCAGAGATCCAAAGGTTCGAACCCTCGTTTTGAGGGTCGAGACCTTCCACTTCACTGACCTTACTGAGGCTAAATTCCAGAGAGATGACATATGAACCTTCACTTCACTGCCCTCATTTGTGGGCCAGTGCATGGCATCGAACTTCACCCTCGTTCACTGCCCTTCCTGGGCTACAAATTCAGAGAGAGTCCGAAAGGTTTATGAACCCTCGTTTTGAGGGTTCGACCTCACTTCACTTCACTGGCCTTCCTGAGCCAAGGTCAAATTCCAGAGAGGCTGCAAACCTTCGGAGCAACCTTCGACCTTTATTTTTTGCACTTCCTAGACCAAATTTCAAAGAGCCGAAGGTAGAACCACTCTGTCTTAAGGGTTCGAACCTTTAATTATTTCCCACTCCAGAGCTATTTTCCCATTATCAGCAACATCCATTTTCAAGCTCAAACATGCAGACATCTCCTTCTCTAAGCATTTACCACAAGCTCAAAACATGCAGACGTCTCCGTTTGATTCTACAAAAAACAAGTCTGTCTGATTCCAGTCAACGTGTTGGGATTATTGAGAATATCGAATTGATCGTGTGCAAATGAAGAAATTAGACCCATGTTGAAGGACGTGACAAGTAGAAAGCACCTACAAGGTAATTATTAGAGGAAAAGCCCATCCTTTTCCATGGTATAGGCTCCTGTAATGTAACCTTTCCCATCCCTTTCTCCATGTTATGGAGCTCCCTGTAATGTAACATTTCTGATTTCATTCCATTTAACACTCATTTTTTTTATCTCTTGAGGGTTTTAAACCTTTGTGGCCCTCTGGAAAATGGCTCTGGAAGGGCAGCAAGAGAAGGTTCGAACCCTCAAAGCGAGGTTTGAACCTTTGCGGCGTTGCTGTCTGGAAATAATATGGCTCTTCGCTTTTCCTGTAAAGTTTTTTATAACGACTATCGTTACGATTCTTTAGAGATATTTTATGTTCCCTTTTTCGCTCCTATCAACGAGATTGGCCCTGACTATATATTGAGAATACATAAACAATGAAAAAGACTTACAGAGTGTTACCCAAGAATATCAAAATGCAAATATTCCAACAATTTGTAAAAAATGGAACACATCTGGCATGTTGTCTTAGTAATTGTGTAAGTGCTCCTTCTCCCAACCTCCTTGCACTTTATATGCATTGCTTTTGTATTCAAAACTTTCATGCATAATAAAAATCATACTCTGTCTTTTATGATAAATACACAATAGCATGTGAACGTTGAATAAATGAACAATACAATAGCTCGCTACGTCATTATATATTAATAGATAAATCCATCACATTTACATTCAGACACTCAACAAATATGAGTGTAGCTGATCACTCAATTTTACACAAATATTGGCAACCCATATCTATAGGAATTCTTATACACAACGCCGTCCACACGAGAATGTTTATAAAATCACAAAACCCTTACAATCAAAAGCCGCATTGACATTGGCTCCAATGTTCTGGTTCCCACCATCTCCATCACCGTGACTGTATTCTTCTTTATAGAGTTCTTGATTTGATATTCTGGCATATTCTTACACCTTAATACTTTGTCGACCAATGTGAAATGTTAAAGTATAAAGTGTATAAGAAAGATCGTTGTAAGGGTACTATAAAAGAATTGCACAACTTTGATGCATGAAGCTTATGGATCACACCTAGTACAGGATTAGATAGAAGTAGATGTGGTAAGAGAGATGTGTATGCTCAATGGATAGTATGAAAGAATGTACAATAAAAAAAAAAACTATCATACTATATAAAAGATAGTTCAAAATAGAATAATAGTAAAAGTAATGTATAAATAAAAGTAAATAATATAAAGAAAAATGTTAAAACACTATAAATCAAGTACCCCAACATAATTCTTAGGATTATAAGATTAGTTAAAAAAGGTGGAGAATTACAGTACAAAATTACAAAGACATGATGGGTGCAACAAACATAAAAACATTTTAGAAGTGAAAACATTAACGATGAAGATGATCAATTCATAGATCCCATAAGTAAGGTTAAGAATAGCAAACAAAACATAAGAAACAAACATTTTATAATTGTAGATGGGATGATATATAGATGGTTTTTAAGGGGGGAATATTTAAGAACTTGAATTCCTAACTCATACGAACCTGAATTTTGCTGGAAGCGACATTTTTTTTTGAAAAACGAGTATCGTTACCATCATTTATAGTTCTTAATTCCAATTCTTTATGTCCAACAAGAAAATAATTGTGAACTTTATATTGAGATGCATAAAAAATAGAACGACTCACGATTTCACTCAAATTCCTAGTTTTTAAAATCTTCTGATAACGATATCGTTACAATTTTTTATAGGTTCTTAAAAATTTTTTGTCTCCAACAAAACAAAATGACAATGACTTTATAATGGGGTGCATAAATAATGAGAAAGGCTCACGGATTTGGGATCAGAATTGCAATTTTCCATTTGTTCAATTATTTGACAACCACTTAGCTGAAACCATTAAATACCTAAGCGTTGAACCAGCTCTCTTTGCCTAGATAACATTTAAAACCATGATGAAATCAAAATAGTTCCATTGTTCAGTTCTGATAAATAATCATCACACATTATACAATTTAAATAATATTTTCTCAAATCAAGCTCTCTTTTGCCATATTTAATTGTCCTTATTAGGGATGCACAATGAGATTTCAAGTAGGAAGATTCATAATCTAAGTGCATTATACAATTTAGAGTTTTTATTTTTATTTTCTTCCTTTTCTTGGTTTGGCCCAGAAAGCAGTGAAGTGGGTTTGAACCTTTGGTGATCTGGAACCTGGCCCAGAAATGCAACAAAAATGGAAGGTTTGAAAAATGGAGCGAGGGTTAGAACTTCATCCCTTTCTGATTTTTTGGCCCAGAAATGCAAACAAGATAGAAGGTTAGAACCAGGGCAAACGAGGGTTCGAACCTTTATCCTCTCTGGCCTTTGGCCCAGAAATGCATAAAATGGAAGGTTCAAACCATGGCAAAACGAGGGTTCGAACCTAGGGGGATTTCGCCATAATAAATGTTTTCTTTTCAGCTCGGGCCAAGTGTGAGGGAAGTACAGATCTAATGGTGGTGATGCAGTGCAGAAAGGATTTGATTTAATGGAAAGGTGGGACCGACGTAAGGTCTAATAGGGTAAACTGACGGTTTTGGGTGAACTTTTCAAAGTGTCCGTTTTTGGTGTAATTACGTTGTGTTTTGGGTGGAAACGGGCCAAATGAATTTTAGGATAACTTGAAGAAGTAAAGGGTGAATAAATATTCACGAAGGGCCATCAAAATAACCTCCCCTTTTCTAGATTGCCCTAATAAATCAGTCATACGAAAATGAGTGTCCCAACTAAACCTCCACCTTATATCTTTCACTCTGCAACTTTTATAATAGTAATCCTTTTTATAACCCATTTTTACTAGAAGTAGCTAAGAATCCAATAGAAAAGGCACATTTGCATAACTCGAGAGTTCCAAAAATAGAGAAAACGACTTTGGTTATCCTGCAACTCAAAATTTCCACAGTTGGTGCAATGATACTTTGCCAAGAAAAGACAGTCTGGCCTAATTTTTTTCAATATCAAGAGGAAAACAAAATCCAATGGTGGGGTTGCACAGTGGGATTCTCCACCAGCATGAAAAGGAATTCCGCAGATAGTGGAATCCTCATTATACAAATGTGCCTTTTAAAGTGTGCTTGTGCACCTGGAGGATTACGAGACAGGAAAATTGTTCAGATTTTTTCCTCTAGCTCACTCTTCGCTTAGTTTTGTGCGACACTTCTTCCACGTGTAAAAGAATATTGCTCAAAGGCTGAAAATGGCTGAAAATGGGTTAAAATATTGCTCAAATGCTATTGGGGTCAGCTTGATTTGTACTAGACAAATGAAGTTTGGAGAATAGTTGTACGGCCTAAACTTTCACACCCAAACAGTCTAAATAAAAGTCTTGTGGAGATGTTCCTAGATAGATTCACAATGGTTAGTTATTTTTCATCATTGTGAAAGCAGAAGTTTGGAAATTTTATTAGCCAAAAACGTCAATTCACGTACATTTCGGGCTTACCCATTGTGGGACATGTGCTAGACCAAGGTTAACAAAATTTAATTGATGCTCAATATGGCGTAATGAGCCTATAGTTGAACCCAAGCCAAAAAGTGACCTAAAGCCAAAATTCTGAACTGCTGTCTTTCTTAACCCCTATCACTAAATATACTACAAATGTTGTCACATGCATCTTTCAACCTTCAATAAATATCTAACAAAAGCCTAAATGATCAGATATCATTTTTTGCAGACCCTACTCATCAGTTCATCAAATAAAAAATTAACCAGTCTCTAATGCACAAAGCAGACCCCCCAACAACCAAATTTCCATTTCAAGATATTCTATACCTGTAGAAATGCGAAGGAAATTATTCTTTGATAACGATATCGTAACCATAATCTTTATCTTTATCTTCCAATTTTGGTGTCTAAAATAAAAATGATGGTGACTTTATATTGAGATGCATAAAAAATGAGAAGGAAGCATGCTTTAAGTCAATTTTGATTTTTCGATATTTTCTAATAACGATATTCATTTCAGTAATTTATAGGTTCTTCACTAATTTTTTGCACCGTGCAAAGAAAACGAAATTGAATGTATAATGAGCTGCATAAACAATGGAAAGACTTACGAACTTCACCTAGATATTGATTTCAACTTCATTTTATAGGACAACAGGATCATCGATCATTATTTATACGTATGTTCCAAATTTTGTTTGATCCTGCACTATTGACGTATTTTTGTAGCTCATATGTTACCCCAAAACCTTGGAATCTCATATTATCAACTAGGCAATAAGTGTCAATAGTAATTCACTGACCAAAACCCAAAAAAAGTGGATGGGACAATAAGTAGTTCATTTTCTTTGTTGTTCTACAAGTGATAATGTACCAGAAACGAAATTGCTAGATTTTGTGTAAATGATCATTGAGATTAGTTGTAGATGACTAAAGTGATTACTTTATGATTAAAAAGGCATTGATGACGATGGAAAAGAAGGTGGGCAAAACGAAATAGTTGGGATTAGGAAGGAAGCAAATAAGGGATAGAAAAATGATTGGGTGGGGGGAAACTTAAACACACTATTCAATTCAGCAATCAAATCTCTAAAGCTCGATCGATCAATAAAAATTGTCGACTTCTTGCCCCTTCCCATTCATTTGAAGATAAAAATCTAAGTATTAGAGTTAGTTCGAGTATCTATATCTTAGTTAACCTTATTGATGAGAGCTTATAGAATAGACCTAAAATCCATAACCCGTCTCAATGCAGTTACTTATGGTTGTTGCTGCATATGTCAAGTAAGTAACGAAGAAACCACGTAGGAATTCACTATTATTTTAACAACTAAATTTTTTTTTAAAGGCTGCTCATCTATCTTAAGCATTCCCTCCAATCTTAAATACTCACTCTCATGCGTAGTCTCATTCCAAGAAAGAGCCTACAAAAAAACAACGAACGAGTATAGATGTTGAATTCTAATTAGCAACAATATCTTTATCAGTTTCAAAAAATGATGGAAAGCAATGCAATCAAAAATTACTATCAATCAGAGGTGCAAAAAAAAGTTACTATATAACTTAGGAAAAAATTACTATGGCATAGAAAGGCAGGGATGCATTCTAAACCTGATACAGTCATATTAAAGAAACAAAACATGGGAAATTGATACTACTAAAAGCTGTTAAGATGGTGAAATCGAGGGCCATATCCAAATAAGTAAATCAAACAAGAAATATGTTAGTGGTACGTCAGGTTTCATGGCTGAATATGTTTAGTCGATATTATTAGTGGAAGCCATTCCACATACATTTCGGGCTGTACTATTTTGGGACAAGTGCTACACCAAGGTTAACCAAAGTTACTTGATGCTCGGAATGGTGTAATGAACCTATAGTTGAACTCAAGCAAAAACTGACCTAATGTCACGCGATTTGGTTTCGGGTTTTAGCATATTAACCACCGATATATTGAAAAGACCCAACGTATTTAGGGCCTACAATTGAGATTTTAATAACAGGGATATGGGAGATCAAAAAATAGGGAACAACTAGATTTCTAATGGGTACTTCGAATTTTAGAAAAGCCCATGACAGAAAGAACCAAAAATCACCCAAACAATTATTATGCAAGGCAAAACCCAAGAAGCCAAAACCCGAGAAGAACTAATAGAAGCAAAACAAAAACAAAAGAAAAGTTAGAAAGGAAACAGAAAATGAAAATTTAAAACGGACAGGGAATTAAGACACAAAATAGACATCAAATCCCACTAAAACCACACCATACAAAAATCTAATGAAAGACCAAATGAAGCAGCAAAATGGAAAGGAGAGGAAGGGGAAAAGAGAGGGCAGCATCCGACGGATGGAGAGGTAAGAGAGAGCAGGGAGCGGAGGAGAAAGAGTGAAAATGGCGGGAGAGGAAAAATGGAGAAGGAACGGTAGGGATGAATGGAATGACGATGTTGTTCGGCACACTTTTAAGGGTAAAGTCGTCAAAAACTCTCGTACGAACACTAAATTCAACATTTTTGTGTATTTCTAATTAGAACCGGCTAATACATGTTTACGGACACTTTTTGAGTGAAATAGACTTTGAAGTCTGGAAAGGTACCCATACACTCAATATCATCTATGAGAACAGTACATTTGAACTAGATGATGTGCACATCCACATTAAAAGTTCTAGGAACAAAATTAATGTAAGCTCTAAAAAAAAAAGCAATTCCCAAAAAACAATCCAAAATAACAGAATCAATGACCATTCCTCACACTAATTTAGAGCTTTGATGACTTCTATGGTGGCTGAAAAGACATGGATTTCAAAAAAGAACTCTTTTCCTTTTGCCTTCTTGACTGCAAGAAAGACCTTTGTCGTTTCTGTTTCTTTCAACAGGAGCGTCTTTGGTCCCTTATGCGACTTGCATCAATTAAAAAGCCAATGCATATTATAATAAACCAAAAGCAGAATTGTCATCGGACGAATTGAAGGCGGCTTGATTAATTAACTGAGACTTATGCTAAAATAGGTACCATGTATACAAGTTGCATCAACATTTAGCAGATTTTGTTTGATGTTTGAGGCATCAAGATTCTAAGACTTAATATATAGTTTTTTTCCCCTACAAGGTGCAAGGCTCGGCACCATTACTGAAACATCCTAAAAAGCTATAGGGGGCCTGCACACTATAGTTATCGAGCTTTTCATTTAATTTAAACAAATCAAACATTCAATGCGCGTACAGTTCCAGTAAGAATGACCATAATAAAAAATAATTCTCACCCACAGAGATCAGCTGAAAACCCAACATGCAATGAACAAGAACAAGAGAGAAACAACTGACAGAACACAACAACAAATTTGTTGAAACAATTTCTCAGCAACAAGAACAAGAGAGAAAGAACTGACAGAACTCAGCAGTCTAAATTTGTTGAAAAGCCCAAAAAGGATATGTTATGCAAGTTCTCACTTTTATTGGCTAGAAAAACCCTCTTTCATATACAAGATTTTCTCCATCAACTCCGGCAATGAGAGGGCATTGCTGGCTGCCAAACACAAGAGAGAAAAAAAGAAAAGAAACCCACTTTGCTCCAACAAGATTAACTTTCTGTGCATGCATATTACAGTCACTTCTATTTTTCTCCACTAGTAAACAACCAAATGGGAAGAGATAGAGATGGGGTGCTGGATAAAATAACAGGAGATGACATAAAAAAGATAGATTACAAAACCTGAGGGTACAAGTTCACCGGCGTGAAGGATCATCAGCAATGCATCATCTGGGGCCTCCATATATTCATATGATGGTGCTGCCCTTTGAATCCTGGCCATTGATTGCATAGTTCTGACGTTGAAGGGTAAGGCCGGAGAAGAAGAGGGAAAGAGAGAGCAGGGGGCCAATGGAGGAGAGAGGATGCGACGAGGAAGGAGAGAGGAGTCGAGAGGGAAGGAGAGAGGAGGGAACGGAGAAGGCATTTAGAGAGGAAGAGGGAGAAGGAGAGGAATAGGCAGGGAGAAGCTCTGGCGGGAATGGGAATTAAGGTATGTTGAGATAATGATGTCGTTCGATCTATGTAAGGGTAAAATCGTCCAAGAAGCCTGTACGAACACCGTTTTGGGTGTTTATTTGTATTTCTGATTATAATCGGCGTATACAAGTTTTGAGACGCTTTTTTGGTAAAATTTCCTAGTATTAATTATATTCGAGGCGTTGCCAAACGACCATGACCATTGGAGGAGACGAGGCGCACCAATTACCACGTACTCTGACTCTGACTGGGGTATTTAAAATTTATTATGGTATACGCCGGTGCGCGTATGAATAAGATGGGCCCCGAGAAGCGCGTATGAATCTTAAGCGGCAGCATGAAAAGAACGTTTAGCCCTTTGCTCCGTCTTGACTCGCCCTCTTCTTTTGATCGTCGCCTCCATCACCGGCCCCCATCAACGACGACGACCATCTCTGTCTGTATGTTGTAGCGGTCCACTGCTTGTCTTCTGATTCTCTTATCCTCTCCTCTCCTCTCCTCTCTTCTCTTCCGAACTGACTGGTCCGGTAAGAAAAGAAAAGAAAAAAAAAGGGGCCATGGTAAAAGAAACGGAATACTACGACGTGTTGGGAATCAGCCCCACGGCTACAGAGGCCGAGATCAAGAAAGCCTACTACATCAAGGTGAGTGAGGAATTCATTTTCTTCGTAAGATGAAAAATGGAGCTGATGCAGCTTCTGATCACTAAGTTCTGCGCGAAAATCCGATCAGAAATGATCGAGTTCGCCAGTCACAAATTTAGGAGGGATGGATTCGTCCATCACCTGCTCATTCTCTTTCCTCTCCTCTTTCTAATGTCACGCGGTTCCGTGCCCCTTAATTCCAATGGGTGTAAAGTTCTAGGGTTTCTGCAGCAGAAAACAGATTTCTAACTCTTTTTATTTGCGTTTTTTCCCTCTCTCTCTCTCTCTCCCTCTCTCCAGGCTCGGGTTAAAATCCCTGGTTTATTAATTATTGATTCATGCAAAGCGCTGGGAATTTGGATTCTCAAAGTCTCTGTAGATCGAGATCGAGAGGGGTGTTGACTTTGTGAGGGCGTTTTGGATTGGTTACGTTGGCCCCATCTAGAATAACGTCTTTGCTTAGTTTAGTGGTGGTAGTTCTGATTGTTGAAGCAGCGATGCTTCTTCCTGGCCAGAGCACCCAGAGGTTGACATATCTTGACTTTTTGGCCCTCCGGTGCATGCAATCGCACTTGAGCTGTTTTTCTTCCACTATTTAAAATGCTGCAAAATACCCAGACCATACATGCGTCCGATAAGGCTTCGACTATGACAAACCTGCTTCAAATTTGCAGGATGAGCTGCTTGATTTGATTAATGTTTTATTTGCACCAGAGTTCTTTTGTCTTGGTTTGCTTGCAGTGGTTTCCATATTAATTTATCTGTTGCTGCAAAGAGCATCAGATTCAGTTCAGTTGCACTTATGAAATTTATCTTTTCAACTCTTGAGTCTGCGTTACCCTTGGACTTTGGGATGTGCTCTTCCTACCAGGGCCGGCACATAACACAAAAATCTGATTGATATTTTTTTGCGTCATAACTGTGCTCCTCAAATCTCACAGGGGAGCGAGATTTTACGAGCCACTTCATGGAACTCACATGGAGTTCCTGGATGATTCATCTGAGAATCTGGATTGGTTTATAGCTTACTTGGTGCTGGTTGTTTCGTTAAGTATTGATGCATTCGTGGGCTTAGATGAACCCAGAGAGGGCTCACGTCCACACGTGGCACCCACTCTTTGTGCAGACGAGAACTTGGATTTATCACTGGTGCAAGTTACATTCGTAGTTTATTCCTGTCAAGTTAGCCAAAGTCCTATTAATAAGCGCCCATTCAGCAAATTATTCCCATGAGTTAGGAGTCCATGGCATCAAATAGATCTGATTGTTGAGCTTTGGGAAGAGTACTATTTGTCAGTTGTTCTAACAGCTTTATGTGGCACAATTTTTTTAATAGGATTTAGGCCTTAGGGTCCTAGTTATGGATCCTTTTTTTTTCCCATTCGGTAAATACGCCTTAACCCGAGTCTCTTTTTTTTTTTATATAACACCTTAACCCGAGTCTCTTACCATTAGCGCTATAAAAAGGGATCTAGCTTCTAGTAAATCAGCCTAGTTGTGAGTCTTTAGTGTCTCTAGTAGTATTTTCTTTAGAAAAGCTGTATGACTTGGTCAACCAATTGTAATTGGGATGAAGTGGCCCTTTCATGTTGATTCTCATGACAGGCCTTGAGCTATAGGGTTTTTGGAGTTCCTTTTTTTTTTTTTTTTTTTTTAGCTTTTCTTTTATTTTCTCTTGCTTGAACCTTTGGTTTTAAAAGGTAATTGATCTTCTTTTTTTTTGCTTACTTGGCTCAATGGCCAAGTGGGAGAAGAGTAAAGCCACCCACCATGGATCGATCCCTGGTGGGTGGGATGGGAGTGAGAGCCTTTACCACTAGGTCTTCCCTATGTTCCCAAAGGTAATTGATCTTCAACCTCGTGTCATCAAAAGTTAGATGATACTGCAGGATTGGTGCACTACTGTTGGAGTTTTGTCTTCATTTTCGCTGAAGAATAACTTCCCCTGCTAAGTATACTGTGAAGCATACTTGGCTACTGAAATTTTAAAGCCATACTCTCTATCTTTGTTATTTCAGACAGTGCCTTGAAATTGAAATTGAATTATGTGTTGCTGTGGTTGTTATAACATGTCAAATTGTAAATTAGTAACTAAGTTGTGACATTCTTTTGGAGTTCTTTGAAGAATTTACAAACCAATTTGTAAAATTCAACCAATTTAAAATAGAGATTTTACTAATTCTCGATTTTAGGCATCTTATCATTGCTTACCTTCGTTTTTTGTAGGCAAGGCAGGTCCATCCTGATAAGAATCCAAACGATCCTCTGGCAGCACAAAATTTCCAAGTAAGTTTTCAATGAGTGATCATCATAAGCATCCACTACTTAACCTTCTATTTTTGGCATCCTCATCATCATTATCAAAGTCTTGTCCCAACTATGTTGGGTCTGTTTCTATTTCTTCACTCCAATCTATCTCAAGTCAAATCCTTGGATAGGTTGCACGTCTTCATATATATCCTTACTTTCATCCATGTCCTCTTCGGCCTATCATTTCTCCTTGGTGGGCCATCGATATGTTTATTTATTAAAATCAAACATGAATGGAACTCGTTTTTTTAGAAAAAAAAAAAACATGGAAACTTGATAGGGAAAAAAACCTTCATTTCCATTTGAGTTGGGTTCTGCAGCATTGAAGATGAGGTGTCTCCTTAGCTTGGAGAGTAACAATCTATATCATGTATCATAAATTAGATAGACAAACATGCATACGTGTGAGAGAGAAACCTTGGCATTCTTGTTAGCAGTTTATAGGTGGGTTTCTTGATGCGGATGGTGGATGGTGATGTTGAACGGGTAGGATGGGGACGAAATATGGAGGGGGTAGGTCAAGGAAACCCTGAAAATATATTGGCCTTGCGCCATACTTCCTCCTCACAGGCGAGGAAAAAGAGAAATTGGGAAACCCAAAATCACTTTGAAAATTCTCATTCATCATAATCTTCAATTGAATAGCCAAGGAGGCTTTACATCATTTAAATAGGAGAAAACATGACCCTAGAGCTAATCTGGACCATCCAAACACATTGATGGTTAGGATTAAAACATCTAATATAAAAACAACTTAAAACATAAATAAAAACTCTAAATATGATAGAATATGTGGGCCGGGCCCAAGATGATAGGTCGAAATGGATTGGTTGGGCCCATTGGTTGGTCGACCCATGGGGACCATTCATTTCTTTTTCTTCTTTAATCTCGGAGTTTTAAGGTAGGACCTTTTTAGCCAACCTTAGATGGATGGATAAGACTTTGATAATGAATGATGTAAGTGCATCTTTTAGCTACATAAATATTTTTGGATGTTGGATCCTTTATGAACCCTTTTCATCAGTTGAGGTGTTTCTACTCAAGTCTCATGGCCTTGTGGATGAGTAGCATCATTTCTATTGAACTTGACCCCTTGACTTGGTAGTGACCTGTATTTCATAATTTTGAGGCTAGGAGCTTGAATTTCATCCACACCTATCAAATTAAAGATATATTTTCCTTGTGAAACTTGATTATTATCTCAGCTGACAGGATATAGTAATGTAGATTTTGAGTTTGCTTAACTTATTTTAGAGGTAATCAGTTTAGGCAGGAGCTAAGCACTATTATTTTTCAGTGACTATTAGATACCTCGTATGTTACAACTCATTTGCTTTTTTTTTTTTTTCCTCTTTTTTCGTTTCTAAGGATTCTGGGGCTATGGGTCACAAATAAATTTTTTTAGGTTTTATGGGTTACAAATCAGAAAATTTTGAGGTTCTGAGTATTGTGCTTCGAGTATGCTTTTGTTATTATGATATGAGGATTATGCTCTGGTTCGTGACGTTAATTTTGTATTTAACAACTCTTTTATGGTTTTCAACACTCAACGATCTTCTTGAAGAGAATGTATATATATGAGTTTACCTGGTCATGCAATCCTATTATTAACAAGAAGATGTTATATAGGTTTCAGAACTCTCATATTGGTCATTGTTTTCTAAAATGTAAGTGGAATTTGTGGGTTTTTTTTTTTTTTTTTTTGAATAGAACTTGTGGTAGTTTTCTTTGGATGGAAATGATTTATGTGCAAATGATTCACACATGTATTATATTAAGAACTTTCTTTAAAAACTTGGCCAATAAAAGTGGCTGAAACGAAACTGACAGAACGTCAACCATTTGATTAAATCCAAGGGTAATCATTCTCTCACGCTGGAAGCAATGCTTTTGGAAGGAGAAGCGCCATTGAACCCACTGGAAGCCATCAAAAGATGCATCCTAAAAACAATGAACAATTCAGTTCATGGATCGCAATTAAACTAAAAAAGAGTGATTCAAGAACCTTTTCTTGATGCAGGGCCATGAACACTAGCCTAAGATGAGGGTCTGAGATCAAACAACAAATTAATATTCAGAAATTCATAATATAATATAGCATTAAATTCAGCATAAATTATATTAAATCCCAAGTTTTCAGTTATGCAACAATTGCAAGCCTGTTCACAATCCTACATGCAAGTCCCCTTCTTAATTTTGATTGAGGTTTCCAATGCAATGCTCAATCTCCACTAGCCTAGGGAATAGGGATCACCTTTTATTCAATCAGATTGTTCTTGAACTTCCTTGCAAGGATTTCAAGAAGAGGCTATGTTCAAAATGGGCCGGCCACAAGGAATAAGGATGCAGCGTAATTAATATGGAGTTACCTGGCTAGAGCCATGTTTGCAAATCTATAAATAGCTGTGGGCAGCATGTAAATACCTCAACAGTGCTTTAATATAGAATCTGACTAGTGTTGGAACTTGGAATGGTATATGGTGATGTCAACCATAGGATATCTCACATGGAGGAGTTGACTGGTGTACTGGTGTATGAGATGGGTTGGAATGGGTGACAGGTGGTATGGATGGAAAGGAAGATTCTGTTGTTAGATGGGGATGGGTTTTGGTATTAGTGGAGTCTGGATGTTAGGTTCTTGGGCAACTTGAGTTCGGCAGATGTAAGATGGGTTTTGAAGTGGTGTGACATGTGGGATACGGAGAAATAATGTTCGGCTCTGGTATATTGGGTTTTGGAAGTGTTGACTTTGGGTTGATGCGTTGCGGTGGTATGGCACTTGGGGTTTGGGGATTTGAGAGGATGGTAGGGTTTGATTATGGTTTGGGGTATTGTGGGTAGTGGATTGGAGAAGAAAAGAAAAATAATAGTAAATCACCAAGAGCAAGAGAACAGGAAAATTACCTTGGATTTGCACCAAGAGTGGCTTCACACCAGATCCATTCTCAGGACATTTCTTAAGACAAAGCTTGTTTATTCATTAGGTCTAAAAGAAACCAAAGGCTTTGCAATGCTATATATAGAGAAAAAAAAACCCTAGATCTAATCTTAGCCACTAATATGGCAATCTACAGTTAAGATGATGCAGTAGCAATTGCACATTATTGCAACAAGAGGCGCGGTCCACATGTGGGACCTGTACCATTCTGATTTATCAATTTCTAATTTTTATTTAAGAAGTTGTGTTTAGGAAGTTTCTAATTTAGATAGAATTATTATTTGTTTCCTAGTTTGGTTGGGATTGTTTCTTAGGGCTTAAGTTTCTTTATTATAAATATAGCATTGTAGAGATCAATGATCTCAGAGAGATTAGAATTGATTAATAAAATTCCCTGTGTGGATTTTTCGTTGGAGACTGCTTCTTCATCGGGTTATTGTTCCCATGGGAACCCAATTGTGCCCTGGCACTTGCATCTCTGTAATTACAAATAAGACCAAATCATTAAATAAAAATATCCTAAAGGTGGGCATCCCATATAATTGGGTCTAATGGGCTCACAAACTCCTAATAGCAGCCCATATGTATCTTCCCAGGGTGGTGCCTTAAACTAATTACTAGGGATGTTACTTGATGTGATCTGACCGCTGATCCATGATGAGAGTGCAAACCAATGGTAAATCTCCTCTGATATGTTGATCCAATGGTGGATCTCCTCTGAAATACTGATCCAACGGTGGATCACCCACAAAATGATGATCCAATGGTGAATCTCCCCAGAAATTATGAACCAATGGTGGATCTCCTAAAAAAATGATGAACCAATGGTGGGTCTTCTCTAAAATGATTATCCGACAGTGGATTTCCACCGAATTGCTGATCCAACGATGGTTCTCTCCCAAATCCTTGAACTGGACCTATATAAATGCCATCCAACCACAAAGAAGGGTAGTCAGGACTCGGGAGCCCTTTTCTTTCTTCTTTGGTATATTTTCTAATGAGATGATCTGATGTCCTCATCATTTTTTTTAACATTTTAGAACTATGTCATGTTATACTATTAAACATATATACTTTACTCATAACAACAGTTTTTAAAAATAAAATGTCGTTGAAGTACTTATGCTAATTTATTTGGGGTGAAGTTTCCATTTATTTTTTGAGATGCGTTATTTTTCATGACAATCTTGTGGCTCTGCAATATTTTTTATATTTTATATTTTATATTTTCAGAAACCAAGTCTGATGTTTGGCCTTAAAGATTCTTAAGTTAATATGTTTCTCTATTGTTAGATACTATGTGAAGGTGTGTTGACACTTACAAAATAAAGGACACGTAATGTTTGAATTTATAGATCTTGTGTATCGGTTTCATTTGTGGGTAACTAATTTACAAGTTATATGAAGCTGTGATAAACTTCCTTTGGGGGAAAAAAAGATAACTAAGCAATACGGTTGAATTTGAGCCACTTATTGCCATAGAAGCAAAACGGAATCTGTAATACAGTGTGGAACTCTGATATGGTGTTTATGCTGCAGAGTTGTGTTTTGTTTCCCTTCTATATGTATCATACCTTTCTTTAATGTCCTTATTCTTGATATTTCATCTGATTTCTTGGAGCCTGCCATAATATTTGCTCATTATATCAGTGTTAAATACATATTTGTATTTCTGATATCAGGTGTTGGGGGAGGCTTACCAAGTATTGAGTGATCCTACACAGCGACAGGCTTATGATGCTTATGGGAAATCTGGCATCTCAACGCAAGTTTTCTCTCTGACTATATCGATGATAAACTAAAATTATTTTGAGAGTAACAAAATTTTGATATATGAAGATTTGAGGAACAAATAATTTTCCCTAAAAGTTAATCTTTTAATTGAAACTGTAAAGATATAATTATAAAGCTGTCTGAACTTAGTGACAAGAGCCCCTGGCACAGTTGGAAGGTGGTCATTGTTGCAACCACAATATTGCGGGTTCTTGTCACATTATCTATCAAAAAAAGCAGACTGACCTTTGCATGACACTTACCTTTGAAACAGTGAGGCAATTATTGATCCTGCGGCAATCTTTGCAATGCTTTTTGGGAGTGAACTTTTTGAGGAATATATAGGCCAGCTTGCAATGGCCTCTATGGCCTCTCTTGACATCTTCGCAGAAGGGGAGCATTTTGATGCCAAAAAACTGCAGGAGAAAATGAGGGTATGATATGACGTCTCATATGCACTACTCATACAATCTTTGCTTAGAGGCATCCATTTGAAAGGCATTCTGCACTTGAATTGTTTCCACCTATTAACATACTGTCTAATATTCATTAATGCTTCTTTGTAGTTTTTTCCCTCGAGGGAACCAAAATGTTCTATCAATGGGACTTGAAGACAATGTTTAAGATTGTCATGGACTTTATGAGTGGCTTGTCATGATGTTCATCTTTTCCCATGCATCCAGCACTTCCATGATTATTGACTGGAGTACTTAATCTTTTCGTCGAAAATTCTTGACTGGAGTATTATTGTCTCATCAAATAAAAAAAAAAAAATCGTAGTTGTTTGTTTCTACATTTTTTTATTTTTTTTTTTGAAAGTGATGACGATGTGTTGAATTGCTCATAAAATCGGAGTTTGTTTCTACATTATATTGATGTTCATTGCTTCCTATATAAATTTGGCGCAGTCTTGATTTGAAATGGGACTGTCATATGATTCTTAAACCCAAATACACAGAAATTTACAGAAACTGTAGAGGTAAAAGTAACTCAAAATTAAAGTAAATAGCTGGAACCTTGACTCCAGATTAGAAGCTAATACTTTCAATCCAAGGAGAACTAGTCGGTGAGCATTTGCAGGTGATATGGTGCTCAAAAGTCTATGATGCCCAAATACAGACATCGGTACAGGCATGGACACGGGGAATGGGGGTTCGACATGCTAGCTTCAAAAATCAGGACACGGATATGGGTACGGGACTTAAGATACATTTCGAAAATTCTTATTAAAGTTAAATTTGGGTAGTGCACATTAATTAGCATGACATTTATTTTATACAGGTTAGATTTTTAATAGGTGGGCTCATTATGGATCCACAATAAAAGAAATTATTTTGCATTATATGTAAATTTAACAAAGGGGCTTTTATAGAAATATATTTAACTTTTTGGGATTTTCGTATTATATATAAACATATGAAGGGGCTTTTGTGAAGAAAAAAGAAAAAGAGAGAGGCAACCCAAAAGGCAAAGGGCATTTTTTAAATAACAAAAAAAGGGCAAATTGGGAAAGGGAAAATGCTCTTATAAAGGACATTTCCCCTTTTCCTTTTCTGAGATTATTCAAGAGACAGAGGCAAGACCCTTTTTGGCTTTCCAGCAAGGGAGGAGGAGGGGGATGACGACGACAGTAGTGGCAGCGGATGGATGGCAGCTGATTGCAGCAACAAGTATGCATTCCATCACCGCCGCCCCCCCCCCCCCCCCCGCCGCCTTTTTTTTTTTCTGGAAATAGACTCTCGTTTCTGGCCAAAATCCTAAATTTTTGGAGAAAGCAGTATCATAAATTTTTGCACTGGAACAGTGAAAAACGTTTCTTTGGAACTATATATCGGAAGTATAACAACTTTAAAAGTTGGAAGGATGGTTTGGCCAGATCCTAATACATCTTAAATGTTGTGTTAAATTGTTAAGGAGAATTTTAGAATCAAGATAAGTGTGGATCAGGGAAAGTGAAGTTTGGTTTTGTGTGCTCGTCCAAGTGTTGCTTCTCGTAGAGGAGTTTTTATAGAATCGTAGTTAGACCTGCAGCATCATATGACGTTGAATGTTGTCACCAAGACTGATAAATTATTTTACCAAAAAAAACGACAAATAAATTATGTGTGGCCTAGATGTGTATGCTATGATAAATATATAGAGTAACGGTAAATGATAGAATTAGGAAGGAGTAGACAAGAGGAAATCTATGAGTGGATCTAGTAGAAGAGAAAAATTCAGGAACTCATATAAAATGGTGCGGGCACGTAAATTGAAGACCAAGAAAAAAGTCCTCCCTATACGAAGAATTGAAGTGTTGTAAGTACACAAAACTTAGAAGGGGAATCTCATATGGGGTATTCCTTTGCATGCTTGGATGTTGAAGGGGTCCATTTTTTCATCTCCATCAGTGCGGAAGAGTTTCAGAGAAGGCTGGAGAAGATTGGTTCGCCGGAAAACTGTCACTGGAGCTCCGATGTAGCGAGGGCGAATTTCTTGTTAGTTGATTACAGTAGGATTTCAGGGGATTTGGGATTCAAAATTCACGAATCCTTCCTTTACGTGACTGAAAGGGAAATGGGACATAGATCATGGATGAAAATAGCGGCCGTAGCGGCCGCCACCGCTACGCTACAGCCGATTTATCGGCCGTCGCACCCGTAGCGGCCGTTACGTCCGCTACGGGCCGCTACGGGGTGAGAAAAATTCCTACTTTCCAAAATTTTTTAAAATGCATAATAAGACTTTTTTTTTTCTTCTTCTCTCTAAATAACATTTCTACACAACTCTTTTACTCTTTAATGTTTAAAAGAACACCAAAAAACACATGATCTTGCCGAATTATAGTCGATACAAAGAGTTCTTCTCAATGATTCTTCTCTAAGTACATCCTATTAGACACCCCCTTTGGTAGATGTATTTTTTTCTCTAGTTACTCTTAAGTCTTGACTTCATGACATAGTTTTTTCTTTTATAAGCTTTTCATTAGTTTCTAAGTTAGCATAACTAAGCAACATAAAAACATGTGAAAAAATGATCATTACTATTATTTTCTATTTATACAGCGATACGGGACCTAATACAGTGAGGGGACCGCTACGCCCCCTTACCTTAGTTACTTTTGCAAAAAAAAAAAATTATATACATTTTCTCTCATTTTCCAATATTCTAGATTTTCTCGAATTTTTTCATATTTTTTTTACGATTTTTTCAAATCGCACCGCTACGTAGCGTTGCTACGCTACGTATCGCCCGCTACGTAGCGTTTTGGCGGCAGGCCGCTACGCCCACCGCTACCGCTATTTTCATCCTTGACATAGATTGAAAGGGCAATGGGGAATTGCCTAAGGGAAAGGAGCTGGAGATGCAGATTTTGGCAAGGCTTGGCAACGTTAGGTAGGGAATCTCGCAATCTTTGGCTGCAAATCAGGGCTTGGCTGCATTTCAAGACTCCATTCCGTTTCGACGAACTCCTCGGAGGAAAGAAATCTCGCATAGCTGTTCTACAATTAAAGATATTTTCAGGAAGCTACGAAATGACCTTTCTGCCCCTAGGCAAACTTCAGTTTGCCGAGAATGACCACAGCCTCCAGTGGGCCTTTTGAATTAGAGGCGTTGAGGGCTTTCTGGTAAGGCCCAAATTACTAATGTTGTGATTCTAAGTAATTCTGATCATGGGAAGGAGAAGTCTGGTGATAGTGTTTGTGAAGAAGAAATACCTGCCGATACAGACCCTCTTGTAAATGGAGAGGAGATGTTGGGCGATACCGCTAATCCCCTTCTTTTGGATTCTAGCATCAAATATGTTGGCAGATGGGGAGAATTATCAGCAAATGAATATGCTCTCTCTGTTGAAGATGACCAGATGTGTCTGAACCTGAGGACCAGGCTAAGGCTTTGGTGATGGTAGATAATGCTGTCGAGATTTTAGCTCAACCTACTGATTGTGTTGGTCTCCTTCCTGAAGAACATGAAGCAGATAGAATTATTGAAGGTAAAATGATTGAGATTGCTCAGATCTTGGGGATTTCTATGGAGGGCAAGTTAGGGGAATTGAGGAGGTTTATCCGGGAGATGCTTACCAGGAGAAGGGGAGTTGTCAACACCAAGAGATTTCTAAGATCAGGAAAAAAAAACAAAGACTCAAAGGGAGTTGGAGAAATCAGCTACTTCTATAAACTATGATCGTTAGGGTGGTGATGGGAAAATGGGTGTGCAGTTGGTTGGTATATGAAGCTCATCTCTTGGAATATTCGTGGCTTGCATTTTGTTAAGAAGAGAGCCACTATGAAAGGGGTTTTCCAATCAGTTAAATGAGAGTGTTTTTTATTCAAGAGACTAAAATGGAATTTATTGATGCTCAAGTTTTTCGATCGATTTGTCCTTGGCTTGATGGTTTGTTTGTGCCGAGTCCTTCGATTGGTACAACTGGAGGAATGGAGCAATTTTATTATTTTGGAACTCTTCTTTGTGGCAGAAGTTGGATGAGTTTGGTGGGTGTTTTTCTATATCAGTGTTGTTCAAAGATGTTAGAAGTAACATGGAATGGGTGGCTACTTCGGTTTATGGGCCTAACAATGCTAGTGATAGGGCTTCTTTTTGGTTGGAATTAAGTCAGGTGGCTATGAAGTGGATTAGACCTTGGGTGCTGGGGGGAGATTTCAACGTTATTAGATTTCCTCCCGAGAAAAAGGGTGGTTGTGTAATGAGTACAACTATGAGGGATTTTTCTGATTAGATTCGGCAACATGATCTTGTTGATTTGCCTTTGGGAGGAGCAGATTTCACTTGGAGTAACTATCAAGAAGATCCAGTGATGAGTCGTCCGGATCGCTTCAAGTTTCTACAAGTTGGTTGGATTTATTCCCTGATTGTGTTCAGAGAGTGTTGGCTAAGCCGGCAGATGATTGTCCTCTTCTTCTTGAAAGATATTTGGAAGATTGGGGCCCCCCTCCGTTTCAATTTGAGCTAATGTGGCTTCTTGAGAAGGATTTTTCTAAGTGTGTTAATGAATGCTGGGTTGAAAAGGAAGTTGGGGGATGGATGGGTTTTCAGTTAGCTCAAAAGCTAAAATTTTTAAAGCAAAAATTGAAATGTTGGCACAAGGAAGGTTTTGGTAATATTCAAGATAAGAAAAATCATTTGCTTGATGAGATTCAATCTATCGACATGAAAGTAGAAGCTGGGCTTGTAAGCGAGGTGGATAAGGATTATAGATTGATGCTTCAAGAGGAATTTAGCAGATTGACTATCCAAGAAGAAATTAAATGGATGCGGTCCTCTAGAAATAAATGGTTGAAAGAAGGAGATCGTAACACTGGCTTCTTCCATGCCATTGCTAATGCTTGTCAGCTGGTGAATCGGATTACATCTATTGTTTCTAGAGGTAGAGTCTAGGATTCTTGAAATGATATAGAGAAGGAGATTGTTCAGTTTTTTAAGCATCTCTATACTGACAGTAAGAGGTTGAGGCCAAGGTTAGATGGAATTGCTTTCGAGTGTTTATCTTCTATTAGTGTTTCTTCTTTGGAAACTTCTTTTTCTAAAGATGAGATAAAGGCGGTTGTGTTTAGTCTTGGAGGGGATCGCGCCCCGGGTCCGGATGGATTTCCCATCGCATTCTGGACTCTCCTAGAAGATGAGTTTCAAATTTTCTTTAATGAATTTCATGAGAATGGTGTCATCTCTAAGGAGTTGGGTTCTTCGTTTATATCTTTGATTCCTGAGAAAAAAGGTGCTATTTTGTTGAAGGACTTCAGACCTATTAGTTTGGTTGGGAGTCTCTATAAGATTTTGGCCAATCGTTTAAGAAGAGTTTTACTAGAGGTCATTTCATACATCCGGCGTTTGTTGATGGTTGACAAATTTTAGATTCGTGCTTATAGCCCATGAGTGTATAGATTCAAGGTACAAGCAGCATCATTCAGGTTTGGTTTGTAAATTGGATTTTGAGAAGGCCTATGATATGGTGGATTGGGGGCTTTTGCAATATATGTTGGCTCGTAAGGGGTTTGGTCTTAAATGGCATGGATGGATTCATAGTTGTGTTTCCTTTGCCCAAATTTCTATTTTAGTGAATGCTTCAACCAAAGGTGTTTCAATAGTTCTAGAGGATTGCACCAAGACGATCCTCTCTCTCCTATGCTTTTTGTTATTGTTGCAAAAGCTCTCAACGCATTAGTGAATCGTGCAAATCAAGCTAGGTTGATCTCCAGTTTTTCTATTGAAAATGCTGATTATGAGGTAACCCACTTACAATTTGCGGATGATACAATCATTTTTTGTGATGCTTCTTTGGAACAAGTGGAGCGTTTGAAGCTTATTTTGTGGTGGTTTGAGATGTTATCAGGTCTTAAGATCAACTATGGGAAATGTGAAATGATTGGCATACGTCTAGAGGACAATCATGTTAATTTCTTGGCAAATACTTGTGGCTGTAAAGTTGGTAGGCTTCCTTCCAAACATCTGTGCTTACTTTTGTGCTTGAGGCTTTCGAAGAAAAGCTTATGGGATCCAATGGTGGAGAGATTGGATAAAAGACTTAGTTTGTGGAAGTGTAAGTATCTATCTTTGGGTGGTCGTCTAACGCTTCTTAAATCAGTTCTTTCAAGCATCCCTATATATTTTTTGTCTTGCTTCAGATGTCCAAAAGGTGTCATGTGAAGATTAGAGAAGATTCAACGTGACTTACTTTGGAATGATACTGTTGAGAGGAGGAAATATCATTTGGTTAGATGGGATATTATTTGCAAACCTATTGCTCAAGGAGGTTTGGGCATCTGTTCGATTGAAAATATGAACAAAGCATTGCTTGGAAAATGGTTGGGGAGGGTGGGTAACTCGACTCAAGGGTTATGGAGACAAATCCTTATTGATAAGTATAAGGCAGGAAGGGATGGATGGTTCATTCGAGATCATAGTTATAAGTCATCGGGTTTATGGAAGTCAATTCTTTCCGTCAAGACCGGGTTCAATCAGTGGATTAGGTATAGGTTTCGTGATGGGGAAAGTATCAAGTTTTGGCATGATGAATGCTGTGGTAATCCTAACCTGAAGTGTCAGTTTCCTACTCTCTTCCTTTTGGATAGGAACCCTCAGCCTTTTGTTGCTGATAATTATCTTTTTGTGGGTGGATCTACAATTTGGAGTTTTCCCTTTCGTCGTAATTTGCATGATCATGTGGTGATAGAGTATGTTAGACTGCTCTCTTTGCTTAATAAGATTTATCTTTTTGGAGGGCCAAGGGATGTTAGAATTTGGAAGCCAGATGCTAAAGGGCATTTTTCAGTCAAGTCTTTTTATAATGTTTTGCTTGGTGTGGGTGATCAAATGGTAGGTTGGAAGAGGTTTTGGAACCCTTTTGTTCCTCTAAGAATCTTGGTGTTCTGTTGGGTAGCACGCTTACATAAAATTCTTACTATGGATCAATTGAGAAGGAATTTTTTTTATTGTTGTTAATGGTTGTCCATTTTGTTTACAAGATGAGGAAACGGCGACTCACCTTTTGGTCCATTGCAACTATGCGCTTATAGTGTGGCCGTCTATCCTTAGAATGTTCGATATATGTTCGGTTATGCCTTCTTCTATTAAGGAGTTTTTTGAGCAGTGGATTTTTAGGGGTAAATCTATTCGTGGGCGCATTTTGTGGCGGTTATCCTTTTATGCTGGTCTATGAAAGTTATGGATTGGGAGAAATAATAGAGTTTTTCAAAATAAATGCAAACCTTCTGAGGAGATTGTTCGGTTCGTTGTTTGGGTCGTTTCGGAATGGGTAATTAGGAAGGCCGAATTTTTTGGAGTCTCCTTAGAAGCTCTTTTGGCCAGCTCATTTTCAAGGTGGAAGGCGTTATATTCTTAGACAAAAACTTTTGTGGGAACCTCCTCTGAATGGTTTTATTAAGCTAAATTTTGATGGCAGTTGTTTTCTGCATATTCAGATGGGTGGAATTGGGGGTGTTATTCGTGACTTCTCTGGAAAAATTGTCAAAAACTTTGCGAGCTGAAATGTATGCTTTATTGGTGGGTTGCCGTGAACTACTTCAGTTGGGAGGTTTTCATGCAATCATTGAAGGATATTCTTTCTCTATGATTCAGTGGGGTTCTGGGAAGTCTTCTCATCCGTGGACTATGGCATATTTGGTGGAGGAGTGCAAGATATTTCGTCTCAGCTAGGAGCTTCTTTTCATCATATTCCTCGAATCCTTGTAAAGCTAATGTCTTGGCAGATGGTCTTGCAAGCGAATGAGTTTTTCAGCTACACATTTCTCTTGATGTTTAGTTATTTGTTTGTGTTTTTGTTTAGTCCTGTTCGTTGTTCTTCCCTTTGTTTTAGCTTTCTTTTTATAATAAAATTTACCGTTATAAAAAATATATATATGATAGAATGAACAAGGTGAAAGTGACATGTTATATTGCATAGTAAATTGAAGTGCCATGCGAAGGCAATTAGGAGAAGGGGAATGACACAGAACTCACAAAGATATGGAACAAAGCAATGTCATGTCCTGTTAGATTGTTGCATGAGACAGAACTCACAAAGTCAAAACTGTATAAACAGGATATGGCTTAGATGATGGCGTTTACTATTCCTCTTATCCATGTGTGAACTATTAGTGAACTGCTAGTGGCCATGATGATTATCTCAAATCAATGGGGAAGATTAGTTTGAGGAAGATTTGAAATGAAGCAGTAATATGTAGAGTGCAAGGAACTCACTGAGCTGACATTATATAGGTGGGACATGTCTTCGATGAAGGTGATGCCTATTCTTTAATAAGAACCCTTAATAAATGGCGGAGATTAGCTTGAGGAAGACTACGCCATTAGGCTTCTTTAAATGCTTTGTTTCATGGGTGAAAACAATCTTACGGGATTTTTGGTTAATTTTTCCATTTCTTTTCTTTCCGTGTTAATTTTTTTTTTTTTTGGGGGGTGGGGTCGGTTGTTTATAATCGTGTATTGGGATGATTAAGTCATGCTGTTATGCTAAATTTGGAATCAATTGTCAGTCCCTTGTTCAGGGTTTTGGGGCACACTAAGCAATTTTGACCCAATTGTGAAATGCATTGATGTATTGCTTATTTTGTTACAGGTTGTTCAAAAGGAACGAGAAGAGAAATTGGCTAGTATATTAAAAGATCGACTCAACCAGTACGTTCAGGGAAACAAAGAAGGATTCATCAGTCATGCTGAAGCAGAAGTATCGAGACTTTCTAATGCAGGTTATATTCCAATCATCTTATATGTGTTACTGTGTTTGCCATTAATTGAAGATGCACAATTATCTATGTTGTATTTGGCTCACTCAATGTTCAATAACTTCAGCTAATAAAATCAGCAGACCGTCACTTATTATTTTTATTTCAATGGAAATCCCAGTACAATTTTGATACAGTTTTAAGTTTTTTTTTTTTTAAATAATTTGAAAAGGTAATGGTAAATTTCATTAATTGAACCGAAAGTACATAAACTTACTAAACAACTTATTAATAAATGCAACATTCAGAGAAGTTTAGGACGTGTTTAATAGCCGTGGAAGAGGAAATGGTGCATTTCCTTTTCTGAGGTACCGTAAATCCGACCTGGATAGGTTGGATTCCCCGATCCCCTCTAATGCTGATTTTCAGGCTAAAATGGTGGATTTCCAACCGAAATCATCGCTACACCCAAACGTGAGTGGGAAGGCGCCAGAAAATCCAGCGCCTTGTCTCCGTCTGCTTCCGCAGAAATGGGCTCCTGCACAAATGGCTTCTTAGCGCCATCATACCAGAGTCCACAAATCCACGCTAAAATCAGAAATGGAAAAATCTGCACTCTCTGTATGATACAACACCAATGATATAACCTAAGGTAGCACTCACTGAGGAATATCTACTGATGATGCTCAGCTTGTGAAATGTCCAATTATGCTCTAACCGGATAGACCATAGAGAAACTGCCAATGTTCATTTCCAAAAGATCAATTGACACTAAGCAAAATAGCCACACTACCATTGCTGAAAGAGGATCAACATATCAGGCATAAACCATGAAACAACCAGGGATCACGTATCATTGCCGTTGCTAATCCATTGGTAGCTCAGTGGTGAGGCACCTCCCTTCAACAAAAACAACTAGGGATCAATCCTTGGTTGTAGGTCTGTTTCTTGGTGACTTGGTTAGTGTGTGTGGGGATGTGTGATTATTTACTAGAGATAGAAAAAAAGAAAAAGAAAAACAAGGAGCATCGTATTAGGCATGAACCATGATCCCCAAATAGTTGAAATAATAGCTCCATACTGTTCTAGGAAACAGACTCTGCATCTTGTAGATACATAATATGCCCCTAACTATGTAGAACTTTCTATTTCAATAACATATATTATTGTCACGCCCCCAAAACGAATTACTGTAAATACATAATAATTTGCGTCTTGGGGCACGTGATGGCCGGTGAAAACTGCGAACAATTAAAAAATTTCCCTGTAGCCTTGTGTTTCCCCCAAGATTCTGCGATGTGAGATTCTGTTAGGTTCCGAGGAACCGGTAAGACTGATAGCGGAAGCTTGTGTAAACTAATAACGGACATATACATAAATAAATTGAGACAAATATCAGAGTAAAGCACAACATTTCCAAGTTAAACATTTCCATTAAAGTTAAGCATTTACAAAAGTATTAATTACAACCCAAAGGCCATACAAAAACAAAGGCCTCAATAATAAAAAAAAAAGAAAAAAAAGAAGGTACAAAAGATAGAAACTATCCAAAAGGAGTGGTAAAACTGTAAAAGCCCAAAACATATGTGACATTCTCTCCAGCGCCATCCCGATGCCTCATTCAACATTGTTTGCGCTCTACTCTACGTAGCCTGTAGGCTGTAGCCCTACGATTCCTCTTGGACCGCCTCAATTTCTGGCTTAAAGGGAGTGGGGTCGTCACCTACAGCACCAAGCCTAGTACTAGACTAAGAATAGCCTAGGCAATTGATCAATGTAAATAGCATCATGATGTTGCTTCAAAATAAAGTATAATGGCAGTAGATCAAAGGAAAGCAAGTAAGACTGAACCGAGCATGATTAAGCATGGTTTGCGGAAATTGTAAAAAATCATCTACGACAAAAACTGTACAAAATACTTCTAAGCAAAATATCAGATTGGCAAAACAGCAAACCGCATCGCTAAATTCCCCCGGCTTCACGGTGACTCCAACGTGGCTGTGTCAGGGAGCAGAATTACAGAAGGGTACATAGTACCGAGGTAAGCTCCGGGATAAAAAAACAAAATACTACAGTGCAATGAGTTATAACTAAATCCACACTCAACTTGGCCTAGCCTCGAGGGATTGAAGCTGAGTGGTGCCGACTCGGATTACCAGGACAACATGGTCATACAAAAAGGGATTGGCCAAATGCCGAATAAATTCTTCAAACAAACTTCCAAAATGGCAGGCCTCCAAAAGTCTCAAAATTGACTAACTTAGGCAAACTGACAAAGGCAAAAGTTTATGAAAGACAGAAACGGATAACTATGTTCTAACATTGCTAAAATGATCAAAGCCGGACAAAGCAAAATAGATATAATATATTGGACTCAGTTTAAAACACTAACTTCTTTACACTTAAGTATAACCCGATTTGGGGTAGCATTTCGGTACAGCAGGGTTGGTCCCGAAGGGGTGAAAAGATTAAGTCTGATCGGGGCCCCACATAAGGTAGTGGGCATCAAGGCCATGCTCACCGAGTAACTAGACCACAACCATGGATCCTGTCATCTGAAGGAATGTACGGGCATCGAAGGCTTGTAGCATCCTAAGGCATGACTCATATGTTATTGGGTTAAGCGGATCACAATAACTAGATACATAAGGCTTGCATGCATGCACCGTGCACGCGAACCGACAAGTAATGGTATAAAACTTGTATCAGACTGTCTAAGAATTCAAAGAACCATTACAACTTACCATCCTAAGTCATAGGTTGCCATGAACATGCTTGGACAACACTATTTGCCACTATATACCCCTAGGTTCCAAATGTTGGGGATGACATGTCCCTTGGTGCTCCAATGGTATTAGACATTCAAAAACCATAAGTTTATTACACTCACGACTTAATGTTGCACCGCATATGTCTCCGAACAACCCTGGAGGTGAATGTTAAGTCAAACATGTCTAAAGTGAAGCCGGGTTACAAGTCCAATTCTAGGTCCTAAGGTTCAAGGTTTTAGCCCAAATAACCGAGGCTTATGGTCCTCTAATTGGTCAATTAGAGTGGGCAAACAATGGCCCAAAATGTGTTGGCATGAATCTTAGAAATATGGGAGAAAACAGTGGAACGAACCGGGCTAAAAAGGGGCCTGTAGTGTCTGATTGGACCTTGCAGCCCAGGCCGGTTGGACATTGGCCCTGACAGACCAATGTCCTATCAGGATTAATACACAGTCGGACGGGGACTGTTTCAGGTTGTTTTCTCCCACCTTTAAGCTATCTTTTGAGGACTTTTTAGCACAATATTGGGGGTCCATTTAACATCAAATTAAGCCTGTAACTTGTCATTGAATTACTAACAAAAACAACTAGATAAGCATGAGCTTGTAACATGGTTTTCTAAGCACAACATAGAGTAAAAATGAGAATTATCAAAAATCCCTCCATACAAGCTATGAAATTTAAATCAATCACTTGCCTTGGGCCTCCCAAGTCCATACAAGTTCTGAACTCACTGAAACCCATGGGGATCAGCCTAAGCACTAAAAACACAATCCTACATCAAACTTCCAAAAATCAAAATTGGAAGAGGAGTTGGAATCGGGTATCGAAATTAGGGATCTATAGCTGAATTATCACCCTACACAACATACTAAAATTTGAGAATGACCCTCACCTCTATGTGCTCCAAATACACTGATTTCGATGAGGGGAGCAAACGGCTTGAACGAAGGTCTTTCGGGCCTCAAATAGATATGGAGTCTTAACGAAAGTTCCTCAAAATAGTAATATCTACTCAATGAAGTCGAAATGACAATTTTTTAGCCTTCGAGCAAAAGCTCGACTTTTGCCGAAATGACTACTAGTCCCTACTTAAGGGAGAAAATATGAAACGAAGGGTTTTTGGACATCAAATGGCTATGACTTGAACACGAAGGTTTCTCGAAATAATTTGGGCTATCCACTTAACCAAGAATGGTAATTTTTTGAAATACCCAAAATACCCTTGACTATGGCCGAAGTGACCAAACTACCCTTTCTAAGTCGAAACTCAGTCTAAATGCGATCAAACCGACTCGATAGTTAAACCCACACTATAACCTACTTAGTTAACACTAATCATACTTAATTAGCATTTAAACATTGTAATTAGGTTCGGGGTCATACAATTAGAAGTGTCCTGACTCGATTGTCGCGATTTTACCCAACATCTTAGTTCAGAAAAAAACAGAAACCTTTGGAGGGCTTTTATAGATCAACGAAATCAAAAACAACTTAAGGATACTCTTGGATTGACGGGCTTTTCATAAAATATTTTCACAAAGAACTCATTGGATTTAGTAAGCTTCCAAATCCTAAGATCCTCCCCTCAGTTGAACTATCTGGAGCATAGCTAGCATCTGTCTCTTGTCATAGCTAGGATTTCATAACCATCTCAATCTCATCATCATGTAGTGAACAATGAAATCCTGGACCATATAAATGCACCCTCTGAGATTTGAACATAATCCTGAGTAACTGTCGAAGCAAAGGAAAAATGCACGGGGTCTTTGGGCCGAAGTAGAGTCATCCAACTATCCGACATCCCAAAATTGAAAAGGGGAGCTGTCACACACAAGAATATCGTATTCCTAATCACTCTCTACCTAATGCATCATTTGATCTGGTAGTAGTATGTTGTATCAGCCTACCATCCTGTTGGTTTAAGTGCTGGGGTGTTTAAATAGCCCTTTGCAGATAGCCACAAGTGCATGTTTTTCTCTTCCATACAGTGGGCTTTTTACATGATTGGAGGCTTTCTATTTGCTCTATGAAGTTCTTTATGATGATTATTCTGATGGGAGTGCAGCATTTAATTTTTTCCCTTTTGGCTTTCTAAAATTCCAACCTAATTTATCCTTTGTTGCATTTTCAACAGCATATGGAGTTGACATGTTGAATACTATAGGCTACATATATGCAAGACAGGCTGCAAAGGAGCTTGGAAAGAAAGCAATATACTTGGGAGTGCCCTTCATTGCTGAATGGTTCAGAAACAAAGGCCACTTTATCAAATCTCAAGTAACAGCTGCGACAGGTAAACCAACTAGGGATATGTTTAGATTCACAGAACTCATGTTGAGGGAAAAACTTGAAACTTGAACTAAACCTGGTGAACCCAAAATTTATCTTGGTTGAGTCAATGTATCTAGTTGGGTGATTTATGTTTTAACATGTTAGTTAAAAAAATGTAAAATATATATATAATACATGCGAGTCAACCACATTCATGAGTCACGGGGATATTCCTTGCCTTTTGAACACAAGCCTTTGTGCCCCATGCATACTTTATGATGGCTGAAATTTTGGATAAAACATACAGACTTTATCTCTATGTCGCTGCCGTACCAGCTCCATCCTTATCACAAATTCAGCACTCGACTTGCTTTCCATTGCATGTCCGCCCCTATCTTGATGTGATACCAACCCTCAAGCCATGCCAAATTTATTTTAAACCAACCCTAAAAGGCACTTGCAAGAAAATACTAAAGTAGTATAACTGAATTCAACCCAGGAACAACTATATAGATTCTTCCTGAGTCAACTATTAACTAAATGCGCATATATGAATTTGAATCAAAATATAACGTTACCTATCCACGAAAAAGAAAAGAAAAGTTTTGAGAATAAAAAAGGTTCCAAGACCATCAAGTAGATATAACCTATGATGCACAGTTACTTCAAAGTGGGCAATGTATCGTATCGTGTCATATCGTATCCAATAACTTTTTGTGTGTAAAATCCGTGTCCCTGCCATGTTCATGGCGTGTCCCTACCGTATCTGGGCATCTTAGGAATAACTCACTTGATTGGAGAGGCACAGATTTAGATAGCTATAGTCTTGCCTAAAGATTAAGAACACATCCACTAGCAACACACCATCAAGACAGCAAGCAACAGAAGGGAATAGGGATTCACAAGGATTTCAATGCATATAGTAGGCCTCATTCCTGCCTTTGATTGGATCCAGGGGGAAAAATTAAGCACAAACTTAAAATCTTATAAAGAAACTTGGCTATTTGATGCATATAATTCCAAAGACATTCTCTTGGATCTTTTCTATCTATCCCTTTTGCATTTTCTCCGAACATCTAAAATGATATAGTAAATCGGTTAGCTTGCCAGGCAGTTTTAATTGAAGTAATCCTTCCTCCTAGTGATAAACATCCACTTTTCCATGAAAGTAGACATATAAATCCCCCATCCAATACTTCAAGATAGGGGCAGAAAGTGCCGGCTTAATAAGAGGCTTTGAAGTGGTAAGAGATGTAAATCCCATCTCTCATCTTCAATTTGCGGACGACACGTTGATTTTTTGTGGAGCTAATGAAGTTAAGGTAAAAAATGTCAAGGCAATATTGATATGCTTCGAAGTTGTATCGGGCCTTAAAATCAACTTCTTCAAAAGTGAATTGATTGGTTTAATGGTGGAGGACCAGAAGATGGGTCAGTTTGCCGAAATTTTGGGGTGCAGAGTGGGATCCCTCCCAATTTCCTACCTAGGTCTTCCTTTATGTCTGCGGACGGCTGATAAATCCCTATTGAGCCCGGTGGTGGAGAAAATAGATTACAGGCTGACAGCTTGGAAGCCAGTTACTAATCAATCGGAGGACAGATAACTCTCATAAAGTCAGTACTTTCTGGCCTTCCAATTTACTATATGTCCACGTTCAAATGTCCAATTTCAGTGGCCAACCGAATAGAAAATTGCAGCGAGATTTCCTTTGGAATGGTAGAAGTATGGAAAATAAGTTCCATCTGGTGGATTGGAAATCGGTCTGTAAATCTAAACTTGAAGGTGGATTAGGCTTTCGGCCAGCAACGTTGATGAACCAAGCTTTGTTGGGTAAATGGCTGTGGCGATTATGGAATGAGACAGATGGTCTATGGAGGCAATTGGTACTGGCAAAATATGGTAGAATAAAGAGAGGGCTTTGAGATTAAAGAAAGGAATCATAAAGCATCGGCTATTTGGAAGGGAATTACCTCTACCAATGCGAGTTTCATGGAGTACATGTACCGAGTAGGCTCAGGAGAGAAGATTCAATTTTGGGTTGATGTTTGGGAGGGGAACACTTCATTAGGGCCAGTTTGGAAACTCTACTAATAGAATCAAGTGAAGTAAAGTTGATTTTGAAGAAAGAACAAAATATAAGTGGGTTATGATGGTATTTTGTTTTTAGTAGTTTGTTATGGAATCTTTTTGACCTTTTGTATGGGAAAGTGGAGTTTTTTTGTATTTTAGTGGACAAAGGTAGTTGCTTTTTGACTTTTTTTGAAAAAGATGGGGAGTTTTAAATTAAAGTAATTTTGATGTGACACCTTGTTTGAAAAATAGAGGCTTTACGTGACTTTTACTATGATAGTAAAGTGCTAAACTAGCCCTAAGCGAATCGGTACCCAGATTTGTTTCGATGTGCCTTGGATAAGGGGGTGAAAATTCAAAATTACTTTGGGGGGCAAGGTCCAGGAGCACGGGTAATGTGGGGACCGACCTTTAGGGGGAATCTAAAGGAATGAGGAAAACCAATTAGCTCCCTATTGAATTTGTTAAATGGCATATTCATTCCGGAGAATGGGGAAGATGTCGGACTATGGAGTGCCTCTAAAAATGGATCCTTCTCAGTATCCTCTTTTTTCTCGGAGATTTCCAAGCGGGAGACAACAAGGAACTCCATAGCGTTCATTTGGAAATTAAAGGCCCCGCCTAGAGTTGTCAATTTTTGGGTGGTTAGCCATTCAAAAGAAAATTCTAACCATGGATAAGCTGAGACGAAGGGGGAAGATCTTGGTGAATGCATGGCCCATGTGCTTGGAGGACGAAGAGACAGTAGATCACCTTACTTTAAACTGCAAGGTTGCTAAAATGGTTTGGAATTCGGTCTTTGCGTGGTTTTCTTGTCATTGGGTGTTTCCCAGGTCTATCCACTATCACTTTACGTCTTGGAAGTCCCCTATTAGTCACCCCAGAGGTAAGGAGATGTGGAATGTAGCCTTCCTTGCAGTTATTTGGACTCTTTGGAAGGAAATGAATGCTAGGTGCTTTGAAGGGGTGGAGAAGAGCTGTGAGTTCTTGTGTGACAGGGTTAAACTATATATTGTGAGCTGGGTATCGATCAATCCCAAATTCCAAGATCTTACGATTGATCAGATCATGTTTAATTGGAAAGAAGCTGCGGGGCTATTTCTTTATACTATTTTCTTGTTGTGGTGGCTATCTTGTATGCTTGTTTTCCTGTATGTCCTTTGGTGGTCAGCTTGTCAGTATATTTCTCATGTTCATCAGATTTCTAAGGGCATGAGCAGATTTACTCGTAAAGGGGAATGCCAAGATAAATAAAAGGGCACTTCCCTACATGATATCAAAACATTGGCATGAATTATTCGACATGATGATGATCCACCAGGCAGCAGCATCCCTAGAATCTCACTTTTTTAATAATTAATTTTGAGATACAATAACAATCCGAACCATGGATTATCTTCACATTCTCCACTTGCAGCTTTTCAGCATCACAGAAAATTGTTGTATCCAAAATTCTCTAATTTGATTTTGGCACTTTGCTTTATCAAGCATTTTACTGAAAGCTTTAGCCACTATAAAAAATAAGAGGGGAAAGGAGATCACCTTAAGATCATCTGGCAAAAGCCTTTGGGAGTACCATTAATCATTGACGGCGCAGCCTGGACCCAATTGATGTAGATTTACACCTCCGACGGTGAGATCAAGTCTTCATACTCAAACCCTAAGATCACTTAGGGGAAAATACCCAAAGGGAAACTCACAAGAATAATTCCGAACTTTGTTAAGAATATAGCATGCCTTGCAATCAAGCATCCCTCTCTATTTATAATAGATGAATGGTCTGAATAAAGAAACTACCATTATCAGTACTTCCTAAAATCACTCTCTAAAATCTCTAAGTAAATCAAATCACTAAAATCTCTTTGATTAAGTCAAATCGGAGATAACATCAAATTACTAAAATTACTAAACTATTTAAAGAAAGCAAATCATTATAGGTAGGGTTGTCAAAGGGCCGAGCCCGGGCCGGGCCGGGGTAAGCCCTTACCCTCCCTCAAATATGTGGGCCAGGCTTAGGTCAAGTCAAAGCCCTCGGAGCCCATGGCGGGCCTACAATATCGAGGCCCTTATCCTACCCTCAAGGGTCAGGGCCGGTCTAGGGTCGGGCCAGGGCCGAAAGAAATGATTATTTTTTAAATATTATCATATATAATTATTCTTCTATACCATAATGCTAACCCACTTTTATTCGAGGGGCAATGTAACACTTCTAAAAGAATGCACAAAACAAGTTACTTCATCATTTTATAAAGATATTAGTTATGATTAAATGAAACAAGGTAATGTGATAGTATTGTGACATGAAACTAGGAAATACACTTTTAAATACCTTAACACACTAGCAGTAGTTACATAGTTTAAATAATGTGCTCAGTTTTGTTTGTTTTCAGGCTATTATTAAGATTGTCGCAGTTGAAGTTTTGCTAGTTGTTGCCTTTTTTACTAGTTCATGTTCTATATATTTTTATAAAGCAATAATGTGAACCATGAGAACATGTTTGGCAAGTTGTTTCTGATTCAATTAAATTTACTTCAAATAGGTATTAGACTTATTCCAAATAAATTATTTCTATATGTGGTTCAAATAAACATTAGACCACTCTTGAGTTAGTATTAACCCTAACTTGTAATTCTTCGAAAAATCACCCTTAGATTTTATAGCAAAGCAATTAAACTTTGAATACCGAAGATGAATGACAAAGATGATTTGATTCACGAGTCACAAACTTTTAACTCCGGATGTGGGGTCCACATGAATGAAACAACAATAGTCATAAAAGTAAGGGTATAGAAAGAAATTGGCATCGATCAATAGTTAGTGGTTGAAACACGACCTCACTTAATGATAATGTTAATGATCATCTATCTAAACTCTCAACCTCCAGTAGTTTACATTGGTGAAAATCAATATGATGAATGTCAACTTGAATTCCCTTTTCATTGAAGAATATGTCCGTGTTGGGCAAACATAGAATCAAATATATCATTCAAATGATAACATAGAATTAAATATAGGTGGCAATATTGTGATCTATGGGGATATCCATTAAAGTTCTTTCTAAGCCTAGGTTATTATTATTTGACAAAATATTAAGTCTCTATCATTAATTGCTAAATAGAGGAGTTATTTATATATTTTTTAAAATTCTCTCTCTCTCTATATATATTCTATATTATACATATTATTTGTTTTATATATTAATAGACAAAGGGCCGGGCCATGCCCCCTCGGGCTGGCTAAGTCAAGCCCTAGCTTGGCCCTCAAGGTTGCGGGCTTTTCAAAATTTGGCCCTACCCTACCCTCGGGCTTTAGGACAAAAAGAAAAGCCCTTGCTTTGAGGGCTTTTGCGGGCCGAACAGGGCCAGGCCCCCTCGTCAAAGGGCCGGATTGACAGCCCTAATTGTAGGGCTCCTTGGTGGATGGGCCCTCTTCTTTTTGGACCACGTTGCACCACCTCTCCCCCACTTAGAAAAACTCAACTCCGGCGAGTTGACAGCTTGAAAACACGGGAGAGAATTCAGCCACAAGTTCAAAAAATGTTGTCCATGGCTGAAAATCAAACGCACAAATGTCTGCCTTTTCTTTTGATCTGCATGGCATGACATGGGAGTTTGACGCAATGTGTTCAGCCATCTAAAAGTAGATTGGAGCATTGCTTCTTCTGTTGTCTGCATTTAGCGCGAACGTGCGCTTTTTCTATGAGAGACTGCAACTGTAGAATCTGCCGTATCTGAGTACAATCTTCAAGCTTCCATTGTTGATCCCTGAAGATGAAGTCAATGTGAGGGACTTCAACAACTTGATCTTATTGGGAAACCTTTGAAATAATTGACTTGATTTCTGATGACTCAATTGGATTTCCTGGAACTGGCATGACAATTAGATCAACTGGATGTTCAATATTCTTGCTAACCTGGTCAGAGTCGTCAATGTACGCTAGTCCATGTTCTTGCTTAGCCCTTTTGCAGCTCTTGATTGGCATTGCCTTGATCAATATTGGTAGTACCCATGAAATCTTCGTTGCCATGAACTTGGTCTTCAATGTCATCTTTGATGTTTGAAGTCAGTTCTTTTGGTGCAATCATGGCTACTCTTTCAACTTTTTGCTCCTTTTGTGGCACTTCTGTTGAAGGTGCAGACGATGATAGAAATGTTGAAGTCATTGGAATGAGTCTACTCCATCGTCCATTTCTGAAAGGGTGTATGTGTTTGCCTCTTTATCATGATGCACTTTCCGATAAAAAACCAATGGACGTCCAAAAAGGATATGAGCAGTATTCATATAGATCGCATAACACCAAATCTTATCTTCATAGCCACCAAGCTTGAAAGATATCAAACATCTGTGAGTCATGGGAATGACATGACTGGTAGACCATGTGACTTGGTAGGCTTTAGGATGCTTCTGAGTGGGCAAATTAAGCTAGTCGATGACCTCTTGTGCGATAAAATTAATCGCACTACCATTGTCAATAACCACATTAACAGCCTTGTCAACGACTATCACCCGTGTGTGAAATTTCTTAGCATGTTTCCATTCTTTTTCCTCTTCCTTATTGGTATTGAGGAGGCGACAAATGATGAGTGGGATTATCTTCTCTTGCAAAATGTCTCTCCACAATACGAGCTCTTGGTCAATATTGTTGCATGCGAGACCGTCTAAGCATACGCTCAACATGGAGGGCTTCTAAGTATGCCTCTTTACTGGTGTTGCAATAATTCATATTTTTCACGATATCTGGTCTCAAGCCTTAGACATAACGCGTTAAATCATGTGTCTTACCTTCCTCCAGTTTGCATTTGTCTTGCAACTCCCAAAATTGACGGGCATATTCATCCACCATCAGACCTTCTTGCTTCAGAGTAAGAAATTGCTTAAAGTAGAACTCATTCTCAAAATACCAAGCACCATATCTAAGTTGATAGAAAATATGTTGAGTTTCATTTGAGTGTACAAAATTTCTCATGATGACTCAGATGCATGGATATCAAAATTGATCTTTTTTTTTTGGCACGGAACTTGTGCTAGGTCTAACCAGGCTCTCTGGATTAGCCATGTAAAGTGATTCTCTCTTTTCTCTGGGTTTTTTTTTTTTTTTTTTTTTTTAACACTGTTTTTGCAAGTTTGGGTTGGGGCTCAGGTTGGACCCAAACTTAGGCCCAGAAGGTGCTGTTTGGAGAAGGCACGTGGGAGAAATCCCTTGGTTTCACTTGGGTTCTGTGCACAAGATAGAATAAAAAATTCTGAATTGGAAAGCCCCTTGCTGTTATGAAGAGGAAAACGAGAGTACTCTCTCTCTCTGGCGATTTCTGGAAGGGCTGTGATGATGGAGGCGGGAGTGCTGATTTCTGGTGAAGCTGCGATGATGGAGGTGGGGTGCTTTGCAGACGATGGCTTCTGGTTGCTGTCCTCCAGAGACTCAAGTCTGCTGCTGCTTCCCCTTTCTTTCTTTTCCTGTCCTCCACTCTTGTTTTCTCTGGGCTTAAGAATTTCCGACAGATTGAAGATGATCGAAGGTGTTGGCTGCCGTCCAGATCTTCTTCTTTCTTCTGGTATATATATGTATTTTTTCTGCTGTCTTTCTCTTCTTCTACTTTCTGTCTTTTCTTTTCTTTTTTTCGGTTCTGGGTGGCAGATTTTGGGTTTGATGAGGGTGTTGGGTCGGGTGCTGGGAGAGGGAAGAGGGTGTGGGGATTTTGGGATGTGGGGGCTGGTGGTGCTTGTTCTGTGATGGGAATGAGGGAATGTGGTTGGGTTTGATTGGGCTTACTAAATGGGAATTATGGCTTCGGAATTGGTTGGTGAGATTTTGGATGAAGATACGAAATTTGGATCAGTGGGTTGGATCAGTTGTAATGGACGGATGGTGAGTGGTGTTCTGTGGATGTTGGTGATAGATTTGGTTGAGACGGAATGAATGGATGATGATGATGATGATGATGGGATAAAATCCGGGAAAGAATGTTGTCTTTTTGGCGATTGCTTCGGCTCTGATACCAAATGATGGTGCAGCCCGGACCCGATCGATATAGATCTACACCTCCGATGGTGAGATCGAGTCTTGCAACTCAAACCCTAAGATCACTTGGGGAAAATACCCAAAGGGAAACTCACAAGAATAATTCCAAACTTTATTAAGAATATAGCATACCTTACAATCAAGCATCCTTCTCTATTTATAATAGAAGAATGGTTTAAACAAAGAAACTACCATTATCACGTATAATTCTAAACTTTATTAAGAATATAGCATGCCTTACAATCAAGCATCCCTCTCTATTTATAATAAAGGAATGGTCTAAACAAAGAAACTACCATTATCAGTACTTACTAAAATCACTCTCTAAAATCTCTTAAGTAAATCAAATCACTAAAATCTCTCTGATAAAGTCAAATAAGAGATACCATCAAATTACTAAAATTACTAAACTATTTAAAGAAAACAAATCATTGTAGGGTTCCTTGGTGGTGGACCCTCTTCTTCTAGGACCACACTGCATCAATCATTCGCACATTTTGAAGGAATAAATCGGCAACATTCGCAAGTTGCATGAAAAAATATTCTTACCATGGTTCAAAATGGTGGTTGTGGACCCGTGGTTGACATCACAATCTACCCTAGAAACCAATACGTCGTGGTTCACAGCTTTCAGGGCCCATTGCGGAGTGAATTTTATTTTTCCCCGTGGTTGAAATCAAAAAATATATCCAAAAATCCATAATATTGAAAAATGCTAGAGTTAAGTAGAAAACGTTATAAAGCGATATATCGGTCAACCAAAGTTAACATCTTGTATCGTACTTACCCCCCCAAAAAAAAAAAAAGTATAGTTTGTTAGAAATGTTTTGTTTAACAAATTTAATGATAGGGTGAAATATTTGCTAAAAGTTGTGGGGATATATTAATATAAAAACCATATAATATGCGAGGAAAAAATATGCAAGGAAAAAATAAATATTTAACCAATAACCAATTAATCATTAAAAAAGAAAGCATGTACTTGATAAGTTAAAATGCGTAATCACTTTCTGCTTGAGTAATTTGAGGAAAAACAGAAGATTTTAAAAAAATGTCGACATTTCACGAGAAGAAATGCAAAATATTAAAATATCTTGCTTCAAAATCACTAAGTATAGGGCAAAGCAACAACCTAGAGCCAAATCTAAGTTACTCTAACCCATTGCATGCAAGTATTTTAGGCCTTTTTTAAATAAAAAATTATGAATTAGGGTCCAATACATGAATCTTTTTTAGAAAAAATCTAAAACAATTACTAATTCTTCCTAGTTTGGTTTTGAGTTGTCAAATCTTTTCATTCTAACTAATCTCGAGGAGAAAAACTCAAAACACATTCCTATACACGCAGATCTTTGTGAAGGTTGCTTAAGGCAAAGCTCATGTAACACGTTCAATCTTGTTGAATCAACACCAGTGTTTTCTTTTCCCCACAAAATGAAGCTTTAAGAAGGTAAAGTCACCCCTTTCCAACTCCTCTCTCCCCCTCTTCCCTTAGAGTTGTGAGAATTTAAAGAACCCCTCAGTCTTCCTAATGTCATGTTCATGTTTTTATTGTTTGTCCTTGCATGTATTTGCTGCTGTTCTTGCATTTGTTTGTGTTTGCATGGGGTGTGGGGTGTGGATGTGTTGGTCTGCTTGGGTGCATGTGTGTGCATACTTCATGGTATGATGTCTCTCGCTGGACGAGATGATCCTGAGAATTCTTGAGAATTGCACTGGCTACAAATTCACTAGTAATACGTGGGCTCTCCAAGTGTGATCTAGTTGTATGTTGTTGCTGTTGCAGGTGCAATTGCTCTGATCCAGCTACAAGAGGACATGAAACGACAACTCAGTGCAGAGGGAAATTATACTGAGGAAGAGCTTGAAGAATACATGCAATCGCACAAGAAATTGATGATTGATTCCCTCTGGAAGCTCAATGTTGCTGATATCGAAGCCACTCTGTCCCGAGTGTGTCAGATGGTCTGTTTTCTTGGTTGCTTACCATTTATGCTGCTTTCAATATTTAGCTAGTGTCTTATGCAACCCACAACCATTTCATGACAATGCATTCGTGAATCCAGGTGCTTCAAGACAATACAATCAAGAAAGAGGAGCTCCGTGCCCGTGCAAAGGGTCTGAAAACTCTAGGAAAAATATTTCAGGTGTTGTTTTTTGTAACCATTTCCTTTTCATGTCATCTACCGAGGTATTGTTTTCATATCTGTTTTCTTTGCATATCATCTATATCTTTGTTTGCATTTTGTGGCTTATGTTTTTGAGACGGCATATGTCTGCACAACTAATACAGAGAACCAAGTCTACTAATGGAAGTGAAAGTGAAGCTTCATTCAATGGTGTAGTCCATAAGTTAAATGGAAACAATCAAAGCAAAGATGGTAGTTCTCCCGAGGCATCTCTGAAATCTCCACCATCTGAGGAGACATCTTGTAGAACTCCTCTTATTAACCCTCAGGTACATTCTCATGGACATGCCCATCGACTCTGCAACTTCTCAACAAAAATTACCGCGTTGACTAGTTCCCATCTAAAATCATTTGGGCTTTTTGATCTTTATTATGTTATCATTAACAACAAAGCATTGTCCCATCAATTTGGAGTTTGGCTTAAAAGAGTCCCATGCTAACATTACAAGGACACGTACATATGACCCCCCAAAAAAAAAAACTTAACTGGATATTGAAAACAAGTAAAGACTATCTGTTTCTCTGTGCGCACGCATGTATAGAACACTAAAGCACAACACAAGCCCTAAAAGGCCATCTAGTAAATGCTCAAAAAACCAGATTGGGCTTTGTTCAAAGTGTTTCAACCTGGATGCTAGGAAAAAATGTTAAAAATTTGCTCGACTGAAACAGTTCTTTTGTTTCTACCTTTTGGGTTGGACTGGACGGGGAGAACCCATATATTTCAATTGGTACAGAGCCACTCGGTAAAAGCTTAGCTGATTTTTCAGTCTAGTGCACTGAAGCACTAAGTTGAGTTTTGGACACTTTTTTGCGGGCCTTGAGACTTGAGGGCTGGGCTTGGACAGGTGTAGGCCGGCCTGGCCCCGGCCTTCCTATATATACTCTATATATATATATATATATATATATATATATATATATATATATAGGGAGGTGCTTATTTGAGAGATGCTCACCTTACTATGAGAAATAAGGTGGGGGCCCTCACATCTATATCCAATGCCAACAACTTAAATGTAAGGGCATCCACTCATATCTCTCATAGTAAGGTGAGAGATACTCTCACAGAAGCACCCATGGATTAAAAAATTGGCCGATACTAGTTCATATCAGTCGATAAAAAGGGTAAATATCGGTCTCGGTAAATATCGTCAAAATCTCGGCCGAGATGTGATAAAAAGGGTAAAAACTCTAATTTTTTCATCTTTTTCCCCATCTTCATCTTCTTCTCATCTCCTTACTACTCATAGCAGCAACCATATTCCATCACACATTCCTCTTGCATATTTTCAAATCTCACATCTATTTTTTGAAGAAAATATTATCTAAGGTAAGAGAAAATCAACTTAAAGCATTTTATTATGTGTTTTTTTTTACATGAAGCATATAATTCATTGGGTTTGCCACTTGTATTTTCTTTATTGATATGTTATCTTTATTTTATTATATTTTACACTTATAAATTGATCATGAGCATCAATAATGGTTGCATTATATGAAATACTGGAGAAGACAGCAAACTGTGACATAGACATGACTCATAACTTAAGGTGACCGAGATTTTGATTTATTGTTGTTACTAATGGAAAAAAATATATTATTTTTCAGCATTTTCTAAAATTCTGGATTTTTTGGATATTTTTGCGAATTTTATTGGATTAAAAAACAAATTCACACCGAGACAGAACGATATCCGCGACCGATACCGATATCATATCGGTTTTTCGGCCCGGCCGATACCGTGACCGAGACCGAGATTTTAAATCATGGAAGCACCTCATATATATATATATATATATGGGGAAGTTTCAAGTGCATCTATCCCTCACCTTAGAGTGAGGGATACTTCCATAATTGGGAATTTTTAAGTACAAAAGTTACTTTTCAAGTACATAAGGTGAGGGATAGATGCTTGTCTTCATGTACAAAAAGAAAAGTATCCCTCACTTTATGGTGAGGGATAGATGCACTTGAAACTTCCCATATATATATATATATATATATATGAGCAAAGCTCTCCTAAGCTCAAGCTTAGGAGAAAATCTCATAAGCTCATGCTTGTAGGGCCCACCTTTGGTCTATCAAAATGAACCAAACACATGACCCCCCTAAATTGCACATGTCCACAAACTTTCGGTCAGATCCGAATTTACTAGACCGTTGGATCGACTATGTATCGATCCAAATTAACCATTGACCATTAAACTTTTGGGCCCATATGGAGATGATAGAAATCACGGTTGAGGCTGATTTTTTGCAGAGAGGAAGATCCTAGGGAGTCCTTGAAATCCCCCCAACCCCCATCCCCATGTGGGTCCCCCACATAGGCCCCACATACACTTGAGCTTACCTTATCCTAAACTTGAGCTTAGGAGAGCTGGCCCCTATATATATATGGGAGCTTCCCTTACGGTTTTATGGTACAAGCCATCTCATGGGGCTCACTAAAGACCCCCACAAATCATGGAACAAGAGGAGATCAAAAGATCCAAGTGGGGTCAATGTAGATATCAAATTTGAAGTCAATCTAATACCTCTAACCCAGTCATCCGTGGTCCACAAGATTAACGGATTTCTATAAAATTGACCCTCCATCCAACGGTTCACTCCAATTGGATCTATCAAGATCCGGTGGGACCCGTGTAAAGAGGATAGGTGGTTTTAAATGGTCCACTTGGATGGACCAGTAGGTGGCCCCATATGGTGGCTTGTACCATAAGACCGTAAGGGAAGCTTGTACATGAGCATATATTTATATATATATATATATTTATAGGGCAAGGCTTTCCTAAGCTCAAGCTAAGTAGGAAATTTTGTAAGCTTATGCTTGTGGGGCTCACTCTCGGTCCGTCCAAATGGACCAAACACACAAGCCCCTAAAGTTTACGTGTCCACCAACTTTCAGTCAGATTCGAATTTATTGGACCGATTGTGTACCGATTCGAATGGACTTTTGACCATTAAAATTTTGGGGCCCAAATGGAGATGATAGAAATCATGGCTGGGGCTGATTTTTTGCAAAGAGGAGGATCCCATGAAGTCCTTAAAATCCCTCTAATCCCCATCTCGATATCGGTCTCCAGGTGAGCTCCACCAAATACTTGAGGTTACCTTATCCTAAACTTGAGCTCAGGAAAGCCTTGCACATATATATATATATATATATATATGTGTGTGCGCGCGCGCGGGGGGGATTGCTCCTAAGAGATATCTCTCACCGTATATAAGAGATTTGGCGGGGGGCCTCACATTTAAGTTATTAGCATTGAATATGGATGCAAGGGCCGCCACATTATCTCTAATAGTAAGGTGTGAGATGCTCTCATATCTCCATATATATATATATATATATATATGTATATATATATATAGATATATATATCTATATATATATAGAGAGAGAGAGAGAGAGACACACACACACACACACACACCAAAATGCCCTTATCATAGTCACTTAGCAGTAATAGAGGGATATGAAGACAATTTCATACCCACTTACCGATTACAAAATGTCCTAAAAATCCATACATCTTGGTTCATTTCATCTATATTTAATTATGGAAAATATTCAAGTGCATCTATCCCTCACCATGTGTGGTGAGGGACACCCCTTTTTGGAAAGTTTCAAGTACAAAAAGGCTTTTTGTATTGTACTTAATATATAATCAATAAGTGTTGCACAGTTGCTTCTAATTCCTTTCTTTTAGTTTTATTATTTCTTATTTGGGCATTTTTATATTATTTTTATAAATCCTTGTTAGTGCAAAAGGGGGTGTTATTCCTTCCTATTAATAATGATACACTTTCTTCTCTATACATTTGCTTGGGAAGTCAACCAATTCTTAGAGGTAATTTGTATGTGCGTAGAACTTTAAGGATATGGGGTGATCCAAATATCCTTTTAATTTAAAAATTATAACTCTAAAATTTTAAAAGTCTAAACTAATAGTATTTTTTAAGTGCATTTATTTTTGTGACTGAAATCTAATAATGCGTAATGGTCAAATCAGTGTTTAATAAAAAATAATGTCAATTGATAGATGATATGTGAGCGTAAATGGTTTAAAACTCTCAAAGATGTGAAAGATAAGAAAAAATTCATATGAAAGGTGTGAAATGGATCATACTCTTTAACTATTTTCATTCTTTGACAAAATAAATAAAATCGTATGTCTAGAACCTAAGTTACCAAAGCATGTGTAACTTCATCTGATAAAAGAAAGTTTTTAGAGCTGACTTATATTTCTCCCGATGTTTTTTTAATGGTTTCTTTGTAATTGAGGTTGGACAAAATAACGCATAATCGACACTCAAATTCTTCGTGATAATGTAAAAAAAAAAAGAAAGAAATGTTTTCTTATTTTGAGGCCCTGAGTCCTGCCCTGGCCCGGCCCTAACCCTCGAGGATAGGGTAAAGGCCTAGATAGTGCGTGCCCTGCAAGGGCTTTAGCCCGCTCCGGCCCTGCATATATCAGTGGTATGTATGGCTAGGACAACCCTAGGCTCGGCCCTTTGACAGCCCTGGTAGAAGTTTGTCTTTACGACATAATGGCAATCGTCTTGTAAGCCTTTCTCTACAAGCTTTTAGAAGAAACTGTCTTGTAACAAAGTATTATTATTATAGCTGCTGAAACAAACCGGTTGGCCTTTTGTAGGCATTCCAGAGCCCATATGTGGAAGCTCCTCAGTTTACGGGCGCTGAATATAACTGTAACTTCCCAATGCCGACTGCGCCGCCTGGAGCCCGGCAGCAGCCATCTCCATCAACAAAATGAAACAAGGGGCGGGGGATGGCAGCGGGAATTTGGTGATGTGACCCCAGTTATGCAGTGTCTATGCATTCCCATTTGATGATGTGTATATTAAAAGTATGTGTTGCGTGGGTGGGGTTGAGATACTTTTTGTTGTCCTTACTCAAGTGGTGTTGTATGATGATGAATACCTTGGGAGTTGGGAGGTGCATATGATAGTAGACATGACATGAAGAGGAGAGCTGTAGTAATATAGTACTAGTAAAAGTAATGGATATTTCCAACATGCTTTGCTGTCTATGGAACGGTTCCCACATATGGAACGGTTCCCCATGTGGGATCATAGGTGCTGCTTCAATTCTCAGACGCACTCATCCAGAAGGTTGTGCTTGTGTCATTTGTCTTTCTTTGTTAAAATATTTGTATTGAATTTTATTTATATTGATGTAGATGAGAGGTGCATTTTACAGATTTTGAAGTGTCCATTTGGCAGGCAGGTTTTCTTTGCGTCGACTTATCTCGAGTAAGACATTAAAATGCACGAGATATACTGATATGATAAAAGATAAGGTGAGGAGGATGATGACAATGAAGATATTATGGAATACAATGATAAACTATTCAAAGAAATGGGCCCAGCTGAGATGGTTAATTTGATGAACTTATCTGTGCCATCCATTGATATTAGGTTAGCTTGGAGTTGTGGAGCTTTCACGTTTATATGATGTAGAAGTTTTCTGGAATGAAATTTGAATTCATGAAGAAGATGATAGGGCAGGTAAAAGATGATGGGCAGGTAACGAACAATATTTATTACACGCTCGGTAGGAGCATGAATCGTTTTTCAACTTCACTTGGCAGCGTCCGGGTAATTAAATTAGTCATGGTTGTCAACCAGTTGGAGTAGATAATTCTGATGTTCCCTTCAAAGATTTTAACATTTCATATTTTAAAGAGTTCATAAGAAACCTATTTTGAAATTAGCGAGGGCTATTTTTGCAAATATCCCTCCCTACGGAGAGAATGTGTTACTTTCTATGTTTAGTTGAGACAAGGGATCAATTATGCGAGATCTACATATTTTAGATTCCGTGACCACTCGTTGGTTACATTGCATTGGTTGTATTGGTTGCATGTATGATGTATCATATGAAGCATGTATTGGCGTGTGTTCTAAATTCCAACAAGGGACAACTGCCAAAAAAAAAAAACCCTCAAATATCCAAAAATCCCCAAAAGAGTCTAACAAAGCAAGAACCCTCTAAAATGGTCTTCATACAACTCGTGTGCATGCATGTACGAGCTGCGCTTTGTCGAAATGTGCAACTTGTACATGCACACTCAAGTACAAAGAAAGAAAGAAAAGAAACAGATCTAACAAGGTCCATTTTGGAAGTTTTTCGCTTTCTAATAAGACTCTTTTAGGAGATTTTTGGATATTTTTTCTTATGGTAGTTGTCCATTCTAATAATCTTGTTCATTTTTTTCTTCTTCTAATAGTGTAAATTAGAATATTAGATTCAAGTATGTGTGACGAGTGAGATCAATAATAGTTTTTAATATGATGGATGGATCTCCCATGTGACGCCAAATAATGCGGTATATCCGTACATACCTGCCACTTCTTGTGACCCAGACTACTGGGTGCTGGATCAGTCAGCACATGTATCAGGGGTGCCTACAGTACAGGTTCGATCAAATGATCCAACGAGTTGCAAGCATTCGTGATGGATAGCAAATCTACCATTATTATTATATGACAATTGTCAAGGCGATGTTTGGAAATAATATATTTCTAAACCCTTTTACCAAATTATCTACAAGTTTAGAACATAATCTACACACATAAGTGTATCAGCTTATCGGCCAATGTTAGCCACTCCTGATTGCATACAAGCAAAAAACCCTAGTCACTCCTGATTGCAAAGCAAGTCCATGCGATGGACTGACTCACTCCAGTTCCACAATAATGGAAGGCCGCTGCAGTTTGATCTGGGATTGTTCCAACACAATATCATTCACAGATTAAATTTTGAAATAGAGAGTAGCACATACTTTGAGAACAATCGATCTCCAACAAGTACAACCAATCAAAATAAGATTTACAGACAGTTGAAGGATACATATAAATATAATATAAAAAAAGGGAAATAAAATGTTGAAGGCCAACTCCAGTTATTCCAGATTTTCCAGTTTTGATTAAAGACGGATGAAGACATTGATCCTAAGCAACTTGAAAGAGTAGTAGTACTTTTGTTTCGTTTCCCTTTCCCTTGGAATGAAGGTCAACATGCCCAAGCCAAAGGACCAGATATTTGCAACCCAGACCCAGATATGGTGGCGGCTCCTTTGATCTCAATGTGAAGTTTAAATCCAAGCAAGTTCCAGCTCTTCAGTACCTTTTCTTTTTCCCTACTCCTCTAGGTTTTTCTCCACGGATTGGCATGGCCAAGCACATATACATATAGATATAGATATAGAGATAGAGATAGAGATAGAGATACATTGGTGCTTTACGGACCTATGAGGCCACAAACCTGCCAACGATCACCTTGAAAACTTTCACCATGGTTCCAATCATCAACACCCATAGGATAGCCCACAGGGCACCCAAAAATGAAAGGAAAAGGAAACTGCCATTTCTACCCTCTCTCCTTGTCGTGTCGGCAGCAACACCTGCCTCTCTAGTCCCAATGCGTACCGCACCAAAACTAGACATCCTTTCGAAAGCCCGACTAATCAAGGCATTCTCTGAGGCTGATGCGGGATTAGTCGGCACTGATTCCAACAAGGAGTTAATAGCTGAAGTGAACCAAGGCACCGGTGGATCCCCTGCGTAGCTTCCTTGATTTCCCATGTGTTCATTGATATTCACCGAATTACTACTATCTTGCACGACTCCTATCCAATTCAGCAGGAAAAATAGATGAGAAAATGCCAAATTGGGCTAGATATGTGTAAGAGTATTGAAAGAGAATCTGATTTATGCACCTGATGCTGACGGTGCCAAGACAACCTGGCTAGATTCTGCGGGTGAGAAGACACCGTATTTATGTTCATGTGTCCAGAGCTGACTGGCAACACTTGCTGCAAGGCAGTGATTTTCATCATCATCAAAAGAAGCAGGTAGATGGTAATCTAACTGGCCAGCTACATTACCACTAAATCTATCAAGATAAGGCTGCAACGCAGTCCCCTCTGGAGGAACAATCTCTTCAGGTAGATGCATGGGGGCATCAAAGTAAAAATCAAAGTCGTCTAATCCATCCTGGTCGAGAAAGGGATTACTCATACTGATACTCCCCCTCCCCAAACTCGAAAAAACAAGCTCTGGATCCATGAGATCGCTCAATTCCATGAAATCCCCTTCAGCTGTGTTGGGTTCCTCCTCAAGCTGGTGGGGAGATGATGTCACCTCTGACACTTCAGGAGGTTGCAAAAGAGAGCCCTCCGGCTGTGCAATCTGAAAGCTGGTTTGTTGATAAACCCACTCATGTGATTGCCAAATTTCACTCGTTCCGGCAGAAATGGGTTCCCCAAGCAATGACCCCACCACAGAACTTTGCATGCCTTCTTTACCATCAGCCTACAGGGAGGTGAAGACAGACAATTTTAAAAACCAATGTCATATAGTGCAATTTTCCATTGGTAGTAGTGCAAATATCATCATTGAAGCTCTATACCATAACATCTATATGGGAACTCAAACCAGTAGATTAATGACGAACATCTTAGTATTTTACAGTTACAGCTGAATACTGCCATATATATCCTCTTTGAAATTTATTAGTTCGTGGAATATAGATCTATTTCTCTACATTTACATCATCTCATCCCTAAAACATGACACGAACAATAGTTGAAGCCTTGGCTTTAAATTAAAACATATTGGCAGGTTCAATAGAACAAAAACTGAGACTGAGATGCCATCTCCTTTTTGCAGGCAGACAAGAACACAGAGATGGACATACCAGCTAGGTTGGTTTAGCTTTTCTTTTCCCATTGAAAAGGAGTCAGCCATCCGCATGAGTCACATTCTTCTACGCTCCAAGTTACCTTCTAGTTATGGTGGATGACACTATTCTGGTTCAAAAGAAAGGCCTTATCTCTAGGGTCCTAAGTTGCATGTGTTACTGATACAAGCACGAGCTGATTCAACAAATACGAAAGATAGGATTGTAGGCTTGGCACACTTTTTCAAATGAGCTTACATAAATTTCCATTTAAAATAATAATAATAATGTGCAGAAATAGCACCGGTAAAAGAAGAACTAGCGCAAAAACCTGTGCTAATCACGGGTATGCATGAAGAGGTAGGATTCTATGATGTTAGAAATGGAGGAGATAAAGAGTCCAAAAGTGGGGAAAGAAAATTAGTAGAAAGTGGAGGGAGAGTATATTAGCAGTTGCAAAAATTGAAAGTAACTTCCAGTCAAAATTGGATCCAAAACCTTCTAGCTTAATATATTATAATGTGTAAAACTTACTTAAAATAATTAAGTGATAAATATTTCAAAGACGGAGGAATATTCATGTGCATCTTGCCAACAAACTTCACGGGGCCCACCTAGAGAACTTGGGGATGGAAAGATTGATATTAGATGAGACCATATATCAAGTTTGAGGTCAATCTCATGCTTCTAACCCCTTCATCTGTGGCCCACAAATTTAATGACTTTATATACAAGAAAAAAATTTGACCTTCGATCCAAAGGTCCCATTGATCATGAAACTTGGGGGATGGAAAGATTCATATTAGAAGAGACCATATATCAAGTTTGAGGTCAATCTCATACTTCTAACCCCTTCATCCGTGGCATGGCCTACAAATTTAATGACTTTATATTAAAGAAAAAAATTGACTTTCGATCGAACAGTCCAATCCATTTTGATAGGTGAAAACTTGATGGATCTAGTGTACTTAAGGAGGTCCCATGTACGTAGATGGTTCGAATGTATCATAAAGTCGGCCCCACTATGTTGTCCCTCACTATGATATAGTGAGGATAGATGCACATAAATATTCTCTTCAAAGGCATAGTTAGATATCAAAAGAAGAGAACATGTAGTAGTACTCTTATTAGCTAGAAAACAGTGTTCAACTCGGCAAGAGAAAAATCCGACAATTTGTTGCCTTCAAGCTGCATCTGACAAAGGTATGCTATTCTTTTAATAGAATCCATAAGACATAGCTAGGATCCAATATTACCACTTTTCATCCAACTAGCTAGGAAGTGAGCGGGCTACTCTTTGGACGTTGGGCCTGGTTGAAGGGTACCGACATTTTGCAATAGCGATAACAAAAAAAAAAAAGTCGTACTTCAGGTCACACTGAACTTTTCTCTATGTACTCTAAAGTTTCAAAAAATTGAATAGAAAGGAGTGGACAATTGAGTGATCTACCTCAGATGCGTAAGACAAACTGTTGTCGCGCTGTTGGTTTACTTGAGAGTCATCAGCCATTATCGCCCATACCTCTTCCACATCGTGGAGCGATAAGCCTGGAGAAAACCCATCAGTAACCTCTGGAACAGGAACATCGTGGAGTGGTAAGCCTGGAGAAAACCCATCAGTAACTTCTGGAAGAGGAAGCAGATTATCTGCACTAGTTGGGTTGCCCAATCTATCATGAAATGGATCATCGTCAAGCCATTCTTCTTCTCGAAATGGCGCACCATACTGTTCGCCATTTTTAGGACCAGGCCCACTCTTCTGATAAATTTTGTAAAGTGCATATGAATCCTGCATGCAGACAAGAGAAGTGGAAAATGAGAAACCAACGGATTAAGCTTGAAAGAAGCAAGAAGATAAACTTTGCGGCCTAGTCTACAAACCTGAACAGTGTGGCAGTTGTGTAGCTCCTCTTTGGCAATGGTATACTCATGCATCACCCAGTCAGTGCGTTCTCCCTTGGGAGCACGACCCCTGTAGAAGACAAGGGTCTTTTTCAAGCCCACTGTTCGAGCATTCCGTGATATATTCCGGTCCTTTCCTGTAGTCTTCCAGTAACCACATTTTGTTCCTCGATTTGATCTCACCCCATTGGGATACTTGCGGTCTCTGGGGCTGAAGAAGTACCATTGTTTGTCGCCGGTCTGCAATAGTGACTTTTCTAACCAACAGGAATTGTAATCCAAATCAGAAATGGGTGATGTGAAATCCAAGGTGATTGTTTATAGAGAGAAGAGAGAATAGGCTGCTAATAAAAGCTACAATTGTCCCAAAAAGGGAAAAATAAATATACTGGCAAGCTTAATTGCAAGAGTTGCTGTTTCACAAATAGGGTTTTCTACAATTAAAATGCAGAATCATAATTAAAAAAAAAAAAAAACGAAATGAATAAATAAAGGTACTACCCTTACCCACGGAGAGAGATAATAAGAAGAAGAAAGAAAAAAAAAAAAACAGAGAGAGAACAAAATCACAAAAAGGTCATATAGACCTGTCAATCCAATCCTCTGGAATTGCATTGGTACCTCGGAAGGAATTAAAAAAAAAAAAAAAAAAGGGAGAGAAAGAACGAAAAGGAATCCGGTGGAATCCATTCCTGGGATCGAAATGAAGTTGTGGTTGACACATGGACGTAATCTTCTTCTGAATCGAAAAGGGAAAGGAAAGGAAAGAAAAATCCATTGCGTTGCCTTGTCCCTGTCAAATTATACAATCATGCGAGGAAGACATTACAACACAAGAGAGAGAGAGAGAGAGTAGAAACTAATACACATCCATACCAGGCAATTCCCAGGGGTCGCACTTGTAGACATCAACTTCTCCGATCATGCTAAGCTTGAATCTGCCCCGACAGATTTTCCTCTTGAGATAGTAGAGCACGAGCTCCTCGTCCGTAGGATGGAACCGGAACCCAGGGGGCCACCGATGATCATCACAATCATTATTATTACTACCTGTAAAGCCCCCTTTTGAAGAAGAAGAAGAAGAATTGGGACCTCCAACAACAACAACAGCGGAACCATCCCTCCCCAATCCCAATCCCAGAGGGTTTGAGACTGAGACTGAGATGCTCTCACTCATCGTCCCCATCTTTCAATCAATCAATCGCGCAGATGCCGCACCAGAAGAGAATTGGCAATTTCCAGAAAAAAAAAAACCCCAAACCCTAGAAGATCAGGGGTCCTTTTTGGATCGCACAGTTGAACGAACAAAGAGGAAAATAGGATCGGATCTTCTTTTTTTCTTCTATAACCTCTCCCTCCTATGTTCGTACGTTCGGAGAAGTGGTCTCGTCTCTCCCCCGAACACCTACCTACCAACCTTCCCCCTTTTTTTTCTTCTTCCTCTTCCACAACCTCGTTCTTCGAGTGTATTTACTGGCAAACAAAAAAAAAAATCTTGCTAGTATAAAAGTGCTCTCCCAAAACTAACCAACCAAGGCTGCTGGTGTGGTCAACCGAACTCAACCATGGCTAAATAAGACGAGAACGCAAGCCATCTATGATCCATCCGTCCATTCTCCATCTGCCTGTGCCCCAAATCGAAATTTAAAAAATACAAAAAAAAAAAAGAAAAAGAAAAAGAAAAAAAAAGAAGTATATATATATATATATCGACGACCTTACTCACTCGGTCAAGGATCGCGTTCCATGTACATTGATTCATTTCCCTTCTTCCATGCGCCTTCGCACTATTCTGGCCTTTCTCAACTTCACCATTCACTTTACGCCACGTATACTACCCACTCCATACATCTCAGCACCCCTCATTTGACCTTTTGATACTGATGATATATTTCTGACTTTCCTGGCTTACGTTATGCCGGACGCGCCCGCCTGCCTCGGACTCACCTTCTCGAGAACGCGCACACACCCCCGGGCCCCGTCCCTGCCCAAGGGCAATCAGACCCACCTTACGGAAACCACAAATGCTTGGGTCTCATCCTAAAATGAGAGGAGAGAGAATAAGAAAAATGAGGAGGATACCAAGGGCGCGTTTCTTTATAAGAATTCTTAGTATTCATGTCCGCTGGAATTTACAGAATTCGAGGTGTTAGAATTTTGAAATGCTGCTGAATCGTGATATTCCTAAATTCCCTGTTTCTTTCGTATTGGAATTCCTGTCTGAGAATTTCATCCAGCCTGAATTTCATAAATTTCATATTTCATAACTACTTGAATTTTTAAGTGGATTTCTAAATATTTATACATTATATGCATGCTTATATAAGGCTAAAATATTCATGAATATAACAACCATTATAAATCTCAATCAATATTAGCCAAAATAACATCCACCAAAATGCCAACAAAATAAAAATCACCATTATAAATCAAATAACCCAATAAAAGTCCAATCAAATCCAATTTTGAACTTCAAATCTACCTCATAATCAACCACATCCACAACATTAACAAATGACAAAAGTATGAAATAAGTACCTATTAATTATAACATAGCAACTTCATAATTTTAAAGCATAGTAAGTCCAAAGTAAAAGGTTTTTCAACGGTCATTCCTCATCACTAAGCGTTGTTTAAACACTTAACAAAATCATAATCAAAATACCACTCATCCATTGATGAACTACGTTTTAAATTCACCGAGCACCACTTGACGATCCTGGTTGAAAATACATCTCTAGTCATCTCATCTTCTCATCATCATTGAAGCTTAGAAATGTTTCCGCCTTTCTATCATCACTCGCGAGAAAGTCAATGATATGCATTTTCATATTAGATGGTATAAAAGAAAGCGAACGAACAACTCCCGTGATCTTTGGGATTAATATGCTATGATATGGGTTATTCATGCGCTCTGCAAGCTTACGGACAGCATTTGCAACATCTTTTAATGTTTCTTTCACTTCATCTCTTGTTGTCGACTTACGTTTCTTCCTCGTTCGGCCACTACTACTTTGATGTGCTGGAGCTGGTCCATTCTCTGGTGAGTTTACATTAGTATGAGGCAAGTGAGAATCGTCAATGTCATCCAATCCAGCTGTCTGGTTGTCAAAAGTGCTGGGGATGATGAAATCTTATTCTTCTATTATGATTGAGTCAACATTTACTTGGCTTCGTTCAGATCCAGTCACGGCTATATTACCTTCAGCTGTATCGTCAGCAATAAGATCTTGTAGTTCATCGTAAAACTTGATAGTAATGTTCTTATATTTAGCCAATTTGCTCTTAGCCTGCATCAAGTTAAATCAACTAAAATATTATTTATTTACCCAAAAATGCAATTAAGTAATGAGTTAAATAGAAGTAAAGCTAATTTACCTGCTCCAAAGCTCCCCAAACATCTTCTGGAGCAGTAACCATCTTTGTTGTATCGTCCCATCCAAAACCATACATAACAAGAAGTTGTTTTACTTCTCTATATCGTTGACGCCAATTTTTGAACTTATTTTTTGCATTATTTATACTTGGTTCCAACCTGGTTTTTTCCTTCACTTTAGCTATAGCTTGTGCCCAACAAGCAGTGTTGAAGTTTTTTTCAACCTTTCTTCTTGCCAGCTTCATTTATAGGAGTGTATCCATTAGTGCCCTTTCTGCTGTTGGGCTCCATTTGTAATTTTCTTTCCTTTGAGATCCTAATGAAATGTCAATAAAAATTATTTACTAAAAATGGACTTAAAAATTGAGAATGAACTGCAAAATAGACATGAAAGACATCAAGAATTTTCATTAAGACAATAAAAAGGTTAACAATAACATCATGTCAAATATTCTCCAATAAGAACAAAACATGATGCCAAAAAACATCGTGTCAAAAAAGTGATAACAAAAACATCATGTCAAGTACTCTTCATCATGTCAAACATGGTAGTAAGAAACATCATGTCAAATTTTCTCCTTGTTACTGTTGATTTCTTTGTTGTTGTTGCTCATAATCTATCCACATTTGCTTTGCTATGGAATCTCGAAATGCAGGCCAAGTATCTCTATTCCACCTTGGGATAGTTGTTGTATTTCTGGCCTTTGTTAAGGGAGGATCGATCTTGGATGCATTTGTCATGGAAATAGTTTCAAGCATTGGGTCTCCAACACCATGCATAACTATATGGTTGTGTAAAACACAACAAGCAATTACAATGTCCCGTTGGGTGGTCAATGAATACCCATGTAGCATTCTCATAATTGAAAAGCGATTTTTAACCACTCCAAACACCCGTTCTATGGTGGTACGCAATGAGGAGTGTCGCAAATTAAAAAGCTACTGAGAATTCGTTGGCAGATGTTCTTCAAACTCTTTGAGATGGTAGCGTACCCCTCTATATGGTTTTAGGAACCCAGGTGTATTAACATAACCGGCATCGACTAGATAAAACTTACCTACATTTGAAAAGTAAAGCAGTGGTAACTATAAATTAGTTTGTAATAAGTAAAAATGTAAAACTAAACTAGGCACTTCACATTTGAATGGTTCTATTACCATCCGGAATAGCTAATATATCGCCTCTGTTTAATGCAGAGAAAAGACCAGTAGCATCAGTTGCAGACCCCTCCCATCCTGCAAGCGCATACTGGAACATATCAAATCCACTTGCCATGAGACAATTTTGAGATAGTTGGCCGCGCCTATTTAGATATTTTGCCTGCTTTGAAAATGGTACATGAGCGGGTACATGGGCACTATCTATTGCTCCTATACAATCCTATTGAGCGAAAGAGCAAGTTTAGGATCGCATCAACATATCACTTAATATAATAACCATATTAGAAATAAAAACTATATAATACACTAACCTTAAAATATAGGTAGAATCTAGTATTTGTTCTAATCTGTTGTGGAGTAGGTGCATTTTCTGGAATTTGAACATAGTGTGGATAAACTTTGCATATCGCATCTAACACTATATAAAAATACCGACTAACGGTGGCTCCTGAATGGTTGAACCGATTGGCCATGACTCTGTTAGTGACATTATGGGCCAAAACGTGTAAAAGCATGGCTAGCTGCTCATTCACGGACATAATTCTTGTATGCTGAAGGAGTCCTCGTTGCATAAGTGTATCACGCAGTCTCATAAAATAATCAGGGCTCATACGAAGGTTTTCATGACACTGAGGCCCCTCGCTTGACAAAATTTCTTTCACCCATGTCTTTCCCGACAATGATGAGACACGACGTTTTTTCCTAGACTGCTCCTCTTCTAAAGTTAGCCATAGTGTAGCCAACCCACAACATGCGGCCACAGCAGAAACAACAACAAATATGATTTGATTGTCTGATTCTGTTGTTATGTAATTGAACATTTTGTTATATACAAGCATTTTAAAGTAAATGAAGTAAAATCATTATATACAAAGAGCTCAAATCGTTCCATAACAGATTCCATCGCAACATCATAGTAAATTGAATAAACAATTAAGGAAGTCTAAATACCTTCCATTGAGAAATAATCCTTCAGATTTAAAATATTGTTGACCTTCTACAGCAAATTAGCAGTGTCCAATAGTTGTAAAATTCCTTCTTTACTCCCCTATAATGATATAAAAAAAAGCGAAACTCCCAAAATAATGTGAATCCATATGAAAACTTGCACACATAGAATTAACATGATAAAATAGTCCTTTGTTCAACATGGAATTTTGTCAGTCGTCTGTTGGCTACCAACCCATATTTTATGTTGTGGGTGTAGTAGCCCTTTCAAGGTGTGTAAGTTTTGGATGCATGTTATACATGTGCATTCTCAAATTCACATGATGATCCTTCATTTGTGTTGGACATGGCAGGTGGTGTGAGAAACACAGTTTCATCAATAGATGATCTTGATGCATCATTTCGATGGGTTGATCTTGATGCATTATTTTGATAGGTTATAATTAGATGATGCTTGGATTGTATGTAGCCCAATCAAAATGGATTGACTAGATAGTTAAAACTATAAATATAGGGGACTGAATCTCCTACTGAGATCGATCGAAGTTGATCACGATTTTTTCTCAGATTTCTAGTATACTCTCTCTGTTTTCTATTTTAGTTTTGTTTATCACAAACCTGTAGCACAAATCTATGAAATGCCCTCATAGGAATCGTCACAACTCTGGTTCCCTTTCCAGTGGAAGAAAAACCCCTAAAAACCATTTTCTTCCCTTTCCATCAAAACACTTTAGAAAAAAAAAAAAAAGCATACAACAAGATGGAAGAAAAATATAAAAATGAATCAAGTGGGGAAGAGGAGTTCAGAGGAAGAAGATTACCGGATCTGATTTTTGTACAGTCGCATAGAATAGAAGATGACAATCGACCGTTATTGGGATAACCGGAGTTCTATCGGAATGCCTAGAGTTGCAAATGAAGTATCCCAGAATCGCTGGATTTCTAAATGCTAGAGTAAAGGCTAGCATTTGAGAATTTCACCTTTTTGGAATTTTAAAATGCCACTTACCTCAGATGCTGGGAATTCCCATAAATGAACATGGAGTTTCTGACTGGAATTCAGGAATTTCCAGACAGTCTGAATTCCCGTCAGAAATTCTTGTAAAGAATAAATAACGAGATTTTGACATATTAGTCCCATCTAATATGAGATGTTCCAATTTCATGACCGAACTTTGATTCAAAAATTATTTTTTTATTTTTTTACTTTTTTTTTCCAGATCCCATGATATTATGGCTTTTATGTAGCATCTTAGAGATTTTTTTTTTCAAATGATAAAACCTAAGAAGTTATGATCAAATATGTATTTACTTTTCACAAAATGTCATATTTTGTATTTTACCAAAAAAAAGAAGAGAATTTGTTCACCAGTTGTAAAAAATGCATGATACAAAAATTCATAAATCCCATGATATCATGAGATATGGTGAAAAAAAGTTAAAAAAATAGTGTAAACCAGAGTTAGACGACTCTGGTGACATTATCTAAATTTGAGTCATGAAATTGGAAAAACAAAATCTGAGGTGAGCTAATATATCAAAACCCCTATAATAGATAGCTCTTCCAATACACTAATTAAAAAGAATTCACAGTGAGATTGAGCAACTAATTAATAATGTGGTTAAATATATATATATATATATATATATTATGCGTATATTTATCATTATCATCATCATTAAAGCTTTGTGCCAACTACGTTGGGGTTGGTTATAAGAAATTATTTCTCCATATTATATATATATATATATATATATATAAGTGGGGCAGCTCTCTTAAGTTGCAGCCCACTACATTAGTGTTTTTTTTTTTTAATTCTCGAACTCACTAGTTGATTTTTTTTATTTTCTCATGAGCCCTTAGATATGCTCTTCAAAAGTTTGTAATTCGAAGATCGGGAGATTTAAGGGCTAATGAGAAAAGGGAAAAGCCAACTATGGAGTTCGAGAATTGAAATAAAAGAAAAAACCAATCTAGAAATATTGCAATGCGTCAAATCAAATCTTGATGTCGCGAGAAAGGAGTTGAACTAGTCTCAAAAAACTTCAAATATGCCTTACCAAATAAAGTCTCGATGTCGCTGAAAAGGAGTTTAATTAGCTTCGAAATACTTTAATGTGTCAAACTAAGTATTGATGTCGCAAGAATGGGATTGGAGGGGCAATTTGATTTAAAAAAAAATCAAAGTACATTGTATAAGATGCTTTTGGAGGAATATGGATATTTGATGATGTTTTTGGTAAAAACCCTAAGTACAGGTCGAGTTGACCTGACTCGGATGTTTGAAGCCCAGCCCTGCAGTGTAGGGATGACATCAGCAAAATAACGTCAGCAATACAACTAAAGATTTTTGTATTTTTTTTTTTTTTTTGATAAACGGCAGAAACTTTTTTTCGTGATAACTTGATCATTTGAAGTCTCATCGAGAATCCCCTTGTGCCCAGAGACTCGTCATACGCAGATCTACGCAATGATGGTTTGGCTGTTCAATGGTCAACCTGGGAGTCTGATTGATCGAAGGGCAAAAATGTTGATGTATTTTCAGATTTAAGGTTTTTTTTAGACATTATTAAAAAAAACACCAAAGAGACTAGTTTCAAATTATTAATAGTAAATTAATAAATATAAAATATATTAGTCTGAAGATCGCTTGTGCCCTTGCAGGAAAATCCCCACTCTGCTGTTGTTTCAGAGAAAATGTAAGAGAAACAAAAATACAGTAGCAGTCACTTAGCGTTTAGCATGAAGAGTTGGAATGGAGCTTCCAATTTTCTCCACCCAGAAGTGTAGCAAAACTTGTCATGTCCCCATGAAAAGTAATCGGCCACCTAGCTAGTTTAGTTACAAGGACATTGATGCATTAGCTTGTTGGCATCATCATCAAGCTGACATAATCACATGTGTGGATTTCCTTTATATTGGACGCCGGATTTGGACAGTTTGGATAGACGTTATTTGATTTGCACGGTGGAACCCATTTTCTTTAGGTATATGCATCCATGATCCATACAATAGTTATTAATTTTGTTCTGAAATTTTTTTGTTTCGATCAAGTGGCCGAAATCAAAACATTTTGGTTTGAATTTCGGCCGAAATGTCACTTTTCTGTCGAAATGGAATTTTACATGATTAATTCTTTTTTTACTTTTTTTACACACATATATTTTATATTTCTTATATTTTTCACAAAATATAATTTCAAAAAAATTACTATAATAGATTAAATTTATATTTATTACTTTTTCTATTTTTTTACTCATATATGTATATATATTATGTTATATTTTCTCCGTAATGTAATTCCAAAAAGTTTCGCCGAAATCCTGAATCAGCCAAAACTTTTCATTTTGCAGCCCATAACGAAATGAGGTCCCAACTATGATCCATACACACGGTTATCAATGTGAATTCTCTGGCTATACAAATCATCCATGTATAATTCTTGTTTCAAGGGCAATGGCGAATCATAAGATATGGATTCCTCACCCATTATGAAACATGCTCCATGAAGAAGGGACTTTATTTGAGCGTTTTAGATATTCAATTGATGAGACATACTATGAAATTTCGATTCAAAGGATCTAGACTCCTTCAGTAGTGGTCCATCAAACGATCACATACAACCAATCAATGAATTCTCATTAATTAATAATTGATTAATCGATCTACACGTGATCAATCTATCACGGGCCGTACTTTAATTAGAATGAGATGCAATTTCCTCTGTTAAAATAAGGAGAAAATGATTATTTTGAGCAATTTTAATTTATTCATTACAGTAAACCTTGTTATTTTCATATTTTAACCGCCTTTAAAAGATTTTGGGTGAAATACGTCTTAAAAATTGTTGATGTATTTTTTTGGACATTATTAAAAAGAATATAAAAAAATAATTTCAAACGATTAATAATGAATTAATAAATAGAAAATATTATCAGCCTGACTATGGCTTACGCCATTGGAGGAGAATTCTGGCTGTGCTGCTGTTTCAAAGAAAATAGAAAAGAAACATATATGCAGTAGTAGGCTAGTGAATGCAGCTTGCAATTTCTCCATCCATCCATCCAAAGCGGAGCAAAGAAAAACCTGTCATGTTATCGTGAAATGCAATGGTTACGGGCCAACTAGCTGAGTTACCTAGAAAAGGCAAAAATACATGTGTTATTATCTTGGACTTTGATGGATTAGCTTGTTGGCATCATCATCAATCAAGCCGACACAATCCACGATCGGTTGGTTGGGGGACCATTCATCCAGGGTGGCGGGGATGTATATGTTGCACGATTTAGATGATTTGGATAAACAAACGTGGCTGTTAGCATGTATGATGAGATGAAATCGAGTTTGCCTAAATAGAAGTTTTGGTTTCGGTGGGGAAGAGAATCACATTGGCTGGCACATGGGCCATGGGCTTGCGGGGAGACAAATTGTTCATGTGTTACATCCGGCCGTCGTAAATATTAGGGTAAATAAATTTTTTGCAGCACAGGAGAAAAGGTGGGAAGGATAAAAGAAATAGAAAAAGAAAAATAGGGAGGGATCTTTTTATTAAGAGACCAGCTAGTAATTAGTTTCCCGTGCTCATTCATTCATTGGCTGCGAGCGTGGATTAGTCTGTTAAAACACGGAATAGCGCCAGAGACTTCAAAAAAAAAAAAAAAGTGTGTGGAGAAGAAAGAAAGAAGGAAGGAGAAAATAAAAGGCAATTTGGAAGAAGAAACCACCTCACTCAGACTCAGGCAACTGAGAGAGGGAGAGCGGGAGAGGGACAGGGCGCCCTTTGCATTTTGAGAGGAAGGATTTCTTTTCCCTCCCTCTGCTCAGAGGCATCCATCCATGTGAAAGAATAAAAAAGGCATGCGGAGGCAGCAAGGAAGAAATGCATGAGCCCCAGCCCCAGCCCTGTATCTGTTAGAAACTGAAAAAAAGAGGGACAAAGTTAACGGCGATTGCCTTTTTACTCAGTTATCTAGCCACTCTCTCTCTCTCTCTCGATCCCTTGTGGTTTCTGTAAGAAGATGGAGGAGGAGAAGAAATCATCTTCTGTGTCAGACGTAGGAGCGTGGGCCATGAACGTGACGAGCTCCGTCGGCATAATCATGGCCAACAAACAGCTAATGTCGCCCAATGGCTACGCTTTCTGCTTCGGTCAGTGTTAGGAGATGGCATTCTCTTTCCTACTTTTGATACTCATCCCTCCAGAGCTCCAACAGCATTCAGTCAGATCTGACATCTATTTCTCTCTCTCTGTTTCTGCGATTGAAAAAAATCCATGTATGTTTCATTCATCCGCTTCATGCGGGTTTCGCATTTAGGGCCATGGATCTCGTCACGTCATCGCGGGGGACGGGGGAGAGAAACCTCCTTGGGATCCTGGATAGACTCCACTTACAAAAAAATTACATTACATTACATTGGGGGAGTGACCTGTTTTTGAATTGATTGATTTCATTCTCTGTGTGGTGCATCTTCGCCGATTCGTGGTTTTATGAATTTTCTTTCTTTCATCACCTTTTCACTATTTTTACTGCTGCTGTTGTCGTTGTTATTGTTTTCTATCATCAATCTATGTCAATTTGATCCTTCCAATATATTTCTGGCTTATCATGCGGATTTAATCTCCATCGCCGCTCTTGATGTTCTCTCCATGCTGCTGCTCTTGAGTTTTGAGATGCAGATCTCCCTTGTCTGATGTCCGCAAGAGCATGCATGTCCCTTGGTTCAGCATCAAAACTGGTTTCTGCCTCCAAATCTCATCCTCACGGATCATTTTCTGAAAGCTTACTTTGGTAGTTTTGAGCCTTTTGTACCTGCAAATTCTCCTTCACGGTATCGTTTAAATGCATTCTTCATTTTTTTCGTTATCTGGCTGGCCTGGCCCACAATCCAATCATCATTTGCAATCCTGCTATTGGTTTCGTTTCTCTAATGCCCTTTCTGGATAAACAGCATGATGTTTAGTCCCCTCCCTTCTGCACATGTTTGGGGTGTGAATTTTAGTTAATTTTGCAGTTTTGTGACCTTTATTATTTTTTTTTTATATATATGAATTGAAGCGGATCTTTATTTTTTTTTATTGCTACTCTGTCTTTTCTTTTCTTTTCTTTTTTATCTGTAGGTAAGGTAAAGTACTCACGCAACCACTCACCCAAGTCCCTCGCAGTCACACCATCACCCACTTTTCTTTCCTTTCTTGCAACTCCCTCATATAAATACGAGCTTTCCTATTCCACATGTTTTAACAGAATTGTGCTTGTGAATGAGGCTTTTGTGAGTATTGTTTTGCTGCCTTTTACTTTGTTCGGCAACTGCAATCTATGTGCAAATCAAATCTATCTTCAAATCTGGCTTAAAAGAAATTCTTCTTCTCTTTTTTTTTGTCCTTATTTTCTTTCAAAAGGATGACATGCTTTTGCTGGTTTGAATATATATATATATATATATATGGGAAAACAAGAGCCTTCTGTACTGTTGTTGTTGGTTTTTTTTCTCCCACTCCTTTTGCTTGTTCCCCAGTGGCCACACTCGGAGGATAATTTCCCAGCCAGGGAATCTGTTCCAGATCAGCTTTACAGTTTGCCAATGTTTTTCCCTGATTTGCACCAACTAAAACAAAATTCTCAAAATGTCTATTACTACTACTACTACTACTATTACTATTTTATGGGTAACCTGTCGCATACTTGCGACCACTAGATTGAGAACTAATCTTAGTATCTTCTCTATTTTTTAATGCTTTGTGGTTGTCATTTTCCCCTTAACCATCATCATTGAAGCCTTGTTTCAACTATGTTTGGGTCAGCTACATGAATTCTGCTTCTCCATCTTTCCTTTTACAGTATTTTACTAAATCCTTTGTTGCATATTTATTTGTTCTTTCTTTCTTTTAAAAAAAATTGATCTTGCTTTATGTTTTCTCAGCCACAACTTTAACCGGATTCCACTTTGGGGTGACTGCACTAGTTGGTTTTGTCTCGAATGCCACTGGTTATTCTGCATCAAAGCATGTTCCTTTATGGGAGCTACTTTGGTTCTCAATCGTTGCCAATATGTCCATCACTGGGATGAACTTTAGTCTTATGCTCAACTCTGTTGGGTTTTATCAGGTTTGGATCATTGGACAAACTTCAGCCTTTCTTTGATGTGCATTTTTTCTGTTTGTATCTGGTAGTTATTGCTGCAGTTGTGATGTAGATTTCCAAGCTGAGCATGATTCCAGTTGTCTGTGTCATGGAATGGATACTTCATGGCAAGCATTACTCAAGAGAAGTGAAGATGGCTGTGGCTGTAGTTGTTGTCGGAGTGGGTGTCTGTACAGTGACGGATGTAAAAGTGAATGTGAAGGGTTTTGTTTGTGCCTGCATTGCAGTCTTATCTACATCATTGCAACAAATTGTGAGTATATAGTGGAAATTGACCTTCTTATTTTTATAGATATTTTCTTCCAAATAATATCTTTGATCTCTGATGAAGCTCTTACACTCGATGCATTTAAGTACTGGTGACATCTTTGACTATGTTTCTGCTTATTGTCCCACATTTTTCTCTTCAGCCATCTTCATGATTATTATGGAATGGTATATGTGCCTGTCCATGCACATCTCATTCCTCTTATATGCACACACTCATGTACCTGTGTCCATGCACCAGATTCTTCTGACATACTAACTCATTTCGATTTTTGCTTATGTGCCTTGAAAGAGTTAAATCTTTCTAATAATTTGCTTGAGTCAAGATAATATTTACCTTGGGTGCCACTCATCTTTGTATTCGTGGTTGTTATAATAATTCAAACGCATGTGCTTGAGCTGGTGCAAGGCACGAGGTTGTTACTTTATCTTAGATCTATAATAAGGACTCTTCTAAAGTTGCTGGTCCCATTTCCGTTTTTAAAATCGCAAGATGCTTTTGGTTAAGTCCTCTTCTCCAATTCTTGTATTCTATTGTGTTAGACAGACTGAGCTAACGCATCCAAAAATGAAATTGTCTTATTGTTATGAAGGGCTTTAAGATGGTGGCTTGCATTTAGAGATCTCTCATCTTCAATTGATCCCCTTGTCCTAGGTTTAGTAATTATTATGTTGGGCTCTCTACGTTTGGAACAGTAACTGGAAGTTTGATAACAAAGTAATTAGGTCGGGGAAAATATGAAAAGAGGAGTCAAGATTCTTGGTGGTTGGTAGGAAGTGACATCGTTCCTCATGTTGGCTTTGGAATCTTTTTTACTTCATATCATCTAACTCTATTCCATTTCACACAAGTGGGTAGAGCTAATTAAAATTGTGTGGAGTTGGTCAGAAATTGGCCTGCTTGGACTTCTGAGTCTGACTTTTGAATGGATTTATGGAATTTTGTACCAGCAATTCTTATAAAGATGGATTTACAAGTAAAGATAATACCAAACTCCAAGATGCAAATACTGTGGCCTCACTTATCGAAATGGAAAATCATGTCCCAAGGACTTAGCTTTGGTAGAAGTTGTAAATAATATTAATTGATTTGGATTCATCAAACGAGCAGAGAATGGAGGGGGTGGTCATTTTGATGTCATTAATATGGTTACATAAGATAGCGGGCAGGTGATGGTTCATGGGTCAAGAAAAAAATCTTGGAGATTTCTGATATTTTGGGGCATCGTTCAACAATAAAAAAATTACTATGCAAGTATGAAGTATGATTTAGTATATTGTTTGAAGGAATGTTGATTTAGACTATAGGGAAGAATGTCTTGTGGGCTGATCAGGTCAATTATGAGGATATATATATGTACATATATATATATACATATATTTAAGATGGAATGATGAGAATAATTTCACTCAGGCCAGTGAAGAAGTGCTATTAGTTCAAAATTGTTCTCAGGATTCAAGGATGCAAGAGTATATATTAATGGTAGGAAAAGTAGTTGGGGTATCCTTTGGCCAAAACAATGATGATTTATAGGGGGGTTTTGTGGAAACGGATTCAGAGAAGGAAAATCAGAGGGCAAATTTAAGGTTAAAGATGGAAAGGTAAGCGTGAGCTTGGATTACTTTGACAGCTTCATATAGTGTCTTTCATAGTCTGGAAATTTCCTTGTAAATTTTTTAGTAAAATGGAACTTACCATTGTAAAAAAAATTAAAAAGATAGAAACAACAAACTCATGAACTTATTTTCACATATAAGAGAAGCAAAATAATAGCTTTTGACTTCTGTTAAACCTAAACAAAAAATCATCACCTTGCATGACCTTTGGATGTTTCAGACTTGGCCATCACAACTAAAAGAAACCAAAAAGACCAGAAATAAGCTATTTAGAAGCTCCATGATAACTATGATCCCTTATTTTATATTAACTAAAGAAGAAAATTTGATTTTGGAGCTTGGTCGTCCCATGCATTGGAAAGTTTGAACTTGAAGGTAACTTGGAGACTTTTGGGCATGTGGACAATGGACCCAATGGGATTTTAGGACAGAGCTTTTTTCAACACATGCATAAGCCCTCTCATTCAACTGGAGAGTGAAAACCATGTCAAATGCTCTTTTAATGAAAGAGGGTCATCTTTTTTTCTTTAATCCCTTTTTTGTTGGTAAAAATACCATATTCTGATGCTTCAATTCATAAAGGAACACAGAATTGCTCCATTAAAAAAATGAAAAACCTGCTGAAATGGAAATGGCAACTGTCCATCATGTATAGAACCTTTTGAAAAGCAATTGAAAATTGAATTGTTGCCTTAAGGTGTTAGAACTCTTTATGACAACATGGTCAATGGTCCAGGGTTTCTGTCCCAACGTTGTCATATGTAAAGCTTAATGCCTTAAGGAGGATCCCTGCCTTTTTTGTAGTTGCAGATTAGCTCTGCCCTTTTGCTCACTGTGAGACGAATGATGGAGTGCATTCCATTTATTTTTTTGACTTCCTTAGAAGCTTCTGAAATTTCCAAATCGAGACAACATCCAAACAGGTGAACTGTGCCCTTTGTGAAAAGAGGGAAAATGTAAAAGGGGGCCAAATTGCATCATCAAAAGCATTAACTCTCTAATGGCTAATTAGAATTACAGGATATCCAAAAGTTAACTGGGTACATACCCAGTACTTGCATCTCTCTCTCTCTCTCTCTCTCTCTCTCTCTCTCTCTCACACACACACACACACACACACACACACACACACACAGAAGACAGCCCAAAAACGATGCAAATCTTTCATGAAGTACATAAAAAACACTAAATGAACTTTCTCATAATTTTTTCTGTTGCACTATGGCCCTTGACTTATTGACCTTCCGTCCACGCAGCCCCAATCTAGCAGTATATTGGCTTGATCACCTGTAAATAGGTTGCTTGACCACAGTTGGCTGCACCATAGGTTGTGATGGATCCATGGTCTCATTTGTTCCAAATTTTGATATATGGACCATTGGCCACACCATAGCCCTTTTTTTTTTTTTTGTGTGTGTGTGTGTGACTTAGGCAAGATCATAATCCCTTTCTCTTCTTCTTTGGCTCCCAAATTTGCATTCAAGCTGCTGCAGGATCCAACTTGGCTTTACTAATAGTTTTCTTTGGTTGCCACTAATAGTTTTCTTTGTTTTTTGGCAACCCTTAATTTCAGTAGTCTTATATGTTGGCAGCTTGGTTATCACATTGCATTTGAAAAAAGAATAATCTAGTCACATGAAAACCCAAGTCCTTCATATGTTGCTTCAGCAACAGCAGCTCGTTTGCAGTCAGCTTCAATATTTGAATGAGAAGCACTCTTTTTCTTTTTTTTTTTTTTTTTTCCGTTTTAGCAAGCAACCAAATTTCTTACAAATGTCCGTGTCCAGATATAAAATGCCTATTATATAGGCACCATGCCCTGTTAGGATTACGGTAGCCCTCAAATCAAGATGTCCATGAGAGGCATACAAGATGAAATAATGAGAAATTTAACATGCAACTTCAAGATGGGCACTATAAGGAGCTTTGCAGTCCAAGGAGCATAACACGTACATTGGTTGACTACACCAATAACATGAAACTTCTGGCTGTGTAACTATGAGGTAAATGAGTTTACCTTCTATTTCCTGATACATCTTTTGATCTTTGAGAGGATCACCATTAGTCAAGCAATGTTTGTGGTTGACTTTGAAAGGTGCATCGATTGGTATTAGCCCGTAATTTCTCTATACAATGTAACAGTCAAGAGTGTACTTTGAGATGTGAAGATTCAATCTAGAGACATTGTTGCCAAGAAAATACTTTAGGACCTAGGTCCTCAATGTCAATGACTTTGCCCATATATGCTTCAGACTCTCAATGCCAGTGCTATCATCCCCTATCCACATAGACCCTTAAGATCATTGTCCCTTCATATTGTCCCTTAACAAGCATTGATTTTTTCACTGTCATTAGCTTAATTCTACCACTGTACAATATATCTGAGCTCCACTTGATCCACTTGTAGTGAAAAACTTTAGGGTTGTTTGCCTTTTACACATATGTAAAAACGTTATACATGCAAATGTTGCATATGCAAACGCTACACATGCAAATGTTACATATGTGAAACACATTACCGTGTTTGTCAAAATCACCATTTTCACGTGATTAAATGAGTACATTCAATGATTATTGACATCTTTGGATTTATTTATTTATTTTTCTTTTACAGTTTCACAAATTTCTCAAAATCCATAAAGATTTAAGATATGAAACTAGACATCTTGATATTTATCATTAATATGAGAATATTGAATGGTTCAGATCATGAATTGGGGTCACAAAAAAATTGCAGAAAATTAGATTTATAGGCTGGGATTTTTGGGATGTTTTTCACAAATTACTCAAAATTTATGAAGACATAAGATAACAAAATTAAAGGTCTAGTGTTTTATTAGTCAAATAAACAAATTGAACAGTTTGAATAATTGAATTGCAAACATAGGGTCCACAGTAATTAAAAAAAAGTGGTTGATGGGATTCGATCCCATGACCAATTCATAATCCATTGTAATCATCATGTGAAGAATATATTGGAGCCTTTTTGCTTGTGGGATATTTCACACCTATTTAGGTGTTAAAATGACCTTATTTACACACCATTTTCACACCTAATTTACTTATCACATGCGTAAATGAGTGCAAACTAACGTGAGTGATGTATACCCATAAAGCTTGTGAATCATTTACTTATATAAATGAGTGCAAACGAACGAACCCTTGTTTAAAATGGAGAGGAAGGTGTTTATATGAAAGAAGATGGATGAGGGGTAAGATTAGTTTTTCCCTTCAAATCCTAGGCTGTTTGCTTGGATACCATGCGCATATTCACATGAATAGGAGCAACAAAATCTTCTCTCCTTTGGTGAGGAGCATCCTTATTAATATACTAGTTCAAGATTACAAAAATACCCTCAATAAGTGAAGGAATAAGAAAAGGGTAAAAGAAGGAGATCCATAACAAGAGATGCTCCTAATGTATGCAGAGAAAAACCACTCTTAACAAGAACCAAAGTTGACATTCCTGAATTTTATAGGGGTGCCACATCTGGTTTATATCCTGGATTGGCTAATCAACTGGAGATGTTCTAGGACAAGAATTGCACTCATTTGGAGAAGAAAACAGTAATGCAGTGTGGGTACAATTCCTTTGAAATTTGAGGCCCAAACTTGAAATACGGATATGAGGTAAGTCTGATCTTAACTTTTTCTGTCTAATATGGTAGAGTTACACAAAGAAAATCTCAGATGATTGTACTAACTACTAACAGTGGATCAGCCTTTATATTTATTCTAGCCTTTGCTTGTTCTGTTGGGTTTGAGTTTTACAATTTATGTTAAAGGGATTTTTTTTTTTTGATAACGGAGGGTGTCCCAGCCCTTTGGGCCAGAATAATCCCTACGGGGCCTAGGGGAAGCCGGGTAAATCCCCTGCGGCCCCCAGTGTATGTTAAAGGGTTGTTGTGATCAACAGTCTAAAAGTTGTTGATAATTATTATGCTCCATAATCCAGTGGAAGCAATCCCTCATGAAAACAATCAAATGATTAAATGAAAGGATGGTCAACAAGACAGCAGACTCACCAACTTCTCTTTGCATCATTATATTCCCAAGGATCAAAACAATCATCTCCCAACATATCTATATATTGTGGGCCACATATTGATCACATGTTATGTTTCTCAATTGAACTGAGAAAAAAAAAAGTTATGACAATCTTCGAAATCTGTGGACTGAGACAAGGAGTTAATTCTTCTAAGGTACTGAATTGCTTATTGCCCAACCAATAATAATGTATAAATAAAGGAAGATTGAATAAATTGGTCTTATGTATAATGAGAATCCAAAAAAATTGGGTTTACGCGAGCTGTGTAAAATTATGGAGTATATTATCATTTATGCAAATTATTGTCTCTTCTTTATCTGATACCTGATTACTAAACCAATTGTTCGAAAGCACTGAAGACTTGGAAGGAATTGAATCTTGTTTGTTTATTGGCCAAGCGCCAGGGTGTTTAGTGTTGGCGCCCTTGTATCATTTACTTGGGCACTAATGCATGGACTTACATGGAGCCTTGCATCGCACCACAGTAGCATGTATTCTATATGAGATTTTTGCTGCTTAATTCCCATGTCATTTTAAACTATGTTCATGTTATCCAATTTCTGATTTGGTGTCCTCTCCATGTTCAGTCAATTGGCTCATTGCAGAAGAAGTATTCTATCAGCTCTTTCGAGTTGCTGAGCAAGACAGCACCCATACAGGCCCTTTCTCTTTTTATGGTTGGTCCATTCATTGATTACTACCTTAATGGTCAATTCATAGCAAACTACAAGTGGTCTTCTGGTGCATTTGTGAGTCCCTCTTTCACCTTGCAACTTTTTGGGCGTCCTGTCCTGTCTTTTAATTTCTTTCTTGTACTTGATACTTCCAAATGCTGCAGGTCTTCATACTCCTCTCATGCGCTCTAGCAGTCTTCTGCAACGTGAGCCAGTACCTTTGCATTGGACGGTTCTCTGCAGTTTCATTCCAGGTTTTGGGCCACATGAAGACAGTCTGTGTGCTCACACTGGGCTGGCTGCTTTTTGATTCAGAACTAACACCGAAAAATATACTTGGGATGGTTATTGCAGTCCTCGGCATGTTAATATACAGTTGGGCAGTGGAGGCTGAGAAGCAGCCCAATGCCAAGATTCCCATTGTGAAGGAGAGCCTAACAGAAGAGGATATCAGGCTGTTGAAGGAAGGGGTGGAAGATGCCTCTGCCAGGGATGTTGAGCTTGGCCAAGATAAAACATAGGCATTCCTGGGGACCAAGGCGAGCGTATTTTCTATTAAAATTGGCTTGGTCCATTCATGAATGTGGTGGAAGGAGGGAGTTTGGTTGTGTTTTTTTGGTTTACTGAAAATTCTTTTTGTGCAGGGAATTGTTGTATGTGGGGATGTAAGATCATTCTGTTGGGTTCTGTTGACATTGGATAGGATTCTCAATGCTCTCTACCATTCATTTTAGTGGGATAAAGAGGAAAGGAGAGATTAAGAGTGTGTCTGTGTGTAAATGTTAGCGTACCTCTTCTAGATCAATCATTTGCATATATATATATATATATATATATATATATATATATATATAGGTAGAAGTCCCATCGGACCTTATCCTGATTTCTTGTAAGGGACGTAACCACCGGGTAATGATAACCTTTTATTCATATCCGATGCATGTCCTTATCTCTCAACACGTTTTTTAGCGTAGTTGAGCCTTTATAGAGGTACAACTGTCAGTGCTCGTCTCGGTTAACCGATCTGAGGATGGTACCGAGGCCAAGTATGAGTGTATGACCTTAATATGAACGCATTCTGACACTATTGCTGAGATGCATTATGCCTAGGTGGTACTTTTACCGAAGCTAGAACAATCTCACAGAGACCAAGGCATGCCTACTAGGTACCTTAACCGAGATTAGAATGTTCTCGGTACGGTGAAGATATCTCCACTGGCACTATTGCCGAGATGTATAAAACCGAGACCGAGACATGCCTAGCTGGTACTCTTACCGAAATTAGGACAATCTCGGTATTATGAAAATGTCCACACAGTTTCGATTAGAACTTCCTCACATAAGAACTCGCATGAGAATCAAGCATAAATAAACACAAATATATTCTCAAATAAATTCATATACATAATATAAGAAAAATAAAGGCAACGGGTTGGGCTGAGCCTAGCATAGTACAAGTTTCCCCCTCAAATTGATGAGCCTATAAAATTTCATCCACCTTCAGGCATTATAAGAAAAAGGGAGAATTTCAAATAAGGCCCTAAGTTTTGGGTTTATTTCAAAAAAGGACAGCATATTGAGATCTTTCAAAATAGGGTCTAAGTTTCCACAAAAGTTTCAAATAAGGGCAACTAGTGAAAATAGCCTCCCACTAGTGATTTTTTCACAACTTAAAAAAAAAATGCCCATAGGGCTATTAAAATAGAAAAAAGATCGATTCATCTCCCATTCCCCCCCATTTCCCTTTTTCCTTCTTCCATTGGTTTCTACCCCACTTACACCAGCAAGCATCGGAGCACCGGTGACCACCCGCACACCAGAAACCACTGGCACACTAGCGACCATAGGGCCTTCATAGTAGATCTTAAAAAAACTAGGGTTGTTCATAACCATTGTGTTAAGATGCTTTTCTCATGCACGCCTTTGGATAGCACCTTGAAACTTATTCTTAGATAACCTATAAGAACTGATGCTTAGTAAAGGATGTATAAGGCCGTGGCCACACCATGGATACATTAAGGGAATTGGTTGTAACACTTATTCAAATCCTCTTACAAGTTATACCAATTCACAGTATGACAGCAACATAGTATGATAATTTCCATGATATGTGACTCAAATATATAGGAGTGGGCAGAATATCCTTAATTTTGTTCATTATGCAACTTCGTTTACAGTAAAATGCCGACGCTTTTCTTTGCTTTTGACAACTGTCAACCCAAAACAGTGAAGATGCATTTTATGTTTCAGACACATCATGAAAAATCTGTATCATCATGTCAAAGTTTTAAAAACACAATTTTAATAGTCATGTGCATCTATAATTTGGGTCCCCATTCATTTTTTCCTTGTATCTCTTGAATCCTGATGGAACCAAATCTTACATGTAAGTTGGTTGGGCGTCTTTGTCCACCATAGAACTCGGTAATGTATTGGAAACATTGGAAATATAGATCCAACCAAAACTTACATCTAACTTGGTTGGGCATCTTGCACCAAACAAAATTAAAAATGATTGCAAATGGAAGAATCATGATTTCATTTAAGCAAACTGTGGCAACTATGATTTTTAGGTCATTAATTGTCTCCCTAAATCCAACTCACATCATAGTAACGCAAAAAAAAAAAAAAAAAAAAAAAAAAAAAAAAAAAAAAAAAAAAAAACCCCAACTAAAACTACTGATTGCATTGAGAGAGAGAGAGAGAGAGGGAGGGAGAGCACACTGCTAGCGGCATCCCGTATCCGTCATCGATGTCCACTGATGCCTATTGATGGCTAAAATGTGGAGAGAAAGTGGGGAGAGTGAAGAAGAAGAAGAAAGAGGGAGAGGAGTTGATGAAAGAGGAAGGGAAAGAAAGATGGAAGAATCCTCAAAGTGGTTGTCGGTGGTCACTGGTGTGCGGGTGGTCGTTGGTGCTTCGATGCTCGCTAATGAAAGTGGGGTAGAAACTGATGGAAGAAGGAAAGAGGGAAATGGGAGATGAATCAATCTTTCTTTTGTTTTAAAGGCCCTAAGGGCATTTTTGTCTTTTTTAAAAAATTGGGAAAAAAATCATCGGATAGAGGCTATTTTCACCGATTATCCTTCTTTGAAACTTTTGTGGAAACCTTAGACCCTATTTTGAAAGATCACAATTTTGCTGTCCATTTTTGAAATAAGCCCAAAACTTAGGGCCTTATTTGAAATTTTCCCTAAGAAAAAAAGGGAACGGGTCACTTGAGTGAGTTGCTTTTCTTTGTGTATACGGGCTTTCTCTTAGATCCCATGTACCTTGGCTGGGGTAAAAAAACTAAAGAGGGCTTCTAAATACATAACTATTTTAGCCCTTTATATAGAAATTCTGTCCACGCTCAGTATAAAAAATTTAAAATTTTGGTTTTGCTTTTCACACACTTAAAACATACATAAAATAGCCCTATCCCCTTTCTCTCTACACACAACTTACCACCATCATTTGGAGCCTTCCTTCCAATCGGTGAAAACCCTCCTCCTCCTTTTCTTCTTATTCCTCTCTATCCGTTATATGGTGAGTGTATTCAAGATCATCATCATCTTCGTCTCCTTCTCCTCTATCTATTTTTTCAGCCATCCATCCATCTATCATTACCATTCTCTCTTGCCCCCTTTCAATCAAGTAATATTTGCTACATTTTCTCCATTTGTTGTTCATCTCTAAATGTGTATTTGAGCTTCATCATAGATGTGGTCATCATAGACTATGATATGATGACCACAATAAACCCACAACAAACTCGTAGTTGATTACAAAGTAAAGGAAAATGAGAGAAAAGAATCGATATGTTCAGCTATAAGAGGCTTTGGCTGAACATAAACTTTTTGTTCAGGCAAATATGGCTAAACAAAATTGATATGTTCAATTATAAGAGGCTGAACATTAGTAGTTTGTTCTGCACTGAAAGTCCAAACGTTTCGTGGCAACATATTTTAAAAAAGGCTTTATAAGCTTTGAGAAATGGCAGAAATCAAAATAAACAACACAACAACTCAACTTCTCATTGATGTTATGTTTGAAAACTACATTTTGCTTATTAGTTTGCTCATCCATTAGACAAAAAAATGATATTGTGAGTGAGGTTTCACTAAGAAGTAATATGTTTGACAATGGTAGGATATGAAGGGAGAGTAGAATGTGAAAAATGGAGAAATGATAATGTAAAGGGAAGAATGAGATTGGAGGAATAAGGGAATGAGAGTAAAGGGATGAATGAGACGGTGGAATGAGAGAAACGAGAATAATGAGAATGGCATGATGAAAGTGAAATGAGATTGTGTGCGAAGAGAAATTAGAGATTTAGGTGTAATAGGTGATCGTCCTTTTTGATAATTTCATATAGGGGAATGAATATAATGAAAAAGTACAAAAAAAATTCTGTATGTAAAAGACAAAAATAATTGTGTATTTAGAAGTCCTCGTAACTAAAACTAAAAGAAAAAGAAAGAGATAATTAGCGAAAGGTCTATAGAATTGAATTTATCCAGCTTTTAGTCCAAGCAAATTCTTTTTAAGGGCTCTAGTCCAAGCAGCTAGACTGTTTACAATCAGAGGTCCCTGGATACATTTTACATGACTAATTTGCCCTCTTTCAACTGTTTAGGCATCTAATTTTGAATTTTAAATTTCAAATCTTTCATTCTCCCACTCATTACTTCAAACCGAATATGGACATTGACGGATTGGATCTCAACAGTTGAGATCGATCTTTGAAGAAGAAGACCACTGCAACGAAGAAGAAGAAGAAGAAGATTGCAATGAAGAAGAAGACCCCTGCAAAGAAGATGAAAAAGAAGAAGAAGAAGAAAACCCTTGCAAAGAAGTAGTAGAAGAAGAAAACCCCTGCAAAGAAGAAGAAGTCCCCTACAACGAAGAAGAAGAAGAAGAAGAAGACTTGCAGAACACGAAACAAAGAAGAAGATGATTTCCTGCGCCACCGTCGTTCCTACCTGTTGCCGGAGAAGGGGAATCGCCATCGGACGCCGCGCCATGCCATCGCCGGAATCGAGGAAGAAGGCGAATGGAAGATGGCTTTCGTGTTTCTGATTCCCGAAAAAAGAAGAAGAAGAAAGTGGGCCTAAGATCTGCAGCAGTTCCGGGTTGGTTCTAGGTCAGGTTTGACCTGACCCATTCAAGAAGTCCATCCACATTTTAGTCAAAGTTAAATTTCTCTGAATTTTATATTTTTTTGTCAAATTTATTTGTGTTTTGGACAAAATCTATCTAAGTTTTTGGCTATTTATATGACTTCTGGCACAAATTTATCTGAGTTCTGGATGAATTTATCTGAGTTCTGGACAAATCTATCCGAATTTTAGGCTATTTATCTGAGTTCTGGAACAAATCTATCTGAGTTATAAACAAGTCTATATTAGTTTTTGGAAGATTTATTTGTATTTTTGAATTTTATTTGTGTCTTTTGAAATTTATTTGTATTTTTCGAAATAAGTTTAACTGAGTTTTTGACAAAAAGACTTGAGTTTTTTGCCACATTATTCGCTAATTTGGAAATCCGGCGATGTCTTAGTTTAGGCAAATGTATTTTCATTTTTTTAAATTTATTTGCGTTTTTTAATTTTATTTACTTCTTCTGAAATTTTTTTGAGCCTTTTGAAATTTATTTATATTTTTTTGAAATTTATTTGGATCTTTTGAAATGTATTTGGATCTTTTGAAATTAAATTTCATCTTTTGAAATTTATTTACATTTTTTGAAATTTATTTGTGTCTTTTTCAATTTATCTGTGTTTTTTTTAAATTTATTGCTTTTTTTTATATTTATTGTGTGTTTTTTTAAAATTTATTTCATTTTTTGAAATTTATTTGCTTTCTTTTGAAATTTATTTGGGTTTTTTAAATTCATTTCATTTTTTGAAATTTATTTCATTCTTTTGAATTTTATTTGCATTTTTTAAATTTATTTCATTTTTAGAAATTTATTTGAAATTTGTTTCCTGTTTTTTTAAACTTATTTGTGTTTTTTTGAAATTTATTTAAAAATCTCATTAGTGGAATTTTATTAATCGTGCTTAATTTAATGGTAATTGACCATTATTAATGGCTTATCCTACTAATCATGGGATATGACTTGAAGAAAGAGTAAATTAGGTATTTTAGGTTTTCAAATGTGAAAAAACGACATACCACATTACGAGAAAAGTTTGTATACATAGAGTAAAATGTTCAAAGGACCCGTCGTGCAATAAAAAAAAAAAAAAAAAAAAAGAAAAAATGCCAAAAGAGACCCTCGTTTAGCGGGGTTTTCGGATTAGGGCCTGATTGACAGGCCCTTACTGGCATACGATCTGGAAAATTTTTATTTTTTCTTTTCAATTCGATTCCAGCGACGCAGAGAGAGTCTTGGGCTGAAACAAAGATCAAACTTGAAGGTGATTTACTTCTAAACTCTAATCTGTCTAACTCTCTCTCTCTCTCTCTCTCTGATCTCTTTCATTGTTGCAGTCGTCGTCGCGTGAGGAAGGAAGAGAGAGATTGCAAGGAAGGATCCCATTCCCATCCGAAAGGCATCGCCATGGCGTCTTGGAGGGAAAAAGAGGGCGAAGAGGATTTCGGTTCTCTTTTCGAGGGCATGGTCCTTATCGACCCTTTTAACTCCCATGACCACACCACCGCCACCACGTCAGTAGCAGTTGCAGCAGAAGAAGAAGAAAGAGAAAGAGGAGGAGGAGAAAACGACGACGACGATGACGACGAAGACGGATCTATTGCTCCTCCTCATCCTTCAGCCGATTCACAGCAACAACAACAACGGCAACAACAGCAATCAGAGCCCCTAGACGAGAACCTCTTCTCCGATCTCACACTCGCCCAAGCGCTCTCTTCAGACCCGCCCGATCATAACAACCTTCCCCTTCCCCTTCCGAAGAAGAATACTACGACCCCTCACAGGCCCACCACCACCACGTCGTCTTCTACTGCTACTAGCTCGTCTTCTTCTAGGAAGAAAAGGAGGGGTGGCTTTCGGATCGGATACGCACGAGATACTCCAGAGTCCCCAGACACCAAATTACCACATCCTCCATCCCCTTCCAACAACAACATGGACAACGACGACTGCGACGGCGGGGATGCTGCTGCTATTAAGATCCATGCATCTACTACTACACCATCCCTCCCCGATTCAATTTCCGATCAAATTCCCAGTTTATATGCCCCTCACGAATCTCCTCCTCCAATTCCTGTTTCTTCTTCTTCGCCTGATATTGGAATTCCCTCGGAGAACAAATCCACCGCCCAAGGAGACACAAGTACAAGTACGGATCTTCCACTTAAAAAAATCCCCTTGGATAGCGACACTGCCAATGATGCAACGGACATAGACCTTCAGATCAAGCCTTCTCAACAAGAAGAAGAAGAAGAACAGGACGACCCCTCCTGTTCGATCGAGGAGAAACTGGATACAGCGAGAAGACACATCTCCCAAAAGCTGGAGAGGATCCGTGAAACAGCATCCTCTCTTTCCACTGCTAGGAAGGAATCTGTGAGGAGGAGAAGGAAAGCATCGGAGGATGTCAATTCAGCATCCCTCGGCTACAAGGATATGGAGAAGGAGCTCGAGGAAGCGTGTGAGGCCGAAGACTTTGAGAGGGCCGAGAGGTTGAGCGAGAACCTAGCTGCTGCTGACAAGGACAAGGAAGCATTCATCAGAGCGCTGAGAGAGGCCGAAGCAGAGTGCACTTCCGTAGAGTCAAAGATGCGGGAGGTTCTTGAGTTGCAGATCACCACTGAGGAGGAAGGCGCTTCCATGCTTGAGGCCTTCGCTAGGGTGAGAGAAGAGAACCAAATTTACCTTACAGTTATTAAATTTTATTCTTATATCTTTTCATAATAATGTGTTGATAACCACCCCCCCTCCCCGCCACACACACACACCCCCTACCACGTTATGGTTGGTAGATTTTCTTCTTATCTCTTCTTAATAATGTCTTGATAACCCCCTCATATACCGACTTTACTTTTGGCTCAATTGATGAAGGCATAAATGAAGAATGCAATCCATGAGAAATGAGATCACACACACGTAATACATCATTGGAAGAAACAACCAAGGGAAAGAAGGCGACTTTGGAGGGAATTGAGAAGATATCCAATTTTAAGGAACCATGGATAGTCTCTGGTGATTATAGTAGTAAGGACCAATGGAGAGAAATTGCTTGGCCTGAGATACCCTTGAGTCCCATCCTTGGAATTCTGGACAATGCTTAGTGACCGTGTTTTCACGGAGATTAACAAAGGAATCTAGAGCTTTGAAAATTTTCAGAGAGGGGAGGTGAAATTATAGCTAAAGTAGATTCGGCACATTAGGGCTTCTTCCAACTTGGGATCGTCCCGTGGATCTGTTGGATAGGGACTTGGGGCTGTGTGAGTATGTAACAGAGAAGAGAAAAAAAAAAGTGTGTAGAATGCTTATTAGCAGCAACTTACTCTTTTCTCCCCCTAACTCATCTGTGAAGATTCCACCTAGAATCTCCTCAGACCTCCACCCTTTGTTTATAAAATATGGGCAACTGAAGAGTCAGGATGCTAAATCCTTCCAATTTGATGGAATGTGAATGACACACCCATGGTTCAACGGAAGAGACGACTGGGCTTCCAATGAGTTTAGAAGCAACCATCGTCAAGTAAAGCCCCTACTGGCCGACTTCTGTTCACAGTAGGTCATTAGGTGTGTCAGTTTGGGATGTCTACCAATTCATAGGGGTTATAGGTTAGGATGAAGGATTTGGGTTGATCAAAAGTGGCTCCAGACAGGAGTTTCTTACTTCTAAGTTTTTCAGCGGTTCTATCTAGAAAAATTTGACCCTGGTCCCCACTAATTCTCAACTAGTACTCGGTCACAAATTGCAATTCAGCATCTGTCTCAAAAGGCCACATGGGTATGATGAATCCTGCTCCCCCGCAGAAGCTACCCCCACTGAATTGCACTCATCTCAAACTGATACCTGCCAAATGTTATTCAGCTTTGGATTGGATCAGAAATAGATGCAGAAAAGCTATACGTATTGAAATATAAAAAAATACACACACACACACACATACTTAATGAAGGGTTAAAGATGTCGTACTTTGAGGCTCCGAAAAATTAATGGTTATGATTATCTGATCTGGTTCTGTTTGGTTTGGGTTTTAAGCCAGCTCAGTTAGTTTCTATGAATAATGTCTCCTGTAGTCATTTTCATGTGTGCTTGTATATAGACACACATGCACTTATCTTCTCTTAGTCATTGCTCTTACCTTTGACTAAATCTTGTTACTTTTTTTTCTCAGGATGCTGCTGATGGCGCTGATTTGATTTTGAGGAATGCAGAAAAATTTTCTTCTAAAGGGATGGAAGAATGGTTGTCATCAACCGAAGCCCTAGAGATTAAAAAGATGGAATTAGATATTGAATCACATTTAATAAATGAAGCACGTTCAGGATTGAAAGATTCCATTGAGATTTTGATTGAGGATGATCGGAAAGAAAAAGAACTTTTGATTGAAAAACGAGATGCATTGACCGATGAATTGGATAAGCTTCTTGTTTTAGTGAGATTGAAGGAAGCAGAGATTGCTGAGAACAACTACAAGATTGAAGAAGTTGAGAAGAAGATTGCAAATGTCATGTCTGAGTTTCAACCTGCTCAGTCAAGTATCGATTTGAAGTATGATGGCTTGCAGAGAGTCTGTTCCCAGATAGAATTTGAGAGCGAAGCTTTATCCCTGAAAAAGAAGGAAGTGGATGACTTTACATCAGAGATGGAAAGGAAGAGATCAAAACTCAGGGAACTTGCCAGTGTGTGTGCAAATGAAGCAAAAGCATGCCAGGAACTCGCCAGCTTAAGAAAGTGTTTGGCTTCTTCTGTTTTGAAATCAATGCAGGACAAGGCGAATCTCGCCAAGACTGAAGAGAGAATTTTGGAGGATGTTAAAATGCTCAGACAACTCGTTTCTGCTTCAAGAGCTTCTCTGCAGGTTTGTTTCATTTAGGACTCTTTGTCATAGTTTTGGTTCTGGAATCTGGATCTGAATGACTGATGGCTGTGGCCTGGAAAAACAGCTGTAAGGGTTGGATGCGCTGGTAATTTGGAAAGGACCCTAAAGCCCTGTTTCTTTAGCATAATTCCTGACAAGAATTTGTGATGCTGGGGATTTCTGGACAATGGTGTGATGGTTGTTCCCTTGGCATTTCCTAATTTCATGTTTCTTTGCTAGAATTCTTTATTCCAACCTCCTGAAAAAAATCACTTTATCCTTTGGAGTTCCCAAATTCCAATCCCCTTGAGCATTTTTGGATGCTTCCGCCAAGAGGAGGATTCAGAAATTCCACCCCAGGGACAGCTTTTGAAGAATCACAAATTCTCCAAACACGATTTCTTTGAATTATATTATAAGAACAGGCCTGATTCACAGCAACTTGGCTTCTTGTAATTAAACTTGCGGTCCTAGTACTGTTATCCTAAAAAGTTAGAAGGATGCTATCATAGAAAACTAGCGCATGAGAAGGTTTCAGCTGATTTTCTTCTAAACTAACTGTACAAGATGCCCTAACCTTATTCTAGAATGAAATTTGTGGAAAGCAAGTACCTTTTTCCCATCTAAGAATTAAACCTCATTAAATGCCAGCATATAAGTGATAAAATAATTTCCATAAGTATCTACTCTATCTTGTTATACTAGAAAAGATAAAACAAAAGTATATCCTTTTGTTACCTGTACTAAAAAAATTCCCTAATGCAAGAAACTGCAAACTTGAAAGGAATTTTCTACAGCCCCCATGCCTGCCTGCCCAACCTCCCACCCACAAGAGGACATTAGTTTGAGAATAATTTTATAACCTTTAGATCATTCTAAAACAAGGCCCTTAACTGGGAATACATTTCTTTATTCTTCTGACCCATACAAAAAATTTTTTTTTTTTGTACATGGATTTAGATTCTTCATATATTTAGATCCAAGTTTTTTCAAATCTTGAGAAATCTCGCATATCCGAAGAAACGCTAACCTTGTTTGGTTAATGTAAAGAAAGCCCAAATTGGATCTTATTTTCTACATTATCAGATTCAAATCAATGATGAATCTGGGAATGTGGTATTTATATTTACTAAGAACTGACTCATTAGTTTCCATCATTTTTAGCATCAGCACTGATGAAATTTTCTTCATGGTTGCGTTTAGTGCATCATGGTCATGATTGCACTTCCAACCATAAGTTACCCCCAGGTTAAGGATCTCTACTTGGCTTGATGCTCCATCTTTTGTCATGTCAGTCCAAGGTGTAGTTTTCTGATATTTTCTTTTGTTTCATGAAAGGAACTATCTTCAACCAGGGCAAGAATCCAGCAAGAAGTTGCTTCTTTTAAACAGAGGATAGGTTTCATAGACAAAAGAGGTCCAGAGCTAGAGGCTGAAAAGAAAGTTGCTGCAGCTGCTCGGAATTTCAAGGAAGCAGGGAGAATTGCAGCTGAGGCAAAGGCACTTGGCACAGAAAAGGAAGAGTTGCGGGATAAAATGGAGGTGGCCATATTTGAGTTGGATAAGGTAGAGACAGAGATCAAAGATACTGTCAACAAATTACAGGAAAGCGAGAGGCTGATTTCATCCAAGGAAAAGGAGGCTGCAATTGCAGGGTGTGAGAGGCTGCAATTAGTTGCTACTGCTGCCATGGCTGAGAGAACAGCAGCTCTTGAAATGGGTGATCTTGAAGAAGCTGACATCTTACTTGCGGAGGCTGAAGCTGCCAACTTAGAAGCAACAAAGCTTCAACAGGCCTTTGAATTTGAAATGGAAGAGATAGGAAGGAAAGCTAATAACTTTATTTCGATGGCACTCATAGCTAATCTTGCAGGGAAAGAGTTGGCTGAAATGGCTGCTTCCATAAGGGCAAATGCAGTATAAGGGGCACTGACTGTTTCTGATATAGAAGTGGGAGTGACAAACAGAATAGTGATGCCCAAGTGCCTTCCACGATTAGCCAGATCACCTGGAGCTGTTCTAGGATGCAATATGTGGTCGGGAAACAGGAGAGGGAGTGGGGACAGCCAGAATGTTGAAGTAAAGCTGTAACATGATTTAAAGCTCTTAGGGATCATGAGATTTTGAATTGGTGAGCTGCTTCTTGGTTTGAATACTGCAAGTTTTTTTGCAAAGGTCATCAACTCTTATCAATATATATGCAGCCATGGATAGAAATATCAACTAGTGTAGTAATTTTTCCATTCTTACAAGTTTCAACCCTCGAGCATCACTCTCTCTTTTCCCCTTCTGTTGGTGAACAGTGTGAAGCAGCATGGCATTTTATAGCAGGAAATTTTATGCAATTTGTGCAGAGGCCTTTTTTGGTTTTGTTGAGTTCTGTGGCCTGTGGATATTCTTCCACCCACAGTTGAGTTATTTATTTCTTCTTTTGGATGGTAATGAGTTATATACTTTGTTATCTGGTTCTAAAAGTTAGTTAGTGTTGCCTGCAAAATCCAAAAATTGGTAATAAAACGGTGTTTGTTTGTCATGGATAATACTGTACAAGTCCAAAGTTTTATCTTGTGCCTTGCTTGGATTTATGTTAATGTACTTTGCTTATGGAGTAACGCAATAAAGTTCAGTTCAGTTGGTGCATCTCATGGGGATTTATGCATTGATTGCCCCTTTTGGTCCAGGTAATGCATTACTGTCCGACCAGACTTTAAACTGTTTTTTTTTTTATAATTAATTTACCAGTTCATGCATCTTTCAAGTCATTTGGTTTGAATTGCTGATATAATCTCTTCTTGTTAAACTGAATTTGGAACTTTGTTGGCAATTGGAGGGACATTGCTATGATGTATTTCAGATCCCATTTCTTGCCCAAAAACTGCTGTTAAATGGAAGTGAAACATTCAACATAGGAGTTGATACAATGCTTCTGTGATTAGCCAAACAATGAGGAATCCAAAGGAGTGACTCATGGCAGGATTATCAGCACCCGATTGCGAACCACCTCCGGCATGCTCTGTTGTTATCGGTCCGCTTTTCATTTCTGCACTTGTTTTGTTGTGCAACAGAAGAACTTTCTTTTAATTCCTTAGCCTGAAGAAGAAGAACAAAAAAACGAAAAGAGAAAGAGAAAAGGGACGTGAGGAAATCCAGAAGATGATGTATCATCTGAAACTTCATCCGGTTGGTGGCAGCTTCACCTTTAAACTGGGACTCTGGCCTTGGAGTGGAAGAAAGCTTTTGTGGACCTTGTCACTCGAGCTGTCAGGTCTTCTGTTGAACCCACAGGAAGAAAACATATGGCGCTTCCTATCATGTGCATGTTGAAGCAGGCCGATCTCATCTGGTGCTTTGATTGAGGAGCTTTCTGCATTGCCCTTATCCAATTCATAGCTTATCTGTGTGATATACAAGACCAAAGACAGGGCCATGAAGAATGAATTACTAGTGTCAGTCTGGCCAGAGGCGGACCCAGGCACAAGCACGTGGGTGCTGTCGCGCGAACCCAGGCACAAGCACGTTGGTGCTGACTGTGGTGCGCTTCAAAAAATCCAATAAAAATTATGGGTCCACCATCAAAATCCACATGAAAATCCTCGATTTGATATTAAGGTCCACACTCCTCAAATGAAAATTCTAGATCCGCCACTTTGTCTATAGTGCGTATATATATTTTGTCATTTTGATTTCATTTCTGCTGAAAGCCTGGCTTCCATTCAGAAGGATGATAATATGGTGTCGTCGGGACCCTGATCCCTCCTGCCACATTGTCTATAGTGTATATATATTCTATAGTGTGTATATATATTTTGTCATTTTGATTTCATTTCTGCTGAAAGCCTGGCTTCCATTCAGAAGGATGATAATATGGTGTCGTCGGGACCCTGATCCCTCCTGCCACTTTGTCTATAGTGTACATATATTTTGTCATTTTGATTTCATTTCTGCTGAAAGCCTGGCTTCCATTCAGAAGGATGATAATATGGTGTCGTGGGGACCCAGATCCCTCCTGTTACAGCGCCTCAAGTCTGGGCTTGAGGCTCATTTCATATATATTCTCAAGAAGGAACAACACTGTTGGATTGGCTGTTGAGCTTACCTGTAAGATCCGAGTCTCGAGCAGACGCAGGCGGTCCATGAGGGTGCCCTTGAAATGAACTTCTTGAAGGGCTGATGACAATGGCCTGCATTGGTGACTGGTTTCTGGGTGATGCAAGTCTCTGGAAAAATAGCTTTCCGGGACCAACTGGAGTCCCTGTTTTTCCTCCAGCTGCTTCAGCTGCACTCTTATAACCCCCACTCTTGCCGGTTACTAAAATAATAATAATAATAATAACAATGATAAAAATAACAATAACAATAATAATAATAATAATAATTGATTACAATACGGATATAAGTAGAGGATTGGAAGGTTATAAAGTTTGCATGTTTGGTGTGATTTGTAAAAATAATACACAAATATATGAGTTAATAATGATGATGAAAATGGTGAGAAGTTACTTTAGTTTGGTACTTTGGTGGGGTTGAAAAATAAAAAAAATAAGAGAAAAGAGAAAGCCAACCCACCCACCCTGGTATCGAGCATGTCCAATCTGTGAAGAATGTAGTCCGGTGTGGCAGTGTTGGAGACGTCCTCCATTCTTCTCATCATCAATGAATTGAAGAGCAATCAGTCAGTCGTCTTGCAGGTGCAAGCAAATGGGGTTGTGGAGGGAGGGAGGTGCTCCTCTCTCTCTCTCTCCTTTTTTGTAGGCTGACGACTTGGCCAAACTGAGTGAGGTGGCATGTTAAGAGTCCGGGTCTGCCGGCCAGCAAGAGGCTGCCTGCTTTCCATCAAAACAGCGGCACATCCATATTCTTCTACCTGGGTTAGCTCTTTTACGGCTCCTTCTGTTTCCACTTGAATATCAAAATTATATCGTCGGATGGACGCCGATCGACACCATATTCATCAATATCAAAAGCCAATCTCTTAATTCTTTTTCGGGGCGGGCTCCGCTATTGAGGCTGCAGCTTAATATAGTGCAGCGTCCGGATTATCTTATCAAGTTATGCCACATCACACTTGCAATACTCGAAATTCAAAGCAGTTTTAATTTGCCTTTTAAGGCTTCTTTTAACAAAATTCATGCTTTCAAAATTATCCCTTTCAATATTATAATTATAATTTGCCCATACTAGGAGAGTTCAATTGACATTAGCATAAGAAGATGCAAGCATACTCTAGTGGTGGGACTCTTTCTTTTAGCAAAATTCATGCTTTCAAAATTATCCCTTAGCAATATTATAATTTGCCCATACTAGGAGAGTTCAATTGACATTAGCATAAAAAGATGCATGCATACTCTAGTGGTGGGACTCAATCTGAGCATGCATCCTCTTATGAAAATATGATACTGAACTATCCTTGTGTGGAGCTGTGGGGGCATGTCAAAGGAAAATGCAAGGGCAAACTTGAAAACATTCTTTCTTGATGAAGCCAAAGACATTGAATTTCAAAGATTGAAAGAGCTATGTGGCATATTCTGATCAGAGGATCGCTGCACGGGAGTTCATCCCTGATAAGGGTAGTTAATAGCTTTGCAGTATTGCTTTTTCTTCTTTCCTTTTTTTCTTCTAATTTCAAAACGCGGCAGGAGGAAGCTGCTGAGTGCTGACAACATACATGCCTTGGTTGCCAGGAACCCCACTTGCAACACGAGAAAAAAAAAGGGAAAGAGGAAGACAGAAGAAGAAAGAGGAAGGGAGGAAGCTTACCTGGATTTACCTTGAGTCACGGTGAGGTAGCCAATGGTTGCCGAAGGTTGAGAGGTGGTGTGATGATTGGAAGAGAAGACCGAATCAAAGAGGGTTTTGACTTAAGTGCTATCATGAAAATTATTTATTTAACTTTTTCATTATGATTTGAAAAGGGAAAAAACTTGAGCCTGCTATAAAATCGTTCATTTTAAAATAGGGAGATTTTCAAATAGAGCCTTAAAGTTTTTTATCTCATTAAAAAAAAAAATTACAAATTTCAAAAATCTTCAAATTAGGGCCTAAGTTTCTCAAACTTCTTTCAGCACATTCCTTTATTTTAAGATACATGTGTGAAACTACCAACGTGATATAATTTATAATTTCATACATCTCCCAATTTCTCCCCACCCCAACCCTAACCCAACCCTAACCACCACTGCCCCTCCGGTAGCATCGCCGGAGGGGGAAAGGGAGGACAGTGAGAGAGAGAGAGAGAGAGAGAGAGAGAGAGAGACAATGAGAGAGACATGGGTGGGATAGACAAAGAGGGAGAGAGTGGGCAGCGGTGGGCGGAGAGAGGGAGGGATATGGAGAGCTATAGAGAGAGGGCGGTGGAGGGAGGGAGAAAGAGGGAGAGGGAGACCGGGTGGTGGGCCAAGGGAGGGAGAGAGGGGTGATGAGAGTGAGGGTGAAGAAGGGGAGTGTAGAGAGAAGGTGATAGTGAGATGATACAGTAATTTGGGAAAAATAAGGGTGTGTAGAGAAATTTTGACAATTTTTTGACTTGGGGTGTGTAGAGAAAAGGGATGTGCCGAGAGAAGTTTGGTATACGGCATTAGCAGCTCTCTAAAGTTTTGGACGACTTTTTCCCTCTTTTGTTAAAATACCCTAACTACTCTTATTTAAAACAATGGCATGCTTTTTGCATGCAGGTATATGCCGTTGATCGTTGAAAGAATGTTGGTGAAAGAACGATGGAAAAAAGATAGAAGTGAAAGTGAGTTTTATTTTAGTGAAGGATAATTTCTTTGAGTATTTTTAAAATATTAAAAGAAAGGTCGCTGGAAAATAATTTTATTTGCAGGTTATCCTTAATTGAAAATAGGCTTTAATATGAAATGTTTTGAAACTCATATCATTTTTTAAAATAAAGTAAAATTATAAAACCTTATTTGAAAGTTTTCCTTTTAAAATAACATATATTTTATTGACATTTTCTCAATACTTAAGGAGAAAATCCAAATTAAAAAAATGTCCTCATATCTTCCAAAGAATGAGATTTGTGATGCTGGTGTTAATTAGAAGTTGGGCAAAGACAAATGAATGAGTTCATTTAGTGCAGTTTAATAATTTTGGATTGTAGGTGCATTCTTGTTTTGACTTCATCCACCTGTAGATGATGATTTGACAACTATCAAAATTAGATGGGTGCTGAATTTTGCAATATGGGTTATTTTAGATTGATCATTTGGGTGCGTCCCACTGTAGCAATTTTGTCGTAAATGTACGAAAGTTATCCGTTCGGACTACGGAGTACAGAGGCAGTTTTTTTTTTTTTTTTTTTTTTTTTTAAATCAGTTTTTGAGAATGTAATTGTAACCTAAGCATAACCCCCCGTCCCATTTCCAAGCTTTTGTCTTTCCGGCCTCTGAGCTCTCTCGTATTTTCTTCCTCCCCTTCTCCTTCTCCCTCACCTTCACCTTCACATTGTTCTTCACTTCTTCCTTCCCCCCACTCGATTGACTTCATCCACAGAGTCTTAGAGCGTGCGTTCTCTCTCATTCATCTTTAAAGCCTTCTCTCTCAGAAAAAGAGAGAGAGAGTAAAGTAAAGCAAAACAAAGTAATGATGGGAGCGTCTTCTGGATGCCTGCGCCAACAAGTAGTCCTCAGGAGATCGTTTCTTCCCAAACCTTTGAGACCGCTGCAGCCGCCGCCGCCGCCGCCGCCACCACCTGTGAGAACATCTCATCTCATTTCTCCTTCTTGTTTTCTTTTCGACCTGTTGAAAACTCCTATTTTTTTTGTCCTTTCTGAAGTTGGAGTTTTATTTGGCTTTGTCTTTTTTTTTTTTTCCTCCTTCCCCTTCCTTTTGTTGTCTTTCTTCTTATAGAATGAAGATGCTGGAGCCATTTCTTTTGATATTGCTATGAATGCTGATGGAATTGGTTTTGGCGTGCGTGCATACCGTCGTCTTTTTTCTTCTGAAGGTATTAACACTACATCCTTTATCAATTGCTGCTTTGTTTGTCCACTGCCTTTTATTCTATCCTTTTGGTTCTTACTACTAGCCACTTTGGCTGGTTTCCTGTAATGTTATCATGGTTCCTACAGTTTAGGCTGTCTTGATAGGTTACAAGTCTTTACTTTTATGTCTCTCTTTATTTGAGCCCTGTGCAGATATGTGAGGTCTGACAAAACTTCCTACACGTTATTTTCATACAATCAACTAATTCTCGTACAAGGAACTATGTAGAACTCTGTTGAAAGTGGAATCCCTAAATTCACATTATGTAGTGAGTTATTGAGTGAGACACTACAGTCGATTGTGTGTTGGATGCCTTATCCGGTTTTAGGTTCCTCTGATGTGGCATGATAGTTGATTTTGTTGAAGATGCTAAATAAATCTGCACACAATTTGGATCTGCTGCAATTGGCCCTGAACCAAGTAACATGACATATTGTTCACAATTGTTGACATCTAAGGAATGGGTTTTGTTCTCTCAGGACAGATTCATAACAAGTGTGTGATCTTTCTAGAAGTTTTCTCTGTCACTAAGCAACCCTTTCCACCCACATTCCCACAAAGCCATCACGCATCTGGTGCATATCTGCAACATTTAAGCTGTACACCGGCGGAGTCCCAGATGAATGAAAGCGATGCGTCATATAGAAGAATTTATCAACGGTCCTCACTCAGTGACCATGCCAGGCATGCCTCATTAATGGAATAGTCTGATTTATTGGGCCAGTTGATTTACAAAGGGTGGTGTGATGGAAGTGCGTGGAAAGGTGGGATACTGATAAGCTCTGATCTCTGAACTTGACTGAATTTTAGGCATCAGGTATCACATTCAAAATAATCAGTTGTTTTTATTTATTATCTTGACCTCTGGTTGAGATATGTGCGTGTGACTATAATCTTTCAATTAACATACTGATGCAAGCTATGGTTCGTCCAGTCAAACCCATATTAGCCCTGAGCAGCTCTGACCTTTCTGACCCAAGCTGGTCTTGGCCATAATTCTCCAACTCAGAATTCTATGCTCTCCAAAAGAATCTTCGGTATAGTTAATAAAGTTTTTTGCAACCAATATGACCCAAACAACCCATAATTTGGGTTAAAAAAAGACATATCTTAAAGTCTTCACACAGCTTCAAGCACCAGAATTGTCAAACGGATAGGCACATAGGTGCAAATCAGATTATCAGGTTCAATGGTGTATAAATTGAGTGCCTCGATTTCAAACCTCTCACCAGAATAAGTTTTGAATGAAACCTTCTTGGGTTTTCTGAGAAATTCAAAAGAGAAAAAAAAAAAAAGAAAAAAAACAGGAGTCTTCGGGTCCGAATTTGGCTAGATTTTACAACCTTATACAAACAAAGGAACTAACAACAATCACCATTAAAAAAATAACTAAATTAAATACTATTTGACACTTATTTCCCATAGGTGTTTGATTCTGGCCATTGCAACCAAAAGCACCTATAATACTAAAAATACCACTCAGCTATCCACAAGTTCCATGGTAATTAGGCTTCACTTTCTTAAAAATTCAAGTTTACTTGGCATTTGCTTTAGGATGTGTAAACAGTTTGTGGATACTTAGGGAACCATGTGGGCCAGGACGTCACATGGGTTTGGACCAGGTCATCGGCCAAACCATGGGCTGTTCGAGTATGCATATATACATATGTATATCACTGTATGTATATAACTGATTTTGTGCTCTCCAAGATTCTGACGTTGCATGAATGCTGGACCTAGAGGCCTAGCAGCCTGGTTCAATCCTGTCCGACAGACCAGCACAGTCCCTTCTCTGTCCTTTTGATGGAAGTCACTATTTTTTCTGACCACAATCAACTAAGTTTAATCCTTGTTATTGTGAATGTTTCCTCTTTTACAGTTGAAACTGCATTGGAATACGAAAGGGATCAACCCTATTATGAGGATGGCAAAGTGATGGAGAAAGATGCTGCACTTCACCTTGCTCTCTCTCGTCTTGCTGGCGATTTCGGTAAAGAATCTATGCTATCGCTGCAACGATTTTATGGTTCACGATATGCACCGGTTATCTCCACAGGTTCTTTGAAGCTTGATCTGTCTCTTGGGATTGGAGGATTACCAAAGGTAACTACAACTAAACAGCCCAACCCATTGTAACCAGAGTCAGATCTCTTGATTTGTCCCTAATTTTGTCTGCATAAATTATTATTGTCACTGCATTACTCTTCATTTGAGCATGAGAACATATTCTCTGATTTGTCTTTGAATTCGAAGAAAGTATTGTCTGGCTCAGGACTGAAGCTAAAATTTGTGTAATTTGTGGAGCCAGGGTTAGCTGATTGGGGTTGGGAATTTTAGGATTTCAATGGCCCTGGGATTAGGATAAAGTTATGGGTAATTTGGGGTTTATTTAGAGGATGTTTAATGCTATGATGCCCAGATACGGATATGGATACGGACACTGATATGGGGATCGGAGATACGACTCCTCACTTTTGAAAATCTAGGACACGGATACGGGTACGGATACGGGTGTCATAATTTTTTCTTTAGATTACTTTTGAATCGATGAAATTATCATTGTTTTCGTCCCTTTCTAGCATTTTTAAGGACTTTATAAGTAGGATATTTTAAACTCGTTCCCTAGAAGTATCGGTGTAGTATCAGGTACCAATACAAGTGTCGTATCGGTCTGATGTGGATACGTTAGGCTTTGTACAAGTATTCGGGTATCATAGGTTTAATGGCTTTTCGGGATGACAGTTTGTTGTCTCTATGTTGGACAACAATCTGGCCATAACAATACATTTTTGAATGATTTCTTGGATTAAAGTGAGTTAATACCAGTTTAGGGAGTCAAATGGGGTGTTTTGTATTAAGAAAAAACACTCTTTCAGCGCTTTTGGGCGGAAGTGAAGGAGGATGTTATGGATTTTATGGAAGAATTCCACTCTGGAGGGAAGCTTCTTAAAAGTTTAGGGGCGTCATTCATCTCTCTCATTCCCAAAAAAAAGGGAGAAATTGGCATCAAAGACTACAGACCTATAAGTCTCATAGAAAGCATTTATAAAATCTTGGCAAAGGTTTTGGCAAGAATGCAGAGGGTGCTTCCGAGTATCATATCCCACGACAAGGAGCTTTTGTGAAGGGGAGGCAGATCTTGGATGGCGTGGTCATAGCCAATGAATGTTTGCATTATGGAAATAGAGAGAGGCTTCTAGGGTTGATATGCAAGTTGGATTTAGAAAAGGCATATGATAGAGTGGATTGGATATTTTGGACTATCTTTTGCATAGAATGGGGTTTGGAACAAAATGGAGGGCATGGATTAAGGAATGTGTTTCGTCAGCTTGCTTCTCTATTGTATATCTCTTGTACTGTCTGCTTTTTCTTAACGAAATTTACCGTTAAAAATAATAATAATAATAAAAAGAAGCTTGCTTCTCTATTTTAATTAATGGGTCGCCTAAAGGGTTCTTTTCAGCTCAAAGGGGTATTAGACAAGGGGATCCTCTTTCCCTTTCTTTTTGTTATTGTGGCCGAGGCTCTGAGCAAGATGGTGAAAGCAGTGGCTTCTACAGACCTGATAAGAGGCTTCAAGTTGTGTGAAAGTGCTCCTATTGTTATTTTACGGTTAGCTGATGATACATTAATCCTTTGCGAAGCTACTGAAGATCAAATTAAGAATGTGAAAGCTACCATTTTATGCTCCGAAGCGGTGTCGGGCTTAAGTATTAACTTTAGCAAGAGTGAGCTGATTGGGATAAGAGTAGAGGAGAATTTGGTGCATCTGTATGCTTTTAAATGCCCGGCGTCAGTTGTGAAGCGCATAGAATAACTTCAAAAAGATTTTCTTTTGCATGGGAGAAATAGTGTTAAAAAGTTTCACTTTGTGGATTGGGCTTCAATATGTAAACCAAAGTTAGAAGGTGGTTTGGGTATTAGACCCCTAAAGGAGATGAATTGAGCTTTGCTAGGCAAGTGGCTTTGGAGGATTGGGAATGTGTCTGAAGGTATGTGGAGATCTCTAGGAACGGATAGGATATCAAGTCCATCTCCTACAAAAGCTTGGCCTTCTGGAAAGGGATTGCATCAGTAGAGGAAGAATTTAAAAGGTATATAAGGTATCGGGTAGGGTCAGGGGAGAAGGTTTTGTTTTGGCTAGATATTTCTGGAATTGGTGACCTGTGCGATCAACAAGAAAGCAACTGTTAGTAGCTACCTAGAGAGGCATGGGTTAGGAGGCCACTTAATCTAGAGTCCCATTTTTAGAAGAAATCTAAAGGAGATTAGGAGAATGAAGGAAATCAAGTTATCTCCCTCCTCAATCTTCAATTTGGACTCTTTCTAAAGACAACACATTCTCAGTCTCTACATTCTTAAGGCATTGACAGGGACTAATCCAAGATGCGCCCTGGGAAGGATCTGGAAGTTAATGGCTCCTCCAAGGATCTTGGTGTTTGGGTGGCTGGCCCTCAAAAAGAGAATCCTAACAATGGATAACTTAAGAAGAAAATGTATGGAAGTGGTGAATGCATTCGCCCGTGTTTAGAGGATGAGGAGTCCATGGAGCATCTTCTACTTAAGTGGAGCTTCACCCATAAGATTTGGAATGCGGTGTTCAATTGGTTTGGGTGCAGCTGGGTTCTCCCAAATTCTCTTCCGGTCCTTTTTGAAGCATGGAGCAATCCTTCTATGGTGTCTAGAGGAAGAGAAATGTGGAAACTGTCTTTCCTTGCTGTCCTGTGGTTTTTTTGGAAGGAGAGGAATGCCCGGTGCTTTGAAGGGATTGTATCAAGTGTGAACTTAGTGTCCGATAAGATAAAGCTGTCCGTTGCCTTTTGGGTGTCTACAAATCCTCTTTTTCATGGGTTTTCGCTAGACCAAGCTATGCTAAATTGGAAGGAGGTTGCTGAGTCATTCTTTCCCCTTTCGTTTTGTTTGTTATTGTGGTCATTCTGTTGGTCTCAGTTGTTTCGGTATCAGGTGCTGGCTGTTAGCTTGTCATTATATTTCTCTTTTACTGCTTGCTTCCTTTTATGAATTTACCTTTCAAAAAAAAAAAAAAAAAAAGACCCCTCCTATACAGTCCAAGTTTTGGATAGTGTTCCAAAAATGTGGATTTGTCCCCCTTATGGTATCTATAAGTTGAATTTTGATGGTAGTTTCTTACGAAGTGTTTAGAAAGGAGGTATTAGCGGTGTTATTAGGGATTGAAATGGTGATGTCATCAGGAAATATGCGGGGCTAGTGGATTCTTTGGATGCCAATGAAGCTAAAGTGTTTGCTTCTCCAATTGGATGTCGTGAATTGGTTAGGTTGGGATGCTTATATTCCATTCTTGAAGGCGATTCTTTTTCTTCTATCTAGTGGAGTTCAAGGAGTGCTATCCAGCCTTGGCAGATAGCGGATTGGGTGGAGGAAATGCAAGATATTTCTAGGCAGCTGGATGTTTCTTTTCATCGCATTTTAAGAGACGCTAATGCTTTGGTGGACAGTCTGGCTAGGGAAGGAGTTTTGGCCTTTAATTTATTTTGATGTTTAGTGTTTCTTTAAGTTGATGACTTTCTTTTAGCTGGCTTTAGTCGTTGTATTTCCTTTTTTTTTTTTTTTTTTTGTTGAAATAAAATCTTACTGTCATAAAAAAGGGGTGTTTTGGATAGGGTTGGGAGTTTAAAAGGGACAAAATGGGGGCTGGGCTGTCTTAGGAGCTGTCATAGAGAATCTGCAGAATTTGGGGAAGGTGAGTTTGATCCAAAGGTTTTTAGTGAGGATCTAGGACAGGAATCAGATGTGGTTTAGGGCAAGTTTAATGGTGAACTGAATAGGATTTAGGGGGTTGAAAGATGGTGAAAAAGGGCTGGTTTCTGTTGATATAGAGGAACTGCAGTATTGCAGTTAATGTAATTCTTAGAAATTGATAATGTGTGGATCCAGCCAAGGATTGTTGGTGGGTCCTGGGTATATAATGAATGGGGAAGAGGTATGGGTTCTGATTGGGCCAATAAGGATCCAATCAGCTGATGCTTGGAGGAAATTAAAGGGAAAGCAGAGGGACGAGGATCAGTGAATGTAAGGTGCAGATTCACAGGAACTTCAAAAGAAAGTGAAGGAGACAGCAATTGTAGGGATTAAAAAAAAAAAACTGATTTACTTGAATTTCAAGTCAGATTTTTGCCCTGATACGAAATTGGAGGATATGGATTTGATATCGTAGGTCAAATAACGAACAGAACATGTCCACAGGAGATGAAAATCTGGATTTTATTAATAATGTCATAAAAAGGAAAGAGAAAAAGATTGCATTTAACTTTCACCATTTAAAAAAAATTGCATTCAGAATCATATATACAGAAGAAAGTGTGTTTCCGGCCAGCCATCTCTATTCAACCCTCTTCAGATTCTAGTCTCTTAGTGGGGAATTGTTGCAACTCGTCCTAGTGTTTGAACTTTTTATATTTGACTCTAATTAAGATTCTTGACTCTAAATTGGTTCTCATAGAGTTCTCATTAAGAACTTAAGAATACAAGAATTGCTATTGGGTGGGTCCCACATGTCATAATAAACATGTGCTTAAGATAATCACTAAAACCATTGGCCTCAGTTCATGCTCATGCCCAAATAATCTCGAGTAAGGAAGGTTTTTTCTTTTCCATTTCTTTTGTGTGTGTTTGGGGTGGACTTCCTAATGTTAACTTTCTTCTTTACTTGTTAGGCGTGAGCCCCACTGGATTGATGGGCTTGGCCATTGTCCTGCCCTACACCGGTCGCCTACATAGCCCACCTATCTTTGTGTGGAACTAGGCTTGTTGAGCTCCCAAGTTTTTAATTGCACCATTATACCATCTTTAGAGCACGGCTCATTTCTATCTATGTATGTACATAACAAATGGGAATGCATGCATTTTTTTTGTTGGTCACATACATGCATATGTATGACGATGGCAATACTAGAATAGATGGATAACTTGTGGTGCATAATTTGTATTTTAGGGACGAGTTGTTGAAATTTATGGGAGAGAGGCTTCAGGGAAAACAACACTTGGCCTTCAGATTGTCAAGGAAGCTCAAAAGCTTGGAGGTTCGTTCTTATTGAAAATTGTTGATTTAATATTTTGAGAACACTTCATATCACCTTTTATCTTGTTTCCAGCAACTATGCCCTTGAAGTTTGATCTCAATGACATACTTGCATGTGGAAGCAGGGTTAGGTAACTGGTGAGAATGATATATTATGTTTATATATCCTTTCCTACTTTATTTTTAATCTAAGCGATGTCATGCAAAGCTGTGATCATAAATTAATGGGAATTTTCTTTTGTACTTTATGCATATGAAAGGTGTTTTTGAGATCTATAAAAATATTCGTATTTAATAATGACCTTGAACACTATTGGTTTGGGCCTCTAAATGTAGAGCGTGTCATGGCTTCCATGTTGAGTCTCTGAAGATTGTTGTAGGTGGTGATGGAAAGAGCGCATAGCTCAATTGGAAGGTGCACAATGTTGCAACAACTAGTTTGGGGGCTTGAGTCATTTTACCAATCAAAAACAGAATTTCTTGTTGGTGGGGCCTTGAAACCCTAGCATGTAAGCATAGATCTTGAATGGATCATGGAGTATTTTTGTGCATTGATGGTTGTTCCTAGTTGGATAGAGTGGAAGCAAGAGAAAGTGAGGAATTTGATTGTGGGTGCAAAGAAATAATGATTCCTAGATCAAAGTTCAAATGCTAGGAAAGCAGGAGAGGACCTCATGTAGACTATTGTTGCATTTCATACTTTTGATTTTCCATTGACATGCACTTGGATCATATTCTTGTTACTTGTTGAAATTAGGATTTCATCATCGTTTAGAAATTATGGACGTCATTTCCTAGTGATGTGGAGCAAGTCTCCCCCCCATAAAGGCATCTCTTCACTCAAGAAATCAAACCACAAGGACTTTGGTATGCCCATCAAGAAATCTCTTTGATCTACATCTCATAGGCAAATATGAGATCAACAATACATTTAGGGAAAATATTCTCCTACCGTTTACAAGAGCCGTTACGGCCGGGCCCCATCTATTTTGATGGTACTGACGCACGGTTCCCATATAGATCGTGTGCAGGAGATCAAGTTTCATAAATTTAGTGCTATTAAATAGTACAAGTTGCTAGATGCAAGAGCATCATCATCATCATCAAAGCCTTGTCCCAACCATGTTGGGGTCAGCTACTAGCCGTTCGAACATTGTGTGTGTTCTTTGCATGAGCTATCCAAGACCCCAAGCAAAACTAGAATGAGTGTCAAATTTGGGAGAGTGCTAATTCATAATTTCTTATCTTTTTATTTTTTTTTTCCTTTTTCTTTTGGTGTGTGGGAACGGTTTGTGGTGCACTTGTTCATGTTACGTTTGGTTGTTCCTTGTGTGTAGGAATGGTCTAGCCCGTGGGGCGAACTTGAAAACGTGACAATCATGGAGGGGAGGGTTGTCGGCATAGTTGTCAAGTTCGTTTTGGACGCCGTTTTGGCTTGCCTCCAAAATGAAACATTTCGGTCAATTCGGATATTTCACTTTCTAATTCGGAAATTCATTTCAGAAATATATATATATATATACATATATTAAAGTAAAAAAAATTCAGAGAGAGGAGATGCACCAAGTATTTCACAAATTGGCAACAGCTGGGCCTCAGGTGCACTATTAGTAGTCAATTGAGACATTTCAATGTTTATTGCAATAAATTGAGCCACATCATCAGGTTAAAGAAATATAGACATTTTGAATAATGGAATATAAGTGGGCCTCATGTTCTGTAACTCATCAAGACCAATTGTTTAATAGAATATTTAATAACATCAAATAAAGTGTAAAAAAAATTCAAAGAGAGGAGTTGCACCAGCTACCAGGTATTTCACAAATCAATAGTCAATTGAGAAACAATGTTTATTGCAAAAAAAAAAAAAAAAAAAAAAAAAAAAAAATTAAAAAAAATCAGAGAGAAGCACCACGTTCAATATCCAGAGTCAATTGAGACTAAATAGAAAAGTGTGCCAAGGGTTGAACAATGACATGTAAGTGGGTCAAGGGTCGAACTGTTAGCATGTCAGCACACCCCTAGCATAAAGATTAGCATCGTCCAATTTAGGCTTGAATGAGCCTCACGTTCTGTTAGCCAAAAAGTAAAAACAAAATCAAGAAAGTGGCCTCACATTCTGGCATCATCACAACCCTCGCTTAAAAGGGCGGAATCTCAGCACCTTTATAAAACCTTTCTCACGAAACCCCACCCTTTTCGCAAAGCCCAAAGGAAGACAACGAAAGAAAAAAAATAAAAAATGAAGAAGAAATGGAAAGAGGGAGAGATCGGACAAAACTGGTTCTCCGGCAACTTTTCAGCAAAAATATTTGTTGATGGCAGCGGCAATGGAGAAAGCATCTAGCAGTCTCAAAAAGAGGAACAATCTTAAGAAATTGCAAAGTAAATAGGGCAATGGAGGATCTCGTGGTTGGTATCTTCATATTAGAGTTCAATTTATAGATTGATTGGGAGTTTTGAAGTTGCACGCTGTTGAAGAAGATGAAACGAGGCGTTGGTTGTCTTGGTTGTATCTCCTCGATGCTAGATAAAAAAGAGGTATGTCGAATAGTTACCTTGGATTCGTTCGAATCAACATTTTCGAATTGTGTTTGCCCGAAATTAGGGTTTTCCAAACGAAACCCTATTATTCGGGCAAATTTAAACGAATTTTGAACCGAACATCTTCAAACGAGATGTTCAGTTCGTTTTTGCTACGAAACGAGATATATCGGACAATTCATCCGAACCGAACCAAACTTGACAACTATGGTTATCAGGGTTTTAAAGGTCTCTCCCTACAACCTACTTGTGCACAAAAAAAGTAGAATTGTCCAGTCTAGGGAGGGGTTGTTTGAGGGCCTCAAAGTTTTCCAAATCCCAACCATTAGCTAAAGTTGGATTTTGCACCAAATTTGCATGATAAATTGAAAGGTCTGCACAACTTTTAATTGGACCAAATTTGCATGATAAATTGAAAGGTTTGCACAACTTTTAAGTGTCAAATTTTATTTGGGTCAATGCTGATTCGGGGGTTTTGGTTGTTTTGGGTGGTGTTTGCAAGAGAACACAATTGTGGTTTCATGTGAGTAAGGGTTGGCTAGGACGATCCCCATATGCAAATTGCAAAAATGGCATAGGAGTGCTATAGTGAATAAGCATGGATTCTCACACCATAGAGGGCAGTCACAAGACCATAAGTTTTGACTAGGCTCTTGAAATGTGGGGACTTTGACAGAAATTAGCTTGGATTTAGTTAATTTATGAGAAAGTGGATGTCAAACATGCTTGCTTACAAGAGATTAAGGGCACATTTGTGTAGCCGGTTTTCCCCCGAAAAAGTGAGGACTACGGTAATGATTTTCCGTGCTACAATAACATTCATGTTTAGTGCGGCCGCTTTAAAATCTTCTGTAATGAGGGAAGGAGGAAGAGACTAACGTTGGAGAGAAACTCAATGATCAATGGATCATCGACTGTTGTGTTTTATAATCAATTGTTTCCTTAATCAAAGAACTAAGTATGTTAAGATTACAAATTAGAATAAATGAAAGAATGGAAAGAATCAATCCTAATCAGTCTTAGTCTATACAGGGAAAACATAAAGAGATAAATCAGCTAATCAATGAGAGAAATTAGCTTTACATTGATTGACTAAATCCTACGTATGGGCCTTTGTTGGGCTGGGCCTAGGGCCCAGGCTGTTATCTTTTACACTCCCCCTCAAATTGATGTGGTAAGGTAGAAAACATCAATTTGCTAGTGAGATCATGATGACGCGTTTTGGGGAGAGCTTTTGTGAAGATATCCGCCAACTGGTGAAGAGTAGAGACATGAGGCAAAGTGATCTTCTCAGTAACAACATGCTGACGAATGAAGTGACAATCAATCTCAATGTGCTTCGTTCTTTCATGAAAGATTGGATTGTTGGCAATTCTGGTAACACTGATGTTGTCTCCATGAAGAGGTGTAGCACTACCAACAATGACACCAAATTCACAGAGAAGACGGCGTAGCCAGATGATTTCGGCACTAGCAGATGACATCGCCCGATATTCAGCCTCAGTAGAAGACTTTGAAACGGTGGTTTGCTTCTTGCACTTCCACGAAATCAGAGAGTCCCCAAGAAACATACACCAACCAATGGTAGATCGTCGAGAATCTGGGCAACCAGCCCAGTCAACATCCGCATACGCTGATAAGTGCAGAGAAGCGCCCGAAGAGTAGAAGAGACCATGATGAAGGGTGCCTTTGACATAGCGGAGTATGCGCAATGCAGCAGCAAGGTGAGGTTTGCGAGGATTGCTCACAAACTGACTAACAGTATGAACGGCATGAGAAATATCCGGTCGAGTCATAGTTAAGTAGAGTAAACTACCAACTATCCGCCGGAAAACAGAGGGATCATCCGGGGGGGGCATCATCCGTACTGATCTTGTTGTTCAACTCCATAGGGGTATCAAAAGTGTGAGCATCATCGCGTTTTGCCGAAGTGATTAAATCTGTAGCATATTTACGCTGATGAACCCGAATGCCAGATTTGCTACGCAAGAATTCCAGTCCCAGAAAGTAGGTGAGAGGACTAAGATCCTTTATTCTGAAGTGGTGAGTGAGATGATGTTTGAGATCCGTAATGCTAGCACTATCATTGCCACTGATAATCATATCATCAACATAGACTAAAAGGAAGGTGTATCCCTTCGATGTCCATCTAAGAAATAGTGAGCTATCCGAATGACTTTGACGAAATCCAGCTTGAAGAATGGCAGCCCGAAACTTATCGAACCAAGCCCTGGGAGCCTGCTTAAGTCCATACAAAGATTTCCGCAACTTACAAACATGCTTAGGAGGACAGGCATATCCTGGAGGAGGCTTTAAGTAAACAGTCTCTCGCAAATCCCCATGAAGAAATGCATTTTTGACATCCATTTGCCACAGAGGCCAGTTGCAGGCTGCAGCGACACAGAGGAGAGTACGGACGGTGGTCATTTTAGCCACTGGTGCAAATGTCTCCTCATAGTCAATTCCATACTCCTGTTTATAACCCTGCGCAACCAATCGGGCTTTGTAGCGATCAAGACTCCCATTGGAGTGAACTTTTATGGAGTAGATCCATTTACTGCCAATCACAGAAGCTCCTTCAGGAGCCGGTACCAAGTCCCATGTCTGATTAGCTTCGAGAGCGAGCAATTCTTCATTCATAGCATCCTGCCAGTAAGCAATCTTGGAGGCCTGTGAATATGAGGTGGGTATAGGAGCACTATCTAAAGATGAAAAGAGAGCAGGAAATCCATAGCGGTTAGGGGGAATAGAAGGACGATTAGATCGTCGCAGAGAGATGGTATTATCAGAAGAAGCATTGTTACCTGTATGAGCAGTAGGCGGCACTGGAAGATGATCAGGAGAGGGAGGCACCATAGGAGGAGCCGTGTTACGCCGAACATAGACCTTGAGAGCAGGTGATGAAGAAGCAGACTCCGGGAATTGTGGCAAATAGGACACAGCAAGAGGATGATGATCTAAACGTAATGAAAAGAAGGGAATTTGTTTCAGGAAGATCACATTACGAGAGATTCGCATGCGTTTTTCAAACCGGTCATAACACAGGAACCCTTTGTGTTCAGTACTATAGCCAAGAAAGATGCATTTGGCAGCCTGTGGGGATAGCTTAGTGCGTTCAGTTGGTGGAAGATGAACAAAACACAAGCAACCAAACACACGTAAGTGAGAGTATGAAGGAGGATGTTCAAAGAGAACTCCGTAAGGAGTAGTCTTGCCTAGAATAGTACTAGGAAGATGATTGATTAGATATACCGCAGTCTGTGCAGCATCACACCAAAATTCTGGAGGAACTAAGGATCCAAGTAAAAGGGTGCGAACAGTCTCAAGGATATGTCTGTTCTTTCTCTCCGCAATTCCATTTTGCTGAGGAGTGTGCGGACAAGATTTTTGATGAAGAATTCCTTTATTAGAAAGGAAAGCAGAGAATTCATGAGACATGTATTCTCCGCCAGAATCGGATCTAAGGATCTTGATATCTTTCTTAAATTGGGTGTGGACCATGTTATAGAATCTTTGAAAAATAGAAAACACTTCAAATTTGAAACGCATGAAATAAATCCAAGTATAACGGGAATGATCATCGATAAATGTCACATAGTACTTGAATCCTGCCCTACTCAAGGTAGGAGCAATGCCCCAAACATCAGTGTGAATGATGTCAAATGATTCTAATGCACGAGAATTATGAACTGAAAATGGCAAAATATGACTCTTACTTGAACAACAAATTTCACATTTGGATTGAGATAAAGAAGACATCATTTTATTATCAATTGGAGAGTCCAAACAACCAAGTTTAAACAAGGAAATTAAATAGGCATTGTTCACATGACCAAGACGTTTATGCCAAACCGTCCACAAGTTTTTGAAATTATTAGAAGAAGTAAAGAAGGAATGATGTCCAATGTCCAACAAAAACAGGCGCCCATGTTTACTCCCCGTCGCGATCACCTTCCCAGTTTGTCGCCCCTGTATGACACAACCAGAGGAAGAAAAGTGAACAAGATAGCCCTCATCAATAAGTTGTCCTACAGAAAGTAAATTGGCTGATAATTTTGGAACAAAGTAGACATTGGAAAGGGTGATGGACTGGCCAGTGACACTAGATAAAGTAATGGTACCAACTCCAGAAATGAGTAGTTGATCACCATTAGCAGTGGTAATTTTTTCTTTTCCAAGGTAAGGGTGGGAATCTGTAAAGCTATGTTCTACAGATGTCATATGATTTGAGGCTCCTGAATCTAAAAACCATGTGGAAGAGGTGATAGAAGAAGAAAGAGATGCAGAAGAATGAAAGGCAGGAGATGCTATGTGAGAATTAGGTTGATACCGACCACCAGAGAAGCCCATAGACGCATATGCAGAGGTGACTGTGCTCTGAATCAGTTCTTGAATCTGAGCAGGAGTCATGGATATAGCCCCGGAGGAAGTGCTGCCAGTATCTGATACGGGAGCTTGAGCCTGAAATGCGGATGGAACATTCTGCCTTGACATATTGGAGGGAGGTTTCTTAGGCTGTGTCTCATTCCGCCGCTGCAGACTTCGACAATCATCAATCACATGACCAGTCCGTTTGCAATATCTGCAAACCAATTTCTTGCGACAATTTTTGGCAATATGTCCGAAGCCTTTGCATTCATAACATTGAGTCTGCTTAGGAGTCGCTAGAAGAGCCGAGTCAGTGGGAAGAGGCGCAATGAAGGCTTTCGGTGCTTCGGGTGCTTCCAGAATAGTGCGCTGTGAAGTGAGACGAAGTTCTTTGCGAAGGACTTCTTGAAAGCAAGTATCAAGATTAGCAGTATTCTCCCTATTCATGAGCGCAGACCGAACAGATTCAAATTCAGGTCGTAGATTCATAAGAAACTGGCTGATATGAGTTTCTTCTTGTAACTAGAGAGCCTCAGACAGAAATCCAGAAGAGACCGTTTGGATCAGCATGGAATCCCTTTCAGTCCACAAGGTGAGGAAACCATTAAAGTATTCCTGCACAGTTTTATCCCCTTGACTATATTTGGCAATTTCACTATCCAGATGAAATTTCCGGGCTTTATTGGTTTGATGGTAGACTTTCTTCAGATGAGCCCACATATCAGCTGCTGTGGTGTAGGCTTGAAGAGCTACGGCAAGAGAGGGATCAATAGAGTTAAGGATCCAAGTGACCACTTTCGCATTTTCTTTGGACCAAGTGGCTAGGCCTTTTGAGTCAGCAGTACTTGTAATCTGAGGCTTGGTTATCGATCCATCAAGATAACCAAAAAGGCCCTGTCCTTCCACAAAGTTCCTTAAGTGGAAGGACCAGGACATATAATTTTGCCCATTAAATTTAATTGGGATAACATCATACTTGTCCATTGCGAAATAAAGTGGATAAAAGACAACAGAGAATGCAAATCAGTAGAAAAAGGATGAGATCAATCCTCAGATCTGAAATAACCAACCAATATGCTAGAAAGCAGAATTAACAGGATCTAACAGCAGAACCAATATGCTAGGAACAGTCCAGCAGCAACAGCAAACAACAAAAACAATCCAGCAGCAAACAGGGCAAAGAAACCAGCACTAATCAGAGCCAGCAAAATGCAAACAGCAGTCACAACAACAGTAGAAAGGATCCAGCAGCAACAGAACTAAGAAATAGCACTAACAGTGCAACTTTTCACCCAAACAGAGCCAGACGACCTGAAATTTTGAGTCAAGATCTGTGCGTGGGCCCCACAGGTTGGTCTAATCACAGATCAGGTTTGAACTTCTTGAAGGGGTTCAAAGTTACTTCCTTCAGTCCAAATTTGATGAGATTTGGATACAAATCCACAAATCTGGACGGTCTTGATTAAATCTATCTGACAATTTTTTATTAAAAACGACAGAGGAAGAAGTGGCTGGAAACTACCTCAAAAGGTGATGAAAAAATCCAGAAAAATCCTTAGAATGACCCTTAGGACAAGGCGATCACAACTGTGGAGGTCTCTTGGTGACAAGAGGTTGATCCGAGGTGGGCCACTGTTGATCAGGGACACGCCAGGCACTATCAGAGAGAAAATCTACGCCAGGAAGAAGATCCACGCCAGGAAGAAGATATTTAATCAATGAGAGAAGATGGATTGATTATAACCAGAGCTCTGATACCATAAAATCTTCTATAATGAGGGAAGGAGGAAGAGACTAACGTTGGAGAGAAACTCAATGATCAATGGATCATCGACTGTTGTGTTTTATAATCAATTGTTTTCTTAATCGGGGAACTAAGTATGTTAAGATTACAAATTAGAATAAATGAAAGAATAGAAAGAATCAATCCTAATCAATCTTAGTCTATACAGGGAAAACATAAAGAGATAAATCAGCTAATCAATGAGAGAAATTAGCTTTACATTGATTGACTAAATCCTACGTATGGGCCTTTGTTGGGCTGGGCCTAGGGCCCAGGCTGTTATCTTTTACACGCTTTTCCACGGGGAAAAGCACAAAAATGGGCTGAATTTTCCGTGATTCCTATGGGGGTGGTGGGTGGTGTTTCTGGAAAAAATTCCTACGGAACCGGTTTTCCGTGGTACACAAGCGTGCCCTAAGTGGAAGGGAGGAGAAGGCTAGGGACTGTGGGAATGGGTTAAGCTTTTCTATTCAAGAAAAGTGCAATTGTAGATTATAGGTAGGCATTAGAGTTGATGGAGATTTGAAGGAGAAGATTATAGAGGTTAAGAGAATGATCTATAGTGTTGTACTAGTTAAAATTTTATTAATATGAATATTCAAGTGTTTATGTATTAGATCATAGATAAATGGGATGAGGCTTTGATGATACATAATAAAGACAATTTTCGACGGTGATTCTTAGTTTTTATGCACTCTGAGTGGATGAAGTGGAAGTGAGAGAAATTTTGGAACCTGATGGATGGGTTAACACAAGATATATGTATGGGGGTTAGGATGAAACTTGGTCCGGCCCAAGACCCAGCCCATGTGGAAACGCAATTTGGGCAGTGTATGCTTGTGCTCAGGCCTGGTTTTTGGAGTCCAAGTGAAATTCAAGAGGTCGGGCCCTGGACCTAATTTACATGCACAATCTTTGAAATAAAAAGGGTGTGGGAAGAACTTCAGGACATTATAGATATACTTTGGTGGACAAATTATTTGAGTAGGCACCATTCAAAAAATAAATAAATAAATTATTTGAATAGATTCGTTTAACCATACTAGCAACTAGCAAGCGCATGAATAGTTGAGCATTTCTTATCATTGCCTTCTTCCCAGCAATAATGTTTACTGGTTTGATCATGGAATTATGTTGGTCTTGCAGAAACAAGGCACGCCTGTGTGCACGGCAGTGACACCACAGAAAACCAATTCCATGGGAAAAAAAAAACTCCAACCACCTCCAATAAGAATTTATTTTCTGAGGAATCACGGAAAACTTAACCCATTTTTTACATAAATTTTACTGTAGTGCGGAATTTAATTTCCACAACTCACGTTTTCCAAAGAAAATCGGCTACACAAACATGCCCTTGGGGGTTTTGATTTGAGGGAATTAGATGGTCTTTCATTAAAATGAAAAATTAGATAGTCTTTCCAAGTAGGCCTTTTACATAGTTGGTAAGATTGATGAAGCTACCATATAAGCTATGAGCTATGAATTTGAGTGCAAATTGAGGAAATTACCTTAAAATCTGTGTACTTATTTAGAAGTGAAAGTATTTATTTTATCCACTCATAGTGGCTAAATTGGCATATTACAAGACCTTGTCCTTATTGGCACACATTGGATTAGACCCCCCTCCTCTCCTCCTTTCTGCATCTTGTTTTCTCTTTTTTCAATGGCACATCTGCCCCTGCTAATTTGCTTATTCTATCAGAAAAATCCAAGAGTTTTTAACTTATGGCTTGTTTGTCATCCACGGCAAACCTTGACTTGGATAAACTGGATTGTAACAAGTGCTACCTGTAGAGTGGCAGTATTCATGTTGTATTGATCTTTATAATCTGATAGAGCCATCATCACAAGGTTTAAAAAAACAAACTTAGGATCCAACTCGGCTAGGGCTGAGTCGAGTCACATAGGACTCAGCCGAGTTGGGTTCAGTCCAGAAAATTATTAAAATACAAAGAAACAAAAAAAGAAAAGAAGGAGAACCCCATCTTTTGGAACTCACTCCCAACTCCCAAGCCCAGCTGATTCAGGAAGTAAAGATGGGGTGGGGGGACACCTAGAAGGAAGGGGGGAGATGAAGAGATGATGGGTGAGAAGAAGAAGAGCCCAGAACAGCACAATGACAACAACAACACAGGCACACAGGTGACACAGCAGCATGGGCACCGGCAACAACTACATGGCAACAACAAAACAACCCTTTTGTAAAGCAATGCCTCCTCTCCCCAGTCTCCATTGCCGAGAGTCAAAGAGAACATGTACACCTTTTGTTTTGGTCTCCATCTTCTTTTCTCTTAAAAAAGTTAACGTGAAATAAAGAAGAGAAAAGTGGTCTCCAGCTGTCCCACACTGACCTTTTTTTTATATTTTTTATTCTATATCCTACTATCTCCTTTTCTTTTTAATTTTTTATTCTCCCAGTGTGTGATACTAACTCATGGGACTTGCTTGAGTTCTGTCCACAGAGACTTGACTCAGCCGGTTTTTTAAACCCTGCATCATCATCATCATCATCATCAAAGCCTTGTCCCAACTATGTTGAGGTCAACTATATGAATTTTGTTTCTCCATTCCGATCTATCCCAAGCCAAATCTTCAGATAAGTTGCGCTTCTTCAAATCTATTTTTACTACCTCCATCCACATCCTCTTCGGCCTACCCGTTCCCCTTGGTGGGCCATCAGCCTGCATAACCAAACTTTTTCTTACTGGCGTTGTTGTCGGCCTGCGTTGGACATGTCCAAACCATCTTGAATGGGATTCTCTAATTTTATCTCATATTGATGCTACACCTAATTGCTCTTAAAATCACTCATTTTAATTTTAACCCATCCTAGTTTTACCACACATCCACCTTAACATTTTCATCTTTGCTACCTCCATTTTATGCATGTCGCTTTTTGATTGGCCAACATTCTGGTCCATGGATCATGGCTGGTCTAATCCTTGTCCTGTAAAAATTTTCCTTCAATCTCGTTGGCATTCATCACCAGAAGCAAGTATCCACTTCGACCATCCAACTTTTATCCTATGTTCGACATCTTCATCAATCTCCCCATCCTTGCTAATTATTGAGCCAAGATAACAGAATGAATCTCTTTGTGGTATCTCTTGCGCTTACATTCTTATAGTAGTTTCAGCTCTTTGTAAATGCCCACTAAACTTGCAATCCATATATTTTGTCTTTGAACTAGTTATTTTAAAACCTTTTTTATTCTAAAGCCTCCCTTCATCTCTCGAGTTTAGCATTCACACTATCTCTTGATTCATCCACCAACACTATATCATATGCAAACAATGTACACCAAGGTACCTCATCTTGAATATGAGCAGTTAACTCATCCATAATCAATGCAAATAGATAAGGGCTTAGGGCTGCCCCTGATGCAAACCTATGGTCACTAGGAACGCACCCGTCTCTCCACAAATAGTTCTCACACTCATGACCGCTTCTTCATCATGTCTTTAATAATTTTAATATAGCATCTTAGAGCATTCCTTTTATTTAAAACCCACCAAATTAAATCTCAAGGTACCCTATCATACGTTTTTTCTAGATCGATGAAGACCATATGCAGATTTTTCCTCCTCGCTTGATAATTTTTCATTAATTGCCTAAGTGAGAAGATAACTTCCATAGTTGACCTCTCAGGCATAAAACCAAATTGATTTTCAGATATCTTGGTCTTCTGTCTAAGTCTTGGCTCCATTACTCTCTCCCATAGTTTCATAGTATGGCTTATAAGTTTAATCCCATGGAAGTTGGTACAATTTTGTATATCTCCCTTGTTCTTAAATATAAGTACTACAACACTTCTTCTCCATTCATCCGGCATCTTCTTTGTCATTAATATCTTATTAAATAGCCTAGTTAACCAAATCCCCCCAACTTCTCCTAAGCATTTCCAAGCCTCTATCGGAATGTCATCTGGACTTGTAGCCTTTCTTGCCTTCATTTATTTCAACGCTTTCATCACTTCCACCACACTAATTCTGCAGAAAGAAAGTATTCTCTGCTAACAAAGTATCATCTCTTGTTCTTATGTCTCCTACATAGTCTTCATTTTAAAAGTTTGCTAAAATATTCCCTCAACATTTCTTTGATACCGTTGTCCTTCACTAGTCACTTTTGGTCATTGCTTTTAATACATTTGACACGGTCAAAGTCTCTATTTTTCCTTTCCCCTATTTTTGCAAGCTTAAAAATATCCTTCACTGTTTCTCTTGTTCTCAACTTATTATATAGATCATCATATGCTTTGAACTTTGCTTCACAAATTTCCTGGCTTCTTTCTTTGCCTTCTAATACATCTCATAGTTTTCCATATTCTTAGTCCCCTGTCAAACCTTGTAATGTCTTTTCTCTCAAACAACTTCCTGAACCTCTACACTGCACCACCAGGTTTCTTTATTATAGTGTCTTTTCCTTTTTGACTCTCCAAGCACCTCTTTAGTAACCTTCCTAATACAGTTAGCCAATTGATTCCATATCGCTATAGTTTTTGCCTCACAATTCCATTCTCCCTCCTTAATAACTTTATACTTAAATATTGTTGCTCTCTCGCCTTTCAAATCCCTCCACCTTATTTAAGGGCACATTTTATTTACTACCCCTCTCTTTATACTTGTAATATAAATATGTAAAACTACTAGCCTGTGCTATATGGTCAAACTCTCTCTTAGAATAACCTTACAATCTTTATAAGCCAATCGGTCATGTTTTCCAACTAGAAAAAAAATCTATCTAGCTCTTGCTAGTTCCACTTTTATAGGCAATTAAATGTTCCTCGCTCTTTAATACAAGTGTTTGCTATTACACGGTCAAATGCTAATGAAAAATTCAAAATAGTGACTACTAAATCATTCTTTTCTCCAAATCCTATTCCCTATGCACTCCTACTCTCCATTATCCTTTCCTACATACCCATTTAAGTCCCCTCCTAGGAAAATCTTTTCACTAGTTGGGATTTCTCTTAGTAATCTCTTGACACCTTCATCTTATGTCTTTCTTTAACGCTAGTTTATTTGCTATAATTCTATCACCTAACCTCTTTATTCTCATAATTTTCTCTTTCAAATCCTTATCTACAACTATATTTGCTTTATTTTTTGTATTGTTCTTTCTTGCATAACAAAGTTTATAACCATCAGTGAGCTCCTTAGCTTTATCCCCTTTCTAATTTGTCTCCTGTAGACAGGCTACACTAACTCTTCTTCTTTTCATTACCTCGACCGACTTCATGCTCTTGCAAGTCAAGGTTCCTATATTCCGAGTAGAAAGTTGAATCTTCCTCTTCTTTTAGACTAACTTCTTTAGCCGCATTTATTCAGAATGGTGCGGTAGCCCTTGCTTACTTTCCACTGCAATCCACGGCGTCGTGGTGCGTCACTTAAAGCAGGGAACGCCCCTAGCATAATCTCTAAGTGTTCTCATCTCAGAATTCATGTTTGGGTTCTGATAAAATTTTACACTAGCTGTCAACCTACCTCACGCAACCCTCCTTTACCCGGGCTTACAACCGACAGTAAAAATTGGCGGAGTTTATAATCTGGTAGAGTGCAATATAGAAATTTTCTTTTAAGAAAAGAAAAAAAAAGAGACGAAAAGAGAGGTTGTAAGATAACTATAGATTATTGAACATAAATTCGGTGGTAAAAGGAGGAAAAATGGTTCCCTCTCAAACCCTACTACAGACTATCAAAGTCCAAAGAAGACCTTGACCATAGAGAATATGAAGCTCTCACAGCTGTTGACCTCCAACTAATCCCCTTGTCTGTCTTGCTTTGAAGCTCATAGAAATCATCATTAATGCAATATTTTTTACAGTCCTTTTTTTGTTTTGATTTCTCTCGAATTTTGAAGTGGAAAATGGCGATAAACATCTGCATGTAGTCTTTAACTTGGAGAGTAAAATGGAATCTGGAGAATAGACAGTAATGAATATTTTGGTCCATATTTTATCAGATCGTGTTCTCTTTTGCACTTGAATTTTATTGCAACATCTCCTCTTTTTAATGCATCACCATTTTCTCATGTTCTAATTTTCAACAATTGATTAGTTGTGATATCTCCTCTCGTTACTCATTAGTGCATTACCACTTTCTTGTGCTTGACTGCCATTTTTTATTTTTCAGGTTATTGTGCATATTTTGATTTAGAAAATGCTATGGATCCATCTCTTGCGGAAGCCATTGGTGTAAACACAGAAGATCTTCTTCTTGCCCGTCCAAATTGTGCTGAAAATTCCCTTAGTGCAATAGATACTCTGGTCAAAAGTGGATCAGTAGATGTTATCGTGGTTGATAGTGTAAGTGTGAACATTGAGAGCTATCTAGGGTATTCAAGTGAATTGTTTCCAGGTTATTCTTTATATAATTGTGTATAATTTGGTCTGTTGGATTAGTGGTTAGTTTTTTTCATTTGTTTTTTCAAATCAAAATACTTCAAAGCAAAAATGGTAGTTGACACCTTGACGGACTAATGATCCTTGGACTAACATTGTCTAAAAGTGATGAAACTGTACCTGAAATGGTGGATTGATGGGACCTCCCTGTGAATTTCATGGATCCCTATTTGCTGAACCACTGAGGCTGAGGACTATTGGTTCATGGACTACTTAGGTGGAGCTTCATTTTGAATATAATTGTCTTGTCCTATATAATAAATTGAATTTCTGAAAAATCAACCCAATTAGTGTTGAGTGGTTAGATGTGAAGAACGAAGAGATCAGGAGATAAGAATAGAGAAGAAAGAAGAGAGAATGAGAGAACATCCCTTTAAATCTCCACGTGACAGAGTTGGGCCCCAACTAGCATAAGGAATACAGGGAGACAGTGCAAACAAGTTTAAGTGAAGGGACTAATCCGGTTGCAGAAACCTTACCAATCTGAGTTCTTGTGCCCAGACTCATCCCAAACCCTATAAATAGCAGGGAGTAGGGCATTCAATGGCATTTATGCACTCCTCCAAGCATCCTTAGAGATTTCAAAAACATTCAGGAGACTTGAAGAACTCGAAAATCAAGAAGAACTAGAAGCTCCACTTTCTAGTTCTAGTTTTGCCATTGCAAAGGGATTGGACAAGGCGTATTCAGGATTCTTGGCTTTCTAGTCAGGGATCCACCAAAAATCTAGTGTCTTATAGTACCTAGATTCAAACACAGCAATAAGAACTAATGATATTAGGAATGAAAAGATTCCCCTTCCTTTTATTTCCTCTTTTTTTCTATTTCTTTATTTTTCTCGAATGTTACCTGTCATATATTTCTATTTCTATTATATATTCTTATTTTATTATATATTTATATTCACTTAGAGGTTTATTTAGGTAAGAGTTTTTTTTCACATATAAGATGGTTCAATTTGTCTGCTGGGGCCCACCTGTGGCCATGCCAATCCTAAGGGTGTGGGGATGGGAAGGGTCAATGAGACTTTGGGTACACTAAATATCAACCTCATCAGATCCTCCGAAGCCTTTGATCTAGGGCCCTCGAGTTTAATGGTTTTAGAAGGCATCTTTTTATATTTCTCGTTAATTTCTATCCAACAATAGGTAAGATTTTTTTCTTTTTTGGTGTTGACACCCCCCACCACCCCCCTCTCTTTTTGTTGGTTGGTTGTTTGTGTTTTTGTGTGTGTGGTGGTGGGTTTTTTTTTTTTTGGGAGGGGGGGTGGGTGGGGTGCAACTTGTGGATGGTGTATAAATTTGTATATATACATGCATAAATAAATTTAAGCCTCTGAGCGTGTTAGAGTAGAAATTTAAGTTTCGAATGTCAAAAAGAAAATCCTTATTAGAGTTTTAAATTTGACCTATGCAAAATTGAGTAAATTACATACCAATTTTGCATCATATGTTACATTGGTACGACTTTAGGGAGAGACATTTTTACTGCATGCTGAAGTATATGAATTCTTGGTGTGTATTGGCTTCTGTTCATAAATAGCACTGATTAATATTCACCATGGGAAGTAAGCTGACCTTTGCTGCCCAATGTTAAAATGTTGGAATAATTAACAACGATGGTCAATGTAATCAAATGATTAAAATGATTTTGGTGCAACAATCGACCACAACATGAGATGAATCATGAACCACATTGCAGATTTTAGTTGTCATTCCCACAGGTTTTATTACTGTTCCATTAAAAGGATTTAGGGACTGTTGTTGTTGTTGGACTCTCTTAGAGACTGGAGTTTTACTAATATGATGGCTACAAGCCTCTTGAGTCTTGATCACAATGTATAGCCATACTTGTGTCAAATCTTTTGTCCAGCAACATCCTTGAGTGTTTATAGATAATCTATCTATAACTAGGGTTTTTTTTTTTTTTTTCTTGTGGTCGTTGATTGCATTATTCCATAGAACTAAAGCAAGTCTTGAGGAAAAGGAATCCTTTGTCCAGTATCTGTAGAATTTGTGTGTCAAGGCTCAATTGGAAATTGCTTGCCTATGTAATTAGCTCGATTCGAACATAAATTTGTTTTTATGCAACACAGTAATTCAAGTTATAATGATATTATCTAACTTGCGTTTATCAAGCTTACCTTTTTGTCTTACTTGTTTTGACTTTGAGAAAGTGAATGCTGGTCCTGTATTTGCCCATCTTAATTCTGCTAAGAACAAGCTATTGCAGATTATATGTTGCTCAAAAGAATTATAGGCTCTAGATTAGCACGTAATTATAGTTCATGGTATTCCCATTTCATTTTAGAAAAAAAAGAAGGAAAAAGAAAATGTAATTCATTATTAAGACCTGTAAAATGTGACTAGAATGACAATATTTGTTGATGATTATCAGTCTTTTGTTCATATATTTTCTCCATTTCCTTACAGGTGGCTGCCCTTCTACCCCAACATGAACTTGATGGTGAAATAGGTTTTACCAACCTTGAACAACAATCACGGCTGATGACCCATGCATTGCGTAAAATTCACATGTCATTATGCCGGTCCGAAACACTTTTGATATTTATTAATCAGGTAAATTACTTGGCTCTCTTATAACTCTCTTGGTTATTATTATATGTGCTTCTTTCAAATTTTTGCATGCGGAAGGTATTGGTTAAGGTCGACATTGGAGGGGTTGGCTTCTTCATTTTTCCCGATGATGATATCAATAAATATAATAAGACTGATGCATGGTGGTGTTGGTTTGTGGGGTTACAGCCTCCAAGTCATTGTCCACCATTGGTGGTCAATGCTTAAGAGTTTCATTTTCATCTTATGGTCAGAACCTAGTTTATTTAGGCCTGACACAAACGAGTTGTAGGCATAGGTTTTACAATTAGTTTATTGAACCTCAAATCAAGTTTCATCTGTGCCCGTTTACTATTTTGAAGAGATTCTCTTGGGCAAAGAAAAAAAATTGCTTTTCCATTCTCCTGTATTAAAGTTGCTTGAGTAATTGTATTCTGAAATTCATTAACCTATTATTTGGTTGTAAATGGGGTTTCAGAGAGAATCAATCATCTATCTTGGGAGGACCCTTATAAACCGCCACTATGTTCAATACTTCTTCAATGTCCAAAACTAGGATGCAGTTTGATCCTTTCTTGAATATACTCTATCCATTCTTTTTCCACTTACCATGGCCACCTTCAATCCCGAATAAATTGGTCACCATGGCCCCTTTCAATCCTTTCCTCTTGAGTGCTTAATTATTTGTCCCAGTTGTAGCAATCTCCCTAAAAAAATTAGAAAGCTTCTGGAGTCCTCAACTGGCGACATATCATTTGAAACCTTGCTCTCTTACCTTCTCTAGACCTGTCACCTACTTAAAAAAAAAAAAAAATCTTTTTCTAACACAATTACACGAAGTATGTGTAGCCTATTTTACAAAAAAAAAAAAAGAATTCTTCCAACACCTAGTTTTTACCGCTAATCACACTTTCTAGAATGCCCCCACCACTCCCCTCCCCCTACCCTTCCCCTCATTTTTAGCTTGCATGGTAAACAAACCAGGCTCCATTTGACTTTGAGTTGGCTTATTACACCCATGGTATTCATAACTGTTTCAAATTCTTATGTTCAGGTCAGATCAAATTTGAGAACATTTCAAGGTCTTGGTAATGTAAATGAGGTAACTTGTGGTGGAAATGCCTTGAAGTTCTATGCAGCAATACGCATGAGAATTATGAGAACAGGCCTGCTTAAGAGTGAAGACGAGGTAAGGCCTCTACAACTATTGGAAGTAGAGAAGCTTGTATAACATCTACAACCTTGTGTTTTTTATGCCTAGTTCAACCATCTATTATTTATAATAAGCATTTTAGCAGCTGATGGTCCAGTAGTGTCAGTTGAAATCTATGATACCCGGATACTTGTACAAGCCCAATGTATCCATATCGGACCGATACGACCTATGATGCCTAGATTCGGATATGAATACGGATATTGATACGAGGATCGGGGATACGACTCCTCTCTTTTGAAAATCTAGGACACGGATACGGATACGAGTTTCCTAATTTCTTTCTTAGATCACTTTTGAATTAATGAAATTATCATTGTTTTCGTCCATTTCCATCATTTTTTATGGTGAGAAGTAAAAAATATTAAAAGAACTATATGAAATAATGTACTTTATACGTATGATATGTTAAACTCGTTCACTAGAAGTATTGATGCAGTATCAGGTTGTATTGGTACTTGATACTACATCAATACTTCTAGGGAACAAGTTTAACATATCCTACTTATAAAGTCCATTATTTCATATAATTCTTTTAATATTTTTACTTCTCACCATAACAAAATGCTAGAAAGGGACGAAAACAATGATAATTTCATTGACTCGAAAGTAACCTTATCCATATCTGTGTCCTAGATTTTCAAAAGTGAGGAGTTGTATTATTAATCCCCGTGTGTCCGTATCCATTTACGTATTTGGCCATCATAGGTTGAAATAATTATTTCCCTCTGAGTTGATAAGTAGACACTTAATAGTTAATAGACAATTCTACACACTCGAGCACACACATGTTGTGCACTGGCAGTGGGGCCCACCTAGGGGTTTTTACGAGTGGGCCCCCCCCCCGAAAAAAAAAAAAAAAACCTATAGTGATGCATGCCCTAGGGTTAAGGCTTGCATGAAAGTACCGAAGAACATGTCCGAAGACACTTCAAAACTCTTTGTAAATACGATAATGAGGATGCACCTCAATGGGAAAACCCAAATTCAACTGGAAACCTAAAATCTAATTACAATTCTTTAAATAAAATTAGAAACTAATGACTATAATTAGAGAATTAGAAAACCCTAAATCTACTTGGGCCCTACACGTGGCCTGAGGTCCATCTTCATAATATTCCTCGGCATGGAAAGATCTCGACCTCGAGTTCGGTACGTGTCCTCCTGGGTCGAAGATCAATTGAATGAACTTTTGATCCGATGGCTGAGCTTCAGCTTGTGCACTCATCTTAAAAACTCCGAGCATGACACATGTTTTGATTTGAGAGCCGAATTGTGTCTGGATGTGCGATTGAGCCGTTGGATACATCATGTGTGGAATTTGCACCATCAGATCACAATCTTTGACCATCCGCCATTCATTTCCAGCTATGAAGTCAATAAGAGAGAGTTTCATGGATAGATATAATTGGGAAAGCACCGGAACAAGTGGCATGGAAAGATCTCGACCTCGAGTTCGGTATGTGTCCTCCTGGGTCGAAGATCAGTTGAATGAACTTTTGATCCGATGGCTGAGCTTCAGCTTGTGCACTCATCTTGAAAACTTCGAGCATGACACATGTTTTGATTTGAGAGTCGAATTGTGTCCGGATGTGCGATCGAGCCGTTGGATACATCATGTGTGGAATTTGCACCATCAGATCACAATCTTTGACCATCCGCCATTCATTTCCAGCTATGAAGTCAATAAGAGAGAGTTTCATGGATAGATATAATTGGGAAAGCACCGGAACAAGTGGCATGGAAAGATCTCGACCTCGAGTTCGGTATGTGTCCTCCTGGGTCGAAGATCAGTTGAATGAACTTTTGATCCGATGGCTGAGCTTCAGCTTGTGCACTCATCTTGAAAACTTCGAGCATGACACATGTTTTGATTTGAGAGTCGAATTGTGTCCGGATGTGCGATCGAGCCGTTGGATACATCATGTGTGGAATTTGCACCATCAGATCACAATCTTTGACCATCCGCCATTCATTTCCAGCTATGAAGTCAATAAGAGAGAGTTTCATGGATAGATATAATTGGGAAAGCACCGGAACAAGTGGCATGGAAAGATCTCGACCTCGAGTTCGGTATGTGTCCTCCTGGGTCGAAGATCAGTTGAATGAACTTTTGATCCGATGGCTGAGCTTCAGCTTGTGCACTCATCTTGAAAACTTCGAGCATGACACATGTTTTGATTTGAGAGTCGAATTGTGTATGTGTGGAATTTGCACCATCAGATCACAATCTTTGACCATCCGCCATTCATTTCCAGCTATGAAGTCAATAAGAGAGAGTTTCATGGATAGATATAATTGGGAAAGCACCGGAACAAGTGGCATGGAAAGATCTCGACCTCGAGTTCGGTATGTGTCCTCCTGGGTCGAAGATCAGTTGAATGAACTTTTGATCCGATGGCTGAGCTTCAGCTTGTGCACTCATCTTGAAAACTTCGAGCATGACACATGTTTTGATTTGAGAGTCGAATTGTGTCCGGATGTGCGATCGAGCCGTTGGATACATCATGTGTGGAATTTGCACCATCAGATCACAATCTTTGACCATCCGCCATTCATTTCCAGCTATGAAGTCAATAAGAGAGAGTTTCATGGATAGATATAATTGGGAAAGCACCGGAACAAGTGGCATGGAAAGATCTCGACCTCGAGTTCGGTATGTGTCCTCCTGGGTCGAAGATCAGTTGAATGAACTTTTGATCCGATGGCTGAGCTTCAGCTTGTGCACTCATCTTGAAAACTTCGAGCATGACACATGTTTTGATTTGAGAGTCGAATTGTGTCCGGATGTGCGATCGAGCCGTTGGATACATCATGTGTGGAATTTGCACCATCAGATCACAATCTTTGACTATCCACCATTCATTTCCAGCTATGAAGTCAATAAGAGAGAGTTTCATGGATAGATATAATTGGGAAAGCACCGGAACAAGTGATTTGTTCTCCAACTTAATGATTAGACTTCCATTTGACTTTTCTTCCAAATTGAGATTTGTAGTCAAGTTTTCAGCTGATTGATCTTCTTCTATATCTTCATGTGCAATTTGATCGACGTTGGAATGTAGTTCAAAGTTAACTTGAAATTTCGATACATCTGCCTTGATGTTAGATTTTATCGTTTTGACACCAATTGAGAGGACACAACAGCCTTTAATTGAGATCATCTTAAGCCAAATTTTCTTGGATTTGAGATTTTAGCAAGTAAGAACCTTTTTCAATCTCTTGTCCAGCACGACGATCATTTTCTAAGTTGTTAAGTCTAATTTCCATCCTTGCAATAGTTGCTTGGATTTGACTGACTGCAATTTTGATGTGATTGACATATGTGGATAATTAAGCAACAGCTCCAGTGAAATTCACCATGGATGAAGATGAAGATTCCACTTCTACCTGCTTCTTAGGAGGCATTTTTTTCCCTTATGCAAATTAAAATTTTAACCGACCTGATAGGTAGACTGCTCGCCACGAATATGCTGTTGAAAACGGATCTCAAATCTAATTTCAAAAGGCTTCGCAATCGCAGGAGGAAATCTGGCACTTGATTGTGGTCAAATCTGGCTTTGACCTGATTAAATTCTGTGATGGTGTCGGTGCTGATATTAGGCTCAGTCGCTTTTGTTTCTGGTGGTTGCACTCTTCTTTTTCTTTTCAGACGGGTCTGGCTTACTTGTCACAACCCGAATTCCGGGGCCTCGTCAGATTCCATATCACGATTCTTTACAATATTCACTGAGCATAAATCAAATAATTCCCTTAAGGAATTAGGCATTTAAATCAATCTAATATTCCAAATAGGATTTATGAAAGTCAATAAAACATCAATTGTCTCTAAATAAATAAATAAAATTCACTAAAAGGGCTAATCCCACTATCAGCTGTTTTAGTATTTTCCGTCCTCTCTTCAGCTCCGCATGCCAAAATCTACGGGCTGAACATCGTTCTGCTCTGGCCCTCCTGCGATACAATTATCTGAAGGGGCAACCCAACATTAGTAATACTAGTGTATGAATTTTCCTATCTACCAACATAACACAAAACATAATATCAAATAAGATACACAAGACTATAATAACATATAAAGGGCAATTCAAAGTTAATCCAGTCACCGCCCCCATAATGCAACTCATGAACTACATCCTTGCACTCTATCCACATTACCATGCCTCCAAGGCTATACACACATATCCACATGCCCCTCTGGCATTATCTCATTATCTGTGTCCACCAAGGACCTGTCAACACAATGTCCACCGAGGACCAAACAACACAACGGCCTCCATGGCCCTCATCCATAATACAACCATCACAACGGCCTCCATGGCCCTCGTCCATAATACAACCTAAGCCCAAAGGTCCAGAATTTCCATAACCACAAAGGACCCTGTATACAAGTCCACCATCACACGTGTGCTAGTAATTCCGAGTGTATTATTTTTCTTATCAAATCCAATCCCATTAAGCATTCTATTAATATCATTCAACCAAAAACATGAACTGAAGATAATATAATTTAGCACACATTATATAGTAGTGTGGGCCCAGCCCCAAACACCATCTAGGTTGTCATTGCCCCACATCTAATCATAATTGGTAGTTAATGGTGTAGAGATGGCCCGACCCTGTTCATCATTGACCCTCTCCAAAAGAATCCAAAACTACTAATAAATAAGGCATTCAGGATTCCATAATATTTTATATAAAACAGTAGGGTCATAAACAAATTCAGAATAATTACATAGTTAAATTAAAGTTTCTGACATGATCCCTAAACCAGCAGGGTCTTAGTGTAATTAATCTCAGAAATCAGACCCTTCCTTACACAGAACTCCTCTAAAGAAGAGTATCGATCATCCAGATTTGGGGTGCACCAAAACAGTGGGCCCCACTGGCCTAATACGAGATTAAATCTGGTCCCTAAGGTCGCCCAGAGGTGTGTTTGCATAATATGGGATCTGATTCATCATCGGATGGGTCCCTGGAGTCTACAGTGCCAAAACAGCCTCAGTCGACTCCTACAAAGGGTCTCACGCCTGAAACTTCAAGGCTGATGGATGGTGGAGCAGATGGGGTCCACTCCTCATGGGCCCCTCACCACTAAGGTTACCCATGAATCATCTTTCAGATCCATGGTGCTGATCCTCCATCTGTGGCCCACCTGGCCCCACTACCCCGCCCAACAATACTAGTCCCAGACGGCCAGAAAACCCATAAATCTGGGTTCTGTTCTGATTTCTGCATTCTGCCAAGTCAATCTACATGGGAGAGGCTTATACATCATTCCATTATGGAAATGATACAGATTAGTAAGACATTCTGCCATTGCCAAAAGGTTTAAAACCCTAAACACCACATTCTGGTTCGTCTAGCACTGTAGCACCCAATTGCATAAAGTGAATACATCACATATCAAGTACAAATTCTAGTCACGATGGAACACAATTTGCTAACAATACTTTCTAGACCAGTTCCTCCACAGAACTGGTCGTCATGTAAACAATGATAGCACCTTCACATGAACACGGCATACAACCAGCACCTCTACAATCCTTCATTAATGAGGACTCCCAATCTTAAGTCTTAATTAGAATAATCATTTAAAAGCATCTAGGAAGACTCACTCACCTCCTATACACAATCGTTGCATTGCCTATGCGAGACCGGGGTCGGACATCCGCTATTTGCTCCTTCGCGAAGTGTCTTCTTCTTCCACGCAAGATCGCAACTCCGTCCCTGAATTTCCAGCCACAAAGCTCTCTCTCTCCCAGGTTTACTCTCAAGAGGAAGAATGAGAAGATAATTGAATACTTAAACATAAGGGTCGTCGGTTTATTTATATACTCAGAGTCATAATTCACCCCAAAATGCTCTTTGAATCCCATTCAAACTGGACATATAGTCCTAATTACCCAAGATGCATGCAAGACTTCCAATTGGAATTGATTTACACTTCCTTTTCTTATCCCAACACTAACTCACGTTTGACTCTTCCACTAATTATATCCTTAATTAAACAACATCAAAGGGTCCCACTTGGGCCGTGCTAATACTACGAATATCCTAGGGTCCCAGTTGGGCCTAGGATATTACATAGCTTACTTGAATCAGAACTAGACCTGAAATCAACCCAGACGTAGGTTCACTAACCAGGCCCAACACTTCACAACTGAGGAGAGCACGTGTAAGGCACTTTCGTTCCAGCCTTGGTTTTCATGCTGAAAGAGAAGGGTTAAACCCCTTTTCCGTTCTTGTTCTCAATGAAGAGGAGAAAGCAGGCCCTTGGTTGCTTTCCCTTTGTTTGTGCCTGCTTGCCAAACAGTGGAGGAGCAACGTGTGACTACGATGATGGCGGTGATGGCATGCGACGACTTGCGGCAATGGTTTAGCAACGGCTGCATTGGTGTGATAGATGATGACGATGGTGATCGGCGATGATGTTGATGGCGGCAGGAGAGTTATGGAGACGTGGACGTGGTGGCATGCGACGGCGGTTTAGCAACAGTTGCAATGGTGTGATAGATGATGACGTTGGTGATTGGCGATGATGTTGATGATGGCGGTAGGAGAGCTATGGAGACCCGTGGTGGCGCAATGACGGTGCAAGTGCTAGGTATTTTTCGAGCTCAATCTCCCTTCTCTCTTTCTCGGTTTTTCTTCTCCTCTGGGTTTTGGATTTGGTGGGTGGAGATTTGGGTGTCGGGGTTTTCTGGCGGGTGGGTGGAGATGTGAATGTTGGGGATCTGGTGGGGAGGGTTCGGCGACAGGTGATTTTTTAGGGGTTTTGGATGGGGTGGGGCTAACAGAATTGGGTTTTTTTTTTTTTTTTTGGATTGGGTTGGATTGTGGTGGGGGAGGGGGGCAAGAGGGGAATTTTAGAAAGGGTTCGGAACAGTGGGGCTGCTATGGATTTTGATAATGGGTAATCATGCTCACGATCGAATGATCGTTCAACTCTAATACCAACTGATGCAGGCCCTAGGGTTAGAGCTTGCATAGAAGTGCCGAAGCACATGCCCAAAGGCACTTCAAAAGTCTCCGCATAGATGATAACGAGGACGCACCTCAATGGGAAAACCCAAATTCAATTAATCAACTCTGAGAATTTAATCTCTTACAAAGCATAGAAATAAGAAAATAAAACTTGGTGGCTAAGAAAACCTAATAACCTAATTTAGGGAATAAAATAATAATCCTAATGATATTGGAAACCTAAATCTAATTACAATTCTTTAAATAAAATTAGAAACTAGTAACTATAATTAGATAATTAAAAAATCCTAAATCTACTTGGGTCCTACAGATGTGGCCCGAGATCCACTGTATCATATAGTACACATGTCCCCCCGCTTTTGCACCCATGTGAATGGACTGTACACCATTAAACTTGGGCGGCCTGGATGTAAATAATCGGATGGGGCCCAAACCTAACAGGTAGGTAGACAGATCCCACCTAGATCTTGAGATCCCCCAGTCCTAGCCCCTGGTGGGGCCCCACAACCAGGTGCGCATGCACACACATAGTGCATGCGTCGTGCAATATATTGTCAGTATGAATGTATTTCGCATATCTTGTTAGATTGTATGAATGTATTTCGCATATCTTGTTGGACTGTAGAAATAAATTGCAAAAACAGGGAAACTATTGATTAACATCAATAAATGTTAGTATTAATTCTATTTTCATCTGTTCATATATTTTTATTTATCAACATTTTAATGAGAATTGCACTTAATCGAAGTAAGAGTGCAACTAAGAAAAAAGTTTATAACTGTCTCCTCTATAAGTTGTACTTTAGACCCACCAAAGAAAGGTTCGCAGGAAGTGCTACAAAAGAATCACTTTAAGTACGCCATGTCTACAAGGTCGATGCTAATAGAACTTGAGTTTGAACTCAAGCTTTTTTGCAATCCAGGGGGGATGATGCAAAGCCTATGAGCCGATGCAGTCTGACCCTTGGGCCACATGTGGGACCCAAATTCTATGATCTGTTTCTTATGTTATTTCCCTACTGAGTTGTAATTAGGACTTGCTTTCTAATTTCATCAGTCTTTGATTAGTTCCCTAGTTATGTTAAGAGTCTTGAATTCTAGGGTTCGTTTTCAACATTGGCGGGAGAGTTGAAGATTAATAAGATTTTCCCTTTGTGGGTTGAATTCTTCCTTTATGAGTCTTTTGAAGACCTAACTTCATCCTTCAGCACTTAATCTCATCCTTGAGCACTTCTATCCCATCTTGCATCATAATCTTCCCACATTTATTATAGATGTCTAACCTTTGGAGTCATTACCATTGGGAACTGAAAGGGTCTTCAAACAAGGGAAAACACTTGCTCAATTCCGTCGAATGAGTGAGAAGCAAAGAGCGATTTTTCATGGAAAGTATAAAAGAGAGATTCCAATGGAAATAATAAAGGTCACGTTTGGCAACCAAATCCTCGAGGAAAAGATTTCTGCTTTCCACAAAGTCATGGAAAATCCACATTTGGCAGTTGTAAATCCTCGAAGACTTGGACCTATGGAAATCCCCATTTGTGTGGATTTTCAAATCTGACCTACCTGTAGGATTTGGAAATCCTCACTTTTGTGGATTTGCCCTAAATCATTTTTTCTCAAATATATGCATCGATATGCACCAATATTGATGTGAAATATTCAGTTATACAAATCCTAAGCAAGGAATCGTTGTTCCAAGGGCAGTAAAGAATCCTCACATCTATGGATTCCTCACCTGTTGCCACACATGCTCTAAAGGTTTGGGATGACAATCCTGCCACTAGTGATCCTAGATAGGATTTCTTTTCCTTTCCATTACATGACTACATGCCAGTCCTTTTTCCCTAAGCAGGATCTTGTTTCCTCTCTTAAAGTTTGCATGCCCATCAAATTTCTTTCTAGATCTAGGAAATCTTCTTGGAGTTTCCGAGTACGTAAATCTAGGAAATCTTCTTGGAGTTTTCAAACTGAGTATGTAGAATCTGCTTGAAAATTTGCTAAGCTAAGAAGGTGACTGTAGTTGTGCCCAATGTGCTGGACAGCTATGGCATTGGCCTTCAGCCCCAATGTAACAGTCGATCGGGCTTGGCCTAGTGTGCTGACCAGTTATGGGCTTGGTTCAATGGGCCAGTTGGCGATGGGCTTTGGCCCCATGCAACATTCGATTGGGCTTGGCCTAGTGTGCTGGCCCAATATGGGTTTGGCCTAATGGGAGGATGATGTGCCTCCTGTTGGCTCTGTTGCCATTTAGGACCATGATGTACTAAGGCTACAATAGTTAAGCCACTATAGTAGACCATAAGTTTTACCTAATTCACAGTAACCAGGTTCGCTGCAAAATAGTTATTTCAAATATTTCACAATTTGATTTCTCTCTGTAATTCAATATCAATTAGGCCTTGTTTGCAGATTGTTAAACTAGTTTGATTTCGCTTGAAACTCCTATAATTCTTCTTTATTCATATCTAAATGCTTTTTGGGCCATTTGTTTTTCATTTAATTGAATTCCTAGGATTCTAATACTTGTGTTTCTAAAAGTAGTTAAAAATGAAGAAACAAAGGTGAATATTAAAAAATGACCATCAAACAATCTCCCCTTAAATGGAAAATGAATGAAGGGGAGGTGGGAAATTAATTACCCAGCCATCACCCTAGTAATTCAACTCCTAGGAAACTTTAAGGTCTCATCTATATTTCTATGTTATATTTGTCAACCCTCTCATCTTTAGTAATCCTTTTGTGAATTCCTATGTATTCAGTTCACTGCAAACAAATGGGTCCTTAGTGTGTACATTATTCTTTCCCATGTACCCTATTCTAAATTTCCTTTCTCTGGGAGGGATTTTTCACTTAAGTTATTACCAATTCTATGAGTAATTTTTTAGATCATTACTTCAATATTATATATAAAACAAGGTCATGTAGGCTTTGGCACGTATTAGTAGAAAACAATGATGATGTACCTATAGCTTTGTTGAATGGGACCTATAAACTTTTTAGAACTAAATCAAACTTTATTGAACTGGAAAATCAAATTTATTCATCAAAGTTGATGAACTCTAACTACAAAATTGACCCAACCCATCTTGCTTCTTGTTGCTTTCATTTTTATAGTGTTGGAGCGTGTAATTGGATTGTGATTATTTTATATATTCTTGAAGTTATTACTAGATGTAACCAGATGTATATCAAACATCTGTGCCACATCCAAGCTTTGCAACATTTGGGCATGGCAATGGGTTGAGATTGGTATGGGTCGGGCTGAACCCAAACCTACTCACACACCTACTACTCCCTACCCATGGCGACTTTATGATTTGTGATGCCAAACTCTCCCTGGAGAGTTTGACTAAGGTTATCACTAAATATATTCTTGCACATAAGAGGAATCAAACCTGCAACCTCATAAGTCTCCCACTTCGAAATGTCCACTAATAATTGTGCTACACAGGATTTGTATATCATAACCTAATAAGAAATATATAAAATAGTTATAAACGTGGTGTGGTGGGTGGAGGCATGTAAGGCTTGAACCTATCATGGTTCAAAATCTTTAAAACCCTCCCTGTCCCAAACCCAACAAAACCACTATCAAACGTGCCCGTAGTATCCATTTAACCCAACCGGTTGCCACCCCTAGGAGGCTAGGACCATGTTAAACCAAGTGTAAGTCACGTAAAATTCAGAAGGGTCACACATCTGATTATCTGCACGTGTATATTGAAGGTGGACTGTCATCCCTTTTCCTTACATGTGTGGTCGTGATACTCGGCCTACATTTTGCATACATGGCACCTTGCATGTGTAGCCATAACTTGGCAGTTGTCTATTGGGTCGTCAAAATGAAAGCCCTACTCTTGACATATTTTTTCCAGGTTACAGGTCTCAGTGTCTCAGTGCAAGTTATGAAAAACAAACTGGCACCTGCAACTGCAATGAAGAAAGCCGAACTAGAGATAGGATTTGGGAAGGGCATTTGCCGTGAAGCTGAGGTTTTGGAGATTGCTTCTAGTCATGGAGTTATCCCGAAGAAAGGAAATGGTTACCTCATAGATGGGCAGGTTTTCAAAGATAAGGTGGAAGCCCAACATTATCTAGCACAAAATAATGAAATTACAGAAGAAATTGTGAGAGTCCTGAGAAACCAGTTGCTGGGGAGCAGAGTATGATTTGCAATTATGAATCCATGAGTTGACTAACATGACAAGTGTTTCACCCTTAAATTTCACGAGGCAAAAGCAAATTACAGCAGTGCAAGTATGATCTTAATGTTTTTCTTTTATATACCACAAATGTCTAGAGAATCAACTATGTCCTTGTTGCAAGAGAAAAAAAAAGCTGTTGTTAAGGGTTACAATCATGCTTGTTGCTCAACAGATGGGGAATGACAAAAGTAGTTCTGTTTCTTTAGCAAATCAAGCATCTTAATGCCGCCGGATGCAAATCCAGTCTACTCATCAAAAGTAAGTGGGACTTGTGCTTCAAAGTGAAGATCATTAGTGAAAGAAATGCTTCCTGTTTCCTTCTACTTTTTTGTTGAGACTTGGGATGCTTTCTGATCGAGGATTGGTGTCCATTGTTCATCAGTTATGTGGCTGATACTCGCGGAAGAACAACTGTATAAGATGCAGTTAAAGCTGGTCGTACTCTCCCTCCCTCTCTCCAATGTTTTATGTAAAATTATTTGTGCTTTAAAAAAAATTTTGTATGAGCAACATTTGTGTCAGATCTTGGGGGATATTGTCCATGATACATTCAAATCAGGTTTGACAACTTTACCCATACGAACCCTTTTATTCTGGCCTGGTGGGAGTTGGTCTTGGAAGCCTGCAAGCAAATCCCGTTTACTGAGGCTCATAAGTTGTCAAAGAAGATGCAAAGCAGACCATGTGGATCACTTGGTTTCTGCCAATGATGGTTTGCACTGAATTCCGTGGTGTTCCTTCCCCCGGTCCCTTCTGTTCATATACAAGGTGTGTGAAATAACAATAGTAGAACAGGTGGGAGATGGATCTCAATGAGACGCGGGGAGTTCCATCATCTAGCCCCTTGATCTATTGGCCCTCAAGTTTAATAATTTTATAAAACTTTGCTTTTTAAGATTTCAATCCAATGGTAGATAGAAGGCTGGATGTATATATATGTCTCCTTTAAATGAGGCATACTTAGATGCACAACAATAGGCATCGAGATATGGCAATGAAAAGAGTTGGGAATAGGTGAGGAGAAAACTTGTGAGATGCTGTATGCACAGCCGGAGTTGCTCCCTGTACAACCGTCCATGGGACCCTTGATGGACATCTCTGAAAAAAGACAAAAACACCCTTTTCTTTCTTCCCTCTCCGTACTTGGCAGCCCACCTCCTCTCACCCTCCTTGTCTTTCTCCCTCTCCTTCTCCCTCCTCCCTCCCTTTGTCGCCACCCAACTCCACCCCATCTCCATCTCTCCTTATCGATCTCTCTCCCAATGCCCACCTCTGCCCTCTTTTTTTCCTTGTCTCTACCCCCCTCCTTGATCGCCGTCCGTCCTCTCCCTCCCTCTGTCCCTCTCCCGTCCAACTACTTAGGGTCGAACAAATGAGTGTATTGTTTGGATACCCAGGGTCGAATAATATACTCATATGTTGGCCCTGAGTGGCCGAACGGGAGAGGGAGAGGCCGGACGTGGGCGTTGGGAGAGGGAGGGAGAAGGAGAGAGGTGGATTGCCAAGTAGGGAGAGGGAAGAGAATAAAGGGAGGGGTGTTTTCGTCTTTTTTCATAGGGTCCATGGATGGGTGTAGGGAGCAACTCCGGATGTGCATATAGCAGCTCCCAAAAACTTGTCACATTTTCAAAAAAGTACATAAATATTTGAGTATTTCAAAAAGGTTTTCCATAATTTTTTTCAATCAAGTCCTCTATAAAAAAAATACCCTTATATCATTTTTCAAGATTTTTCTTTAATAAATTATTTAAGAAAAATGATTAAGTCCAACCCAAATGACATAGTGGGGTTGACTTCAACTACCTTTATGGATGGATGGTTAAAAAAAAAAAGGAGATGCCAGATGACTAAAAAAAAACTAGTCATTAAATGGTTATGATCATCAATTCCAAATGGCTAAAAAAAACTTCTATATGCCTTCTTGAAATATTCAAATCTCGATTTTTCACATATCTAGAATATTTTGAAATTGAATGATCAAAGGAGCCTGGCCGCGCGAACAAATTGGATGATCAAAGGAAGATCCCAACTAAAAAAGGCTCGAATAGATATTCACAGAGATGCTCCTACGAGGCAGAAAGAAGGGCATGTGCACTTTTGTGAGGGCAGGGGCGGAAGGAACTAGTGGGGGCAAAAGGGAGGTGGGGTCATGCCACTCCAGTAATTTTAGCCAGTCAGTCATATATCTAAAAGCAGACCATCTGGACCATCGGGAATTTTTTTATGACTTTTTAGTCTATTATCCTTATTCACCCTCCAGTCCACCACATCAACGGGATTGGCGACGCACTTGGATGCAAAGTTTATGCATCAGTCGAAAAGGGCATTTAAAGATGGGATGTGATCCGGTGAGAATTTTTTTGTGGGGGCCTGGGGGCCTCTATTTTAGAACGGGACAGGTAGGGATTAAAAGATCTATATAGGACCATCCTGAATATTAAGTTTGGGCCCAATCCCATGATTGTAACCGTTTCATCTATGGCCGACAAACTCAATCCATTCATATGGGTATATAGTTGATCCGATGGTCCAGTTCATTTGCGTTGGTGCCAAACCGTGAGGCGTGTGACTATAAAGAGTCATTGTCTATTGTAAGGTTTGGATTGGGTGATAAATGGGCTCCACTCACAATTCTCACGGTTTTAACGGTGAGCACAGTACTCACCTGATTATATCCCATTAAAGATTTGAACAGACAGTCAGAAATGGTCGGTGGGGATTCACTTGCACGCGAATGGTTCAGCTCCAACTTGGGCGGAGAGGTCGACTTGAAGCTCAGGCTTTTGTTGAAGCAAGCAGGCATGTCACATGTGTCGCACGCACCACATCCACATGGGTGGGTGCCAGGCTGTCCACCAACTTAACTCGGTGACAGTTGTCCGAGAGAGACGGCAACCCAAAGCCAGACAGAAAGGCTGGCCAGCTGGCACCCCTTACTACTTAAAATAATAATAAACACCACAATATAATCAGCAATAACATATCATATCAAATCATATCATGAGCATGCACTGTGCGCACCATACATACAAATACAACAAATACGACTAAACTTTCATCACATCAATTACAATCAACCCACCCAATCCATTAATGCCATTGTCACACAAAAAACAAAAACAAAAACAAAAAAAAATTCCATCTTGATCTCGGGGTAATAACGTCTAAGTTCTAACACCAATGATTTTATAATTTCTCTCTACACAAATGTTCTACAGTCCGTTGCAGCACTTTCACACGCGCAACGAGAAAGAGATTGGTTTTTACTAACTCGGTTCCAGAAACAAACCCTCTCCCTTTGATAACATAACAAGGCAGGGCCGTAGGGCGTCGACGCTTATTCCCACGTAGAGCACCCGCACTCGCACTCTAGTCTTTGTATTGCTCTCAGTATTGACTGGCCTTCCACCAATACAAAATAAAATACAGCACGCAGTACCAATACGTGCAACTTCACATGAAACAATGGGGAATGGAGGACCCCACCTACACCCTAATAAGAACCAGAACCCAAAAAACAACAAAAAAAAAAAAAAAAAAACCTTTCCACCTCGCATCACGTTATTCAGTTTATGAGTACCTATCTAATCACTAGTTCATTTGTTGAGGACAATATGTCAGAGTGAAGAACAAGAAGATGGCGTGGGTGTGCATGCGTGGGTGAGAGAGACCCGTGAACCTAATCATCTCTAGAAAAGCCTACTGCTACTATTTATTATTAAATCTACTACCACCACCAAATAGAAAAAGGATTTACTATTGAGAGCAGAGAGTTACAGATGCAACACAAAAGAATTAAACTATCTTTATTGAATTCACTAATGATGAGTCTGACCTGGAACCTCAAATGATTAAAACAAAATATGCAAAAGATACCACCCAATACATATATCCATACACCTTTTTTTTTTAGAAAAAAAAATAGTAATAAGAGATTAACCATCTTATTACAGACACACATTCTAAAGTTTGAGCGCACACTTATGTTCTGCTCAGAATCCAATCACCCAGCTCCAAAAGATACCCCTCCTCTCTCTATCCAATAAAACACCTCGTCTTCTTACCTGCTGCCTGTCGAAACATCACCCCATATTGCAGGAATAAACACACCTGATGAAATGACGGTGGACACCCCAACTCATCCAACAGTTTCTTAATTTTACTTGTATTCTGAAGCAGCAGGCATATCCTGCCTTATTTGTAAAGAAATCAATGAAGAGATGAACGATACATGAAAATATTGCTGACTCTCTCCAATTTCACGAAAACTAATAAAGAATTTAGCACTGCTGCCACTGCCTCCCACAGATGGACTACAATGGAGAGTTCAACCTCCCTATTCCATCACCTGAAGAAGTGAGGTGGACTCACCCATCAACAAAAATGCAACACAACCTGTGTATTTTATCTACAAATTACAAGACCCCAGCACAGCATCGTAGAACCCACTGGTGATTTTGTACTTTGTCCAGACAAAAATGTCAGAATGAGCTCCACGGAATACATCTGAATGTAGCCCCATTGGCGCCTCTAAATACTTTAATTACAGTCTAACCCACATTCCTCCAGCAATGGTCCATCTGATTTGGCCAAGAAAGGATCGATGCGAACCCACAAAAGGGAGAAAATCGAAGCAAGGAGAATAGACCACACTATAATGATCGTTGGAGTCCTGTTTTGCCGGCCCAGCATACCTTTGAGGAAGGGATAGAGATGGACAATCACCCAAAAGGCAAAGAAGAGCTTACCAAACAAAGGTCCCCAGGATTCATAACCATTATTGATCGCATTTGAAATACCGGCCACTACACCAATTAGATTTATTACCAACAGGGTTGTCGGAGGGATAAGTAACGTGGTCCACTTAAATGCATACAGCTCCGAAAAATCTTCATCATCACCAGCTTTTGATGTCACTGTGAAATTGGTATCAACACCAGCAAGAACCTTCAAGAGGCCCTGAAAGACTGCAAATAGATGTGCAGAAACGCCTCCGATGACCCAAAATTGCTCATTTCTCCACCAATCATCAATGCCAACACCGCTCCACCTCATTTCCAAAATACTAGTGGCAAAAATACAGATAAAAAGTGACAGAAACCATAAACTAGCAACATTGCTAAGCTGCAGACAAACAGAAACAGATGAATCAGCAAAGCTCTGAGATCAATGAATATCAAGCAGTTAGGTTTTCAATTTTAAAATTATTTTTCAATCTTCATTACCTCTGGAGTAATAAATTTTCCAGTGAGCAGGCAAACAGCCGGTAATGTACAGTAAGCAAGCAAAGGAATTGATGTCCAAGGATATACTGTAGCATTTATGTAAGATAGACGCTCCAACCATTTCAAACCACCACCATAACCATACCAGAGGGGGCAATGCCTGCTCAAGAAAATTTCCACTGACCCAAGAGCCCACCGAAGGACCTGGTGCAGACGATCCGAAAGATTGATAGGCGCAGAACCTTTGAATGCTGGCCTTGATGGAATGCAATATATTGAACGCCAACCATGGCAATGCATCTTAAAACCTGTCAAAATATCTTCTGTAACGGAGCCATAGATCCACCCAACCTAGAAGAAAGGGAAAGCATGGTCAAAGACACCCACAGAATGTGAGGGCATTCATTTTCTGAGAAGGGGACACAACCAGTAAAATTACCTCCTTTCCCCAGTCTGTCTTATCTTCATAGCCACAGCTGATGACATGGATTGCTTCTTTAAGCAACGAAGCAGGGCTAGCACTTTTCAGTGCACCACCATCCTCAAGCAGAGTAGATGCAACAAACACAGGAGACTGCCCAAATTTCTTTTCCAACTTTTGCTCAGACATCAGAACACATTTCTCACTATCAATCCCTGCAGACAGTGCATCACCAGTTAGCAGGTTGAATAGCAAACAAACAACAACCCACAGATGGGGTTTTCAAGATAAGATATAAAGTGAATAGATAGGAAAAGAAACAGAACCAACCGCATGATCTTTATTGACAACAATTGCCCAGAGTTTAATGAAACTAGTAAAACCATATATACAATGTTGAACAACTTGAACATAATAGTAAACATACAACTACAACAGTCAAGGATTTTCATAAACTCCGAGTCTATTATATCATAAAAATATAACGAAACTCCAAATTTTAAAGATAATCTAAAATTTCAGTTCTAACACTCCAGGGAAAAAACCAGTTACCTTCAATTCCTTCTTCAATACCCTCCAAAGCAAAAACAGGTGCTCCTGCCTCACCTCTCCTAGAACTTTTCTTTTTCTTTTCTTGCTTAGTTTTGGCAGTCTTCTTCTTCCTCCTCCCAGAACAACAGCACCCAAAGCAGCACCACTTTGGCCAGCAGTTGCAGGTCCTTGTTGGCGGCTTCTTTGTTTTTGGAGCATCAAATCCATAAAGTGCCTGTCTCCTGAACACACATCCAGTACCAACATAAATTGGTCCTTGGATCCCATCCAAGCCTTTCATATTAATCTGTGCCAGGCAGAAGATTTATTGTTAGTCTCTCGTACATAGTCTAAAAGAGAAACCAACAGAGAAAAAAGAGGGGGGGACTGGCTTAAAGGCTTCGAAATCCATGCTTACATCAAAGAACACGGTGTTCCGATTGGCATAACGATCATGTTGGTCAATGCCATCAAACCTCTGCGGAAACTGAACATAGCACACTTTCTTTCCAATCAATGGGTCCATCATAAAGCACATTGACTCTCTTAGAGCCTTACTGTTGTTGATGTAGTGGTCACAATCCAAGTTCAACAAATAAGGTGCATTTGTGAGAACTGCAGAGACTCTAACCTGTTGGGAATTTAAAAAAAAAAAAAGAAAAGAAAAGAAAAAGAAAAAAAAAGACAGAGAAGTCACGCACCCACATTAGACATCAGTAGACTCGTAGTTTTGTAGGGCATTGGTGTCAGAAAATGCGATAGGCCAAAACCACTTTAATAAAAGAACATGTCAAAATATCCACATGGCAAGTCCTTATTCATAGGAAGCTGGTAAAATGTCATATTTTGGCATGTGGATAAAATATTGACAAAAAATTTATCCTCATGAATAGGGAATGCATCAAAGTACTGCCAGCAATGAATACATAAGTTATCTTTAATACTTCGCCCAATATTTTGCCACTAGAGTCAATGACCTGAACTTATTCTGACCCATTTCCAAAATATGTCCTGACACATGCCAAACATCGCAACGGTATCTCTTTTGAAGGCATTTCTATTTTGTTGGATAATAATAACTTACTGTGACCAGAAAAAGATTAAAATGACCATTTACCAGAGCATTCATAGCACCAGCCTTTTTGTGGTGGTTGAACCCAGGTCTCTTCTCCCTAGAGACGTATACCAAGCGTGGCAGTTCATTGCCTTCTGTATCATGCCCACCACTTTGGCCTAAAAAGACCTGAATTGCAAGGGTAGAAGAAAATCAGCCATAAAAAAAAATGCCGGAAGAAAAATAAAGTATTAATAGTTAAACAGAGTTGACTTGAAATTATTACCTGAATCATCCCAGGATGATCTCGGACATTATTCCCAGGCCACAGAGTGCCATCTTGCATGGTCCATCCTTCTTCTGGAACCTTCTGAGCCTTCGCAACCAGAGCATTGATCCGAACCTTAAATTCCTCATACTCTCTCTGCACCAATATCACTTCAGATCACAGAACAAACACAGTAAATTAAGTTGTCATGGACAGAAGAATGTCTGCAATTACAATACCTTCATTGCCCTACGTTCCTTAACGAATGAAGGCAAGACCTTATCCTTTAGATAATCTATCTTTTGAGCAAAATACCACTCTGGCGCTCGCGGCTCAATATTGAATTTCTTACTGAAAGGGACCCATTTCCTTGCGAACTCTGAAGTTTCTGATAATGCTTCAAATGTCAGCATTGCAGCACCATCATCAGAAACATAACAGGAAACTTTGTCAACGGGGTAGTCCACAGCAAGAATTGAAAGAACTGTGTTGGCAGTGACCAGAGGTGGCTCCTTTAGAGGATCTACTGTACTCACAAATATATCAACTGGAGACAGTTGAGATGGCTGGCCTTCCTTCTCATACCTGTATGGACAAATAGTTAGGATTTAGGAAGGCTCCTCAATTGAACTGGACAAACAAGCAAAAAAGCTTCAGTAAAGTCGGGAAAGAAACAAACCTTAAGGACAGCCTATCAAGATAAGTCTCCCTGTCAATTGGCAACCACTTTGGGAACTGATCAAGAATCCATGAAATGGCAAACCAGATTTCGCAGATGACAGATATGAGCCACAGTGCATAGGCATCATTCACGGGATGCATTACTCGATAATGAAAGAAGAACCCAAGGACTACAAGCCGAATTATAATAATCATTCTGTATGGGTTGATTTGGCTGGATGGAATAGGCGTCTTTCTTGATAAGGGCTGTCTAGCCTCATCCATTCTGATAAAGAAAAGGGACTGATATAAGAAGCCCACGACTAGCAATTAAGTAGAGATACAATAGGCAGTTAAATTAATTAAATTATCAGAATACTTGAAGGCAATTGTAAGCAGTAATACCAAAAATAGTAACTCCAAGAGCATCATCCTAGTTGAAGAATGCTTTCAACTAAAAATGTAAGCTCGTATGGCTAATCCATTAGAACTTCCCAAGCAGTTGAGTAATTCACTACCATATCGGAAAGCATCATTTCCATTATCACTGTCATGAACACACCAACTATTCTAGATTCTGAAAGAAGATTTCAAGTGCTTGGGGAGACAAGTGACAATTAAAAGGACTATACTATCAAAATGCACTAGAATTAGGAACTATTTATAAAAGGCAATATCGTTAGCAAAGATGGCCCACCATCAACTCTTGCTTATAAAAATCAGTCACCACAAGTTACCTCTTTGTTTTAACTTTTATCTATCAAGGTATTGCACTCCAGAATTGTCCCCATTCTGTAGGGCTCAGAAGAGAGTGTGTGTGTGTCAGTTAAAATGATTAAACCGTCAGAAGAGCAGATGGCTTGACCTATGGAAGGCGATTAACATAAACAATCCACCCAAATATCAAGAACTGCACGAGGAGTTTGTCAACTTGGACAACATAAAATCACTGTTGGGACAAATACCATCACATCATCCATGAACTAGATTTTAAAGAGGTTTCAACAGCTTACAGGGGTAGATCTGGTCCATCGCCATCATTATCCCAATCCTTGCCACCATTTTCACTTCTCATCACCTGCAACTTTTCTTGCTTTTGCTTCCAGCTCTCCATCCTCTCCTTCCAAGCAATGCTTCCATAACCATATGCAGCCAAGTCTTTGGAAGGGTCCATGGATCTGGGTTGCACTGCACGAGAATGGGAAAGAATCAACATTGGGTGCGAATCACTGGACCTCTCAAAGAAAAAGGGGAAACTCAATGGTAAATTCCTTTATAATAAGTAACTACACAAGAAACTAAAGAGATTAATGGTTTGAGGGAGAGGTGTAAAAACCAGGAAGACTCGGATCTGCAAAAGGAAGTGGATGAATTCTTTTTCCTCCACCACCACCCATGAAAGAAGGTACCAAAGCATGCTGTTCAGGAGGGATGTCATCCACCTGCCATCAAGAAGCTCATCATCATCATCATCAACTACATCGATGAGAAACAGAAACAGATGTAAGCAAGAAGAGAAGAAGAGCAGCCAGTTTCTTCTTTTTTTTTGTTGTTGTTGTTGTTTATTTTCCAACAGAACAGTTTAAGGCATCAAAAAAGTACCATCTGGCCGTTGGTGAGCAAAGGAACTTGAGGGATTGTATGGAAGACTTGAGGCACGTCGGAGGCATCACCACCGCCTCGTCCATAGCTCATGTGACCCTGAAGCATAGCCTCCGTGAGATACTGCATATCCTGCTTGTCCCTCCCCATGAAATTAAATTCATTCTCGAGATCATCGATGCCATCTTCTTCTTCATCGCCTGCAACTCTGGCACACCCTGGAGAAGAAGAGGAGGAGGAAACAGCATTTCATTCATTTTCAGTCACAGACACAGACAGGAAAGAAAGAGAGCAGAGCAGAGCAGCAAGCAAGGGAATGTAAGATGTTGGGGGAATAGAAAACCCTTTGCCGACAACAACAATTCTCAGTCGTAACTACATGAGAAAGAAATCTCAAACAATGGAAATTAATTTTTTTTTTTCTTCTTCTTCTTCTACCCTTACTATAACAAATGCCATGTAGAGAAATTCAAAGCGATTCATCAGAACACGTTGCCAAAAAAGAAAGAACCCAAAACTATGAGAAAAAGAAGGGAAGAGGGAAGCTCATAAATTTGGATACAAGGATTCTTTTTTTTTTTTGGTTGGAGATCTGGCAAACAGTAACAGAGAAAGAGAAAAACAATTAAATTACTTTACCCTTGAGGCGTTTGAACCTGGTCTTGCACTGAGGGCAGACCTGGTTTCCTTCTCTACGCTCGTACTCATAGCAAGTCCTGCAAACTGGGAATGCACACTCATTACAGGCAACGAACAGCTCTCCATCCACGGTTAGCCCGACGTCATCCCCACAAATCTGGCAGATTTGGCCACTTAGCTGTTGCAATGGCTTCGGCTGCAACCATAACCATAACAACCACAACAACCAAAAAAGGGATGACAATAAATCATAAATCCAATCTCCATGAATTCTCTCAACAGCAGAGCACAGAAAGATCCCTCCCTCCCAAAAAAATTTAAAAAAAAAAAAAAAAGAAAGAAAGAAAGAAAGAAAAAGAAGAAGAAGAAGAAGCAATGCAGAAATGGAATTACTTACACCAGATTCTCCTTCCCGACGGATGACAACGAGCTCGTTCCTGTTGTGAGAGCCTGCAACTAAACCAGCACACGCCTCCATTTTTATCTTTAAGAACAAGACGCTCGTTTGAGAAGAAGAAAGAAAGAAAGAAAAAACACGGTTCCTCCTCAGCCAGATCTGGTCACGTCACCCCCACCCAAATGGCGCTGCGATCTTAAAAGGAAACTCAGTCAGTCAGTCAGACTGTCTGTAGGGAACTGAGAGGGGCTCCCACATCTGCCTGGCTGGCTGGCTATCGTGAGAGAGAGAGAGAGAGAGAAAGGGAGGGGAACAAGCTTTATGAAGCGATGGAGTAAGCTCTCTTTCTCTCAAGGGGCAAAAACACCACCACCGACACTTCCCCCTCTCTCTCTCTTCGCCTCTTATTATTCTTTGCTTCTTACCACAGGCGAAACAAGAAGAAATAAATAAATAAACTTGTTTCCTTTCAATAAAATTGTCGAGCTAGCATCATCGGTGCAGTGCATAAGAAACCAAGGCACAGTCAAGAATAGGGAAAAAGATGAAAAGGGTAAAGAAAGAAACGCCCTTATAAAAAACAAAAACACATAAATGCCCTTAACTGGTACGAGTAGTATAACACCCGCCAACTCCCAGCCCACGCTCATCTGCCACTCGTTTTCTATCTTTATCAATATCTCCGCCGACACTATACGCGTCAAAAGGGGCCGCCCCTCTACCTCTGCCTCGCTCTCTCCCCTCTATTAGATGAAACGTAGTAGTAGTAGTAGTAGTAGTAGTAAGCTTTTTTTTTTTTTTTTTAACTGGTGGTGGTTGAAGAGTCAGAATTCAGAATGCTCAAAACACACAATAAAACGATGGTAACGGTTAATAAAAATTTTAAAAATTCAAGAAGATGTGTATTTTTTTATTTTCTTGCACGCATCAAACTAGTAATAGTACTTGAAATTAAAGACCAAAAATAAAAAATAAAAAAAGAGGAAAAAGAACTATGGAAAAGAGAGAGGGGAATGGGTTAAAAAGGGGAGATTCTCGTATGAGAGATATCTCTCACCTGAGAGATTGGGTGAGGGCTTCACGTGCATATCCAATGTCAACAATTTAAATGTGAGGGTTCCACCCCAATCTCTCATATAAAGTGAGAGATATCTCTCATATGATCATTTCTCGGTTAAAAGAAGACTGAGAAAAAAAAAAAACACATAAATGAAGAATAAAAGTTGGAAGCATCGGAAAAACATCTAAAAAAAAATCAAAGTTGGAAATAAAAGTATTAAACGCAAAGAAACAGCTCTCTGCACATGCGGGCATCAGGGTCCCATCGCGTGGGCCGGAGACACCCACGACCCACCACAGCTGTTGTCCCCTACCCCCCCTCGCTCTCTCTCTCTCTCTCTCTCCCCCTCCTTTTGACTTGCCTTTTCTAATTGTAGAGGATTCGGGCATCTCTCTATCGATCTCTCTTGCTTAGTTGCTAGTTGCCTTGTTCTAACCGACAGCAGCAGTAGCTTGGCTTATAGATAGATTTTTATCCTACCCTCTTATTTAGTTACTCCCTTGATAGGAGCCGAGACACCACATCATCCTCCTCTCCATTTAGATTAATATAAGTCAATTTCCATCATGACCCGCATAACGACGAAGTCAGCCTAGTGTGGGTCTTTTTAACTTTCAAGAAAATTAAAAGATAAAAGAATTTGTGATATCTCTGTGTTTTTTCAGTTCATAATAAGAATCAATTCATGCTCGTATTTTAAATTGATAGGATTCGTAAATCGATACTGTAAGTGCTAAAACGGTAACTCACGAGATTTTGAGATGCCTTAGAGGACTTAATCAAATGACTATCGAGAGCTGGCCGGTGTCGACTCGCGGGACCTGAAAGGGAAGAGAGAGAAGGTCAAAGGACCCTGGCCGTGGCAGCACAGGGCTCTCCGATGCCTCAGTTAGTATGAATACTGGGTTTTGGATGGAGAAGAAGAGAGATAGTATGTATGTGTATACTATCATGCGTACCTGGTTCAGATGCTATCTCCCCTTTATATATGAGTATTACCGGAGACTTTGTCATGGGCTTGATGATCTGGCTGCTGAGATCATCAGCTCACAAAACAATAAATGGCGGTCCATCACAGCCCACATTGCATTAATTGCCAGTCCGATCAGCCCATGTCGCATTAAATGCCAGTCACATTGGGCCTGATCCTGTCTGGACTCAATGGCAGGCGAAGATCTCACTGGATCCTTTCTTGGGCCTCCCCCGATGGGGCTGTGACCGTTGGATGCTGCCCTGTCAGAGGGTTGGACGGCCAGGAAGACATCTGTCTTGTCGCCGTGCGCCTGGATGCGGGAGATATTTTAAGCGCGCACCCCGGCTGGCAGTCTCGCAGCCGGGATGCGTGTCGGAACCGGGCTTAGCGGAGGACAGCCTCAGCCGGACTGGGACCATGAACCGCACCCCGGCTGGCGCTCTACTACCGCGGCCGGGACGCGCTCGGCCGGACTGAAGATTAGGCCATTAGTTAAACAGCTTTGAGACGATTAGGAATCTCCCCACACAGATACATTCACATGGATTAGAGGTATTTTAAAGTGATCCGATCAAAGTTGAAGATATATACAAAAATGGCACATATGAAATAATTGCTTAACTGTCACCTTAATAAATTAAAATCAAAGACGCACCTGAGTTTTCACCTAAAACATTTCATCCCTTACGTCTTTTGCATTTTAAAAAGTATATACCATATTAAATTGTGATTGCTTTTTTAAAGAAACAAATTTCTTTCCTGCTCTTTCAATAAAACCACCTTCACCATGATTGTTCATAAATTCATTGCAAAGCAGGCAAATTGACCCCTATCCAGGTTATGATATGATGGCTTTTTTTAGAGTTTAAAGACTTAAAAGTGCGATGGCCCACCATCAATAACACTCAATAGGATTTCAATTGCATGCAATTGGTTTAGTGATTTTGTGTTTATCTATTGTTGGAAATGGTTTGGTTGCTTTGGAGAGACTAAGAGTCTGACTGCCGAATATATTCTCTCATCATTACACATTGACAGCCAAGATGAATGTGCTGCGACGGTATGACACTACAGTCAGCACGAAGAAAATACTAATTATAGCACATGTTCAAAGAAATCCAGGCTCCATTTGTAGTGGTCATCGTTAAAAACGCATGTGGATCGGAGCAGCAAGAAGTGAAGGAAACTAATAATAATAAAACATTGGCTTGTGGAAACTAATAATAATAAATGTACCAATGGCTCAATTAATCCAAAACAAATAAAATGATGTCGTCAAAGATGGATTGATCATGTGGTTAAAGAACAAAAACAACTTCTCTACAAAGAATCAACCCACCTTTTGTTTCCACTAAAATGCATGGATACGAGGGGTCTAAAAAAGAATCAAAAAATCATCTAACCAGCCGAATCAAACTGACGGTTAATAAACGTGCTTCACGATCTCAGTTATGGTTATTAAAATCATAAACTGCTTTTAACAGTTTTGTTTCGGTTTTCAATCTCGACTCATGGTTATTAACCGAAACAAACTGTAAAATACGATTGGGTTAACCATTTTTCCAAAACACACAATTAACCAAACCGTTACACCCCAACACTTTATTATTTCATTTGTCTATATAAATATTTAAATTCTACTTTAGTATTTTAGAATTATGTAATTTGTTATCTAAGATATTTGGTTTTGACTTTTGAACATGTATTTTGCATTCTGGGAAAAAAAAACATGTATTTTAAATTACAATTAATCGTAACCGAACTGTCTAATACGGTTAACCGCAGTTCGATTTTTTAACAATTTTTTTAGGGTACGATTACCGTTATAGTTTTTAAAAACTGAAAATCATAGGATACCGTTCAGTCAATAGATTTTTTAAAACATACAGTTAACTGAACCATTACACCACTGATGGGTATTCATTTTCCCCTCTTCCTTTGAATCTATTTTCATAAGAGGACAGGTTAAGAAATCCTCATTTCTTTAAGTCCACCTTTTTATCTATCTTTTCAGTAATTTAAAAAATTCCTATGCATTTTACTGCAAAACCAACAGACCCACGAAGGGACGGGTATAGATATAAAAGGAAGTAGTTGGAAGTAGCAAGTTAAGTTCTACCGTAATACTAACTGTGAAAATCACCATGCCTTCATCATTGGGGTCCATTGTAAATTCATTGTTGAGCGGGCCTCATCATATTTTCATTATTGGGTGCAAGTGCAACTAGTCATAATTCCCATCATTAGGTGGTTTATCTTCTCATTTGAGGTGTCATCTCCTTGGCCCCCTTACATGGGTCTGCACTTCTGTGATTACCATTAATCAGCCATGTTAGGTCTGACCAAAATGAGATAGGCCCGAAATGGAAGTGGGCCCTAGCCTCTCAAGATTAAAATGAGTATAATGGATAAGCCATCTAAGCATCTACCAAAAATCATACTCATCGAGCCATCCAATCCTAAGGCAATTTTTTTTCTTTTCTCAAACATCCAATTTGGTGGTTGGGATTATATGACGAAGAATGTTTGGTGGAGCTATTTTTGCTGGATGGGTATGGTCGAAGAATTATAAATCCTGTCGAAGCTAACACCTACATTGAGAAAACTTCTTTTCTTTTTTCCTTTTTCTTTTTTTGCTATTACATGAGAGGAATCGTAAACTACCCTAGTCCTAAATTAGCCTAATCCATCAGCCCCAGATCCATCTATAGGTTCTCTGTACTCCACATGCTTTGCTCATTTCATGGGTCGATCCTTGGCACTTAAGGTGAGTTGGGAAGCCTTTACCACCAAGTTATCCCACGTTCTCCTACATCGATAACCTATTCGCTTGCATGGAATACATGAGAATTGAATAAATGGCAATTGTTGCTCTAAGTGGTTCAAGGTCCCATCTACACCTCTATTTTAAATACTTTATCCGTCACCTTATATCCTGTCACTCCCCTCTTTAATAATCTCTCACCAATGGAGCTCATTTGAATCGCGAATTCCTATGTATTCTAAGTTTACATTAAAATACATAAGAATCGAATACATATAATTCATACTATAAGTGGTTATTTTTATGAAAAAAATAAATATTAAACTTGAATTAAATAATTTTATAAAGAAAAACCATAAAATGACATAGAGTTGTTTGTATATTTTTTTATGAAACTACCAATGCTGATAATATCGTCAAGTAATGAATTGTAGATTGAGAAGAGAGAAAGCCAAGTGATGATGGAGATGGGTCCATGAAATTTATTTAGAAGCTAAATAAAAATGAATATTAGGAATCTAAAAAGATGAATTGTAGATTGACAATATCGTCAACACATAATCAATGTTACATTGTCAATCACTTTAGTTAAGTAAACCTTGGCCAATGTTAATTAATAGGGGTAGGATATGTAATTTAAATGGCTCGGAACAAGAAAATGTGGCCCCTGCACCTTTCAATCAAAGGGTATGGAAATTTCTAAATTAACAAAGTAAACTATTTGGTTGTCATTTGATTCTCCTTTTATTCAAGTAGCACTTAGCTCAAGCATGTTTATTAAACTATGAATAGATATATTTTTTATTTTCTAATGTATTTTGTTATTTTATTTTATTTTATGTCTTTACCAATTACCCCCAAAATCACTCGACACTCATAACTAAAACAAAAAAACATTATAAAAGATTTTTTTTCCTATTTTTTAAGGTTATGATATATCATCAATTTCCTTTTTTTCTATAAATTAGTTTTTTGTTTTTCCTTTATTTTATTGTCATTATTAAATCAATTCCATTAGTCAAAACTCTTCAAATCAGAGAATGAATATCATTTGCTCCTATCTCATGAGCATGGAGAGTGCTTTAATTGAGCTTATCTACACTCACTCTCTCTCTCTCTCCAAAAAAAAAAATTTTCTCTTTGATATCTAAACTCTCTAAAAACCAATATTGTTCTAGAATAGTAGTTAATTTAATTGAAATGGAAAGATTGGTAGCTCCAACTAAACCCAGCTGAGCAGTTAGTCTCGTATGCATCTAGAACAACGGGCATTGGTACTAAACACTTCATATGAAAGAACGGTCCCTTACCCCCGTGGTAAGGAGCTGCAGTTCTTGCTTGGCTATCTGAGGTTCGAACACCGGGTATGTCACCTCTTCCCATTTGTGCAAGCTCTTTTTCTTCCCCTGTGGCTTTCTTCTTGCTTGTGCGAGCCTCCTTCCCACTTGAGTGAGCTACCTTCCCGTGTATAAGTAGACTCTTTCTTGGATTCCCAACCCCCTTGAGTGACCCCCCCCCCCCCCCCCCAAAAAAAAAAAAGCACGCATGTCCTCCCATGTCTTGCCCACAATTTTATACTGATTGAACCTTCATTGACCATTGGATTGAATCTCAAAACAATCAAAGATTAAAATATCATTAAATTTTTAACAGTGGTTAAACCAAGGGCTGGGATAATCTGAGGACACTATTTTTTTATTATTTTATTTTTTTTGCTGAACCTAATCCATATCCCAATGATAGGAACGCATCTGAGTGGTCCCCCAAGAACCGGACCGCATATAAACAGGATACAGGAGAAGTTTTCCTTGTAATTAAGGTGTGCTGTTTGTGTGATTTAATCAAGGCACCATCACCACCATCTATAGATAGTGATTTTCAATTACACTGAACTTTTGACTGGTTCAAAGTGCAAGGGGGTCAGTTTACCAAAAGTAGCTAGAATCAACCACCGAGAGCCAAAGGAGTCAGGGTCTACATTCATTTTAGCGGAACGATACGTATGTTATTGAATTTCTTCTCTCCCATTTTCTCACTTACATCTCAGTTAGAGAGAGAGACACCCAAACTACCGATAGCACAAAACTTAACACCAAAACCTTGGCATTGTATATGACAAATAATTTTATTAAAGCGGAGAGCGGACTAGTCTCCAGACAACTACTCTCCTCCTACCATGCTCTCTAACTAAATTATGATCTAATTTAGTTTGGTCGGTATGGTATTAAACAATCCACGCCCATCTATATAGATGCCAGCCAACTTTCCACATCATCTTTTCCTCCTCCTCCTCTTCCTACTTCTTCTTCTTCCTCTTGAAAGGTTAAAAGCAAAAAAAAAAAAAAAAAAAAAAACATGTGCCGACTTAATTGTCATAGTTTCGCTTGAACTAAAATAGAAAGTTGGAACCACCCATCTCTGAACAGATCAGAGCGATACATCGGTACCAGGAGCAAAGGGAAGTAAAATTTGAACCCTTTAATTGTTTCTCTCCCGTTTTCTTTTCTGCCTGTACTAGAGATTCAGAATTTCAGATATCATTGACTTTTATACCTTCAGATCGAGAGAGATCGAGAGAGACAGATTTGATATATAAAAAAGTACAGAGCACGGCCCTTTACATTATAGGAAATTTTATGTTTCTTTTACATTGTTCCGCCAAAATATTTTACAATTTTACATAGCCACCCTCCCAATGCAAGTTTCCCACACAGCATTGTCACCTATTGTTAATTAGTTCTGCCATTGCCACCCAATGGTATTGTTCACCTTCTTTACTGCGGGGAAATTTTTTACTCCAATTAAAATAATGTCTAATGTCAAATTGACCCTATTCAGAATGCATAGTTTGATTTTTTTTTTAATCTTTATTTTAATTGTATAATTTAGATGCAATCAATCTAACGATGGAGATAAGTCTAGTTGAAGAGGACGTACCAATTCCTGAACCCGTGACCCTTTTTATGCGCTCCTAATCATGCAACCATAGAGACACAAGGAAGATCAGTCAAGTGTTTTAGTTTTTCTGTATTTAATAGCGATTCTTGTAAAAAAAATCAATCCTGATTACTTTACTCTGAATTGAGCGAAGTTGGGCCCATGATATTTTTAGTGTATTTCTAGATGGATTTTAATTGGATAGATGTAACGAAGCAGGCGTCATACAGCTTGTGGATCATTCTCAGCTTCCAAATATAAGAGGGCTATAACTTTTTTACAATGTAAAAAAAAATATCTATGTGATGTTTTAAAATGAAGTCGGACCGATGAAGTAGATGGTAGATGCAGTTAACGATTTGGATCCATCCTTCATTTGGAATGATTGTGGTAAAGAAGGTAGCTAACAATCTATGTATCATTTGCAGGGCCTTCGTTTTATCTCAACTCTCTCTTGTTGCATATCTCCTTGTGCACAAAATTTCACTCTATTTAAAAGTGACATGCACTTTTGGGATTGATCAATGAGGAGTTGGGGATATTTCCTTGTGGCACAACATCAATTTGATATAAAAGATTTGAATAGACAAGAAGGAATGATAATCAAATTGTTAGCCGCCCTCATTCCAGATGGAATGTCGGGTATCTGGCCATTTTCATACATACGACAAAACCACAGTAGCATAAGTGGATCCTCCAATCACAGTATGAGAAAAAAGAGTTACAAAAGCTGGCATTGACCTGTACTCTGGCTTAATCACCCTTTGAGGCCAGCCAGCATTGTCCCAAATATCGATTATGCCATGGTCGTATTGGAATAATATAACAATGTGATCACTATAAACAATGATTTGTATTTATCTTTTCATTCCTGCATTTTTGGTGGTTTCCATAATGTTTTTTAGTCATGGTAATATTATCTATCTCAATGTGATAGTAGATTTACCTTTTACTTTTATTTACATTTTCTTTGGTGGTTTCTCCCCTACAAGGTTTCAAGAAATCCACGTATCCAGATAGATAGATAGATAAATATACTACTACACTGCTGCCTAAAAGCATTTTAGTCAAAAACAGTAATCTATTTTCGAATGATGAGGGCTGTAATTGCCAACCAAAAGGCCTGACCGACACTGAAAAAGTGGTTGCAGCTGTAGTCATTGTTACAATAAGCATGTGCAGGAGATGTGTATAAGAATATAGCATCTCTTGCAGCTACCGATTACCTACTGCTCTCTCTGTCTCTCTCTAATCTTTATCTTTGCCCCGGGGTGCTGCTTTTATGAATGGCATGATCAAGATGGTGTTGTAATAAAATAGGATTGGAAATCACCTGTCCTTCTGTTTTCTTGTTAATTATGTATTATAATATTTATCAATGAAGGGGAACAAATCATACATACAAACTGACAAAATCTCCAATTAAAATCCCCTAATCACATCACCAATCATTATCGATTTCTTTTAGCCTTTTTCTTTCTCATCAGCTCAGTGCATCGTAGGGATGAACATTGATATAAGCAGGGTTAGGTCTCCAATGTACCTAGACTCAAACCCGGGTTGATTATAGACCCAGTTGGAAGTCATAGGCGTTCTAAAATCAAATTAAAAGCTCATACCCAAATTTGGGCCCAAGAGAAGCACCGGGTCTGGATCCTAACCAAGATGCAAATGTTATCATCACCATCATCATCACAATTGAAGCTTTTGTAAGTAGACTGTTTGAATTTGAATTCCCAACGCTAGAAAAAACATGATGGAAATTCTCTTTTTTTTTTTTCAGATTTTCAAATCCAACCTCACCGTAGGATTTGAAAATCCTCATTTATACATATTTATACACTGAAACTAATTTTCTCAAATATGGGCATTGATATGCACCGATATCGACATAAAGTCTTTGACTATAGGAAATTCATGTTCCAAGAACAACGGGGAATCATTTGATTTGCAAATTCCTCACTTGTTATCCTACTCTCATAAATATGTACCTATATGAGAATCAGCTTTGTTAGACCAATTTTTTGTGTCCATGGTGCTCGAGCTTGCACACGTCCCTAACTATGGAGCTACCTCTAGGGACATTGGTGGTTGGACCCATGTTGTAGTTACTCCACTTCTGCAAATGATTTCATTGTAGATTATTGGAGACTGAAAAAATCCATTTCTTATATTATTTAATTATGCTGAAATTCTGGGCATCCCAAATTCATTCTGACACCTTCTCGGCCCTTATTTGCAACAATAGCCCCAACCAAGCTGTTGTGCCAACCCAACCTCTTCACCATCAACACCACAATTATCACTTTCAGTCATGTTTTCTACCACTGCCTGCTGCTGCCTCAACCCCAATAATGGGTCCATGCTCCTCTAGTGTAGGTAAAGATGCAGACCAGACGATAACTATTACAGGCATAACAGCCTATTAACTCATGTATAGCACAATTGGATATCACCTTCGCTGGAGTGATTAACATGAAATATAGTTTTGTTTATGTTGATATTCAACTAAACAGTGTAGGGTGTGCCAATAGAACGTCCTAGGAGTGTAAAAAACAATCGGAAAACCGTCTAACCGACCGAATCGATCCGAACCGACGTTTAATAACCATATTTTACGACTCAATTACGGTTATTAAAATAAAAAAAATACCGTGCTTCACGGTTCGGCTACGGTTTTCAGTTTTAACTCACGGTTATTCACCAAATTGAACTGTATTTTACGGTTCTGTTAACCATTTTCCCAAAACAAACAGTTAACCGATCTATTACACTAACAAATAAATAAATAAACTAAATGGCCTAAAATGACTTAAGTCGAGCTCCCTTTCCCATTCTGTCCTCTAAAAATACAAATATTTTGTGATTTGGATTATACTAGTCTCATGTTTCCTAGAATGGTACTGCATGATAGATGTTTTGTAGTATCATTTTAAACATTTAGTTGTGTTTATTTTTGTGAAAAATAATAATATTGTTTTGTTTGGTATGTGAAAAATGATAGTATTGTTCTGTATACAGAGTCAAAGGGCAAAGATAGAGTTTTTTTTTTTTTAAGTGATAATTAACCGTAATTGAATCGTCAAATACGGTTAACCGCGATTCAATTTTTAACAATTTTTTAAAATACAGTTACAGTTACGATTTTTAAAAACTAAAAACTAAAAACCGTAAAATACAATTTGGTTAACAATTTTCCTAAAACAAACGGCTAACCGAACCGTTACACCCATAGGTTTGTTAAATTACAGTGTTTTAGTTGAAAATGATTTCAAAACCAGATATATATCCTTTTATCGAAACTGGATCTAAAACCAACAAAACTAGTTTCAGCCAGGCCCGGAACCAGAACCGTTATTTAGAAATGGAGTTTAGATTAAGATCCAGCATAGTTCGAACCTAGAACCATTCCGTTTGCAACCCCACCCACCACATAAAAGCCACAGGTCGGATAAGGTTTGTTAGAGGTTGATTTAATATTTTTCTAAATCTATGAAAAGTGAAATACAGAAGATTTGACCCATTGCATCAAGGAAAATGCCCCTCCTTACGACGACATACACAAAATCATACTTAGTAATATATATATATATATATATATTAAAGTCAAGACACATGGGGGCCGCGGTGGGGCGGGGTGGGCTCGACACACCCAAAACATAAAACCACGTGAACCCCAACTCAGTTTAGTGTATGGAAAACAATACCCGACCCAAGCTGTACCCCACCAGCACACTACCAGACCCACCCCGGGTCCCTGCTCATACCCGACCCATTGCCATCCCTAGGCTCAATGCATGTGCAATCCCACTGTTTGGCTTGCGATCCTGTTTCGAACCTTTTTACCCCCACGTAATGTCCTGCACTTTTTATTCCACTTCGCTCCTTTTACCCATGAGTGTCCTGATTTACCCTAGTCAATGCATGTCCATGCATGACCTGCTTTTGGGCTGGACTGACCCAAGTTGCACCCGTAAAGGGATACGGCTATATTTAACCGGATTAAAAAAAAAAAAGGAGAGGAAATACGGAGGGGGGGAGATAAAAACAACCATTCAGATCAAATCAATAGATCTTTGCAGCAATATCTTCATCGGACTTTTACAGAAAATACCAGTGCCGGACTCAAGGCCCAAAGTCCACAAAACAAACCCCATAATTCTCCCCGGTAAAAAATAAAAAGCAAAAAGGTAAAAATAATTTACATTGACAATTCATGCAAAGCTCCCTCCTTATTTTTAGGAGCTTGACTCGGCCCAAATAGTAGTGAGACAATACCAAAAGAGCACAATACATGCCGATCCATTTAAACAGCAGCTCTACTAGCTTTCTCACAGATGGAAAAGCTCCCAGGGTTGATGGTAATGCTCTTGGTGCAGTTATCAGTTTTGTAAATCCCGACCAGACAGTCTGCTAACTCAAACATATTATTTCTCAAGCTGTCAAGGAATAAGTTGGTGAAAAAAGTTAGATAATGTCAATACTGGCAACAGAAAGAAAATTTCTCCTAAAATTTACATTCCATATAAATAGTACATACCTTATGATGATGAATTGTGCGTCTTTGGTGCGATCCTTCACATAATGGCCAACAATTGAAACATTCTTAAAATCTACAACGCACAAACAGAAGCACATCTTGTGAGAGAGAGAGAGAGAGGTGTGTGTGTGCAAGGTGGACTGTATGATGGCTGCCAGACAGCCACATTGATTTCCCAGGAAGATGATCAATTTTCAGTCTATGGTGAAAACCAAGAGTTATTCCAGGAAACCTACGTGGAAGTCTGACATGGTTCCTCATGGAACGAACATAAAGTTTATTAAGCAGAATGGAAGTACCCAAAGCAGCATCAATCTCGTCCATTACATAGAGTGGTGTGGGCTTGTAATGATGGAGAGCAAAAACCAGTGCTAACGAACTTAAAGTCTGAAAGGATCAAGGACCAAGGATCAAGCATGGTTAAAATCCCATAATTTGCCTCGTATCTTTAAAAGAAAGCAAGTTTCAACTAAAGTACCATTTTGCAATGACTGCAGATAATCATATTATTTATTCAAATAAACAAGGCGCATTAATGTTCATCATGTAAACAGAAACATAAAAAAAAAAACCATTGTCTTTCACAATAAATCTAAGAAGGTATGCTCAGATTCTATAGCCTACTACCATACAAAAAGTATGGAATGTTACTAGTTCTCTAAAGCATAATTCAGCCATCTATTCATAGAATTTAGGCGATTCTAGAGAAGTTCAAGATCATTAGAACAACTCAAATTCAATTCTATCACAAATCCAACAATCTGGATTGTTAAGCAAGTCCGTTAGTATTGTTGAGATAAGAAATTAAGTATCAAGTGTGAACATTAAGAGATTGTCTCCAAGATAACACCACTTTTAGAAATTGATTATGTAATTTTTAAAAATAAATAAATAAATGTGTCCACGGATAACTCCGCCAGTTTACCGCCAGTCCCAAACCCACATAGAGGAGAGTTGCATCAACTTAACAGCCCGTGTAAAACTTTTGTCACATCTACAACATTAATTCTGAGAAACTGTTCCATGACGATGGATAAGTCTGGATGAGTCTCCATATCAAGCTTCCCAATAATCTTATAAACAGAAACTCCAACCTTGACACAATTGAGTTACATAGAAATTCATGTTCCTGGACAGGATAGTGGAATACTACCTTCTCACCACCAGATAAGTTAGCAATGTTTTTCCAGCTCTTTTTTGGAGGCCTAACACTGAAAACCACACCCTCAGAGAAGGGATCTAGAGAGTCGACTAGCTCCAATTCCGCATCACCTCCGAGTGTGATCATCTACAAAACAAAAAAACCCGGTTCAGTAAATAGCTTTTATCTTTAGCAAAGTTTCACCTTGAGATTAGAAAGTCAACAAGTGACCTGCCTGAACAATCATTCCCCGTAAAATGACTAGAAATTTAATATTGCACTATTTTAGTTACTGAAAAGCAAGAAGTGGCTACATGTATAACATGATACAAGACAAAAGCATCTATGAATTTCAAACTTCAAAGGTTCTGATCAGACGATTTGAGCAACAGTGTTACTGGTAACCTGGCAAAGCATCTTTTCTACCTCACCTGATACATTTCCTTCAGCTTCAAAGATATTGTGTTGAACCCAGCCATAAACTCATCTAACCTGAAACCATGTACAAGTGGATTGCAGAAGTATTACTAGCATGAATCAATACCACTAAAGGCCAAGAGACTTAAACAGCTGAAATCAAGAATAAAAAGGTGAAAAAAAAAAAAAAACCAGCCCGTACACATTGTGTCGGGAAATATTCCAATCAGATTGGCCAAAACCGAACAAATATTTCCTATTTTTTCGCCATTCAGCATAACTGAGCCTATTAGCCAATCCATCCTTCAAATCAGTCTCCGAGTGACATAATAAGTGAGTGACCTCTTTGAAATTTCAAGAAGTTCCCTGTCAAGAAGAAGAATACATCTGGGGCGCTCTTTGTTTGCATGAGAGGAGTAGAAGAGGAGTGAGATGTCACATCAGGATAAAGTTAGAGAGGAGTAGGTTAAAATATATGGGACGATAAGTTACTTAGAATGCGTTTTGATCATTGGTGTAAAGTCAAAAAAATCTATATCATAATAAGTCACCATTAATAATTAGTAAATACCAACCACTGACACAATTTTGTTTAAGAAAATTATCCATTAAGAATTTAGTAGGTTTTAACTTCAATAGTTCCAAGTAGCATGAATACAAGTGAAAAAAGATATTGGAATAGTTCTTTCAGAGCATGTGTTTTTTGTTTTCTATATGACATGAACTGAAACATACTAGTTTGGTCACTAACGAAAATGAGCATTAAAATCTAACATTCTACTACTTTGGATTTATTTGTTCATTTTTTTACAAATAAAATTCAGATTTATGCCAATCCATATCGCCACAGGCCCACAACTGATACATATCAACCCTTATGTATAATTTTTAAGGGCAATCAATAAGCCCTCTGCAACCGCTTTTCTTATCCTTGGATGAAATCATGAGTCCAGCTAAACTGCACTTACCACATCCAATTTTTTGTATGAGAAAAAAAAAATCTACATACTGAGCAACCATCAAACTGAAAAACAGTTTTCCTAAAATGAGGTTGGACTTGACAAATATTATGGATGGATGTGTTAGATGATGTGCTTGCCTTTTTTTTCTCAATTCATCATACAGCTTTTTTAGTTCGTCTCGCTCTTCAGTCACCATGGTCAAGTCCTCCACACGCTGATTGTATAAGGAAGCCTTTTTTCTATATCTGCGACAACAAAATGGTTTGCCTAAAGTACATAAAAAAGAATTGCATAACAAGACACCATCGAAGTAACAGGTGAATAAGAACACATACTCGGATATAGAATCGAGATTTGGATTCATGTCCTTCAATTGTGCTTCGAGTAATGCCACCATTTCCAGTGCTTGTTTTAAATCACATATCTCATTTAATGTATCACTATTCAAGGTTGCTTGAAGTTTTTCAAGATCTATCCCATCTTTCTGCATTCTGTGCAAACAAGGTCAAAGCTCAATTTAGAAAATCATAATCCAATGGCTAGATTTGATGGAATTGATTAGCATTAGAAGGAATCTTACTGTTCAATTTGTTTCATGAGATCAACTTTTAAGTCATCAAGCCTTTTCCTGTATCCCTTTCCCTTCACTTCCCATTCCTTAGAGAGCTTTTTTAAATCTTGTAACTTATATTCTGAATCAACCTGTAGATTAACAGGAAGTTCTTTTTTATTACTGACTAATTACAAGGTAATGAAGTTCAAAAATCAAATGGTGTGTCTATATGTTAACAGAACCTCAGCAGTTCGTGACTCATCTATTGTCTTCTTTAGCTTGTTATATTCTTCCTTGGCTTCATTCAGGACTTCTCTATGTTTATCAATGAGCTGTAAAATGCAATACAAAGCAGAGAAAAATAACACTTGAGGAAGCTTATACGAGAGTGTAACAGACGGTAACAAACTCTTAACAATTTACAGGTTAGTATGACAACAATATAAGAACCTCCTGTGTTTTTTTGTAATTTTCTTGGACTATAAAGGCTTTCTGCTCTATTTCTTTAAAAACAGCTACCATCTTCTCTTTCTCAGCAACAATTCTTTCTTGCTCTTTTCTTGACTCATCAATTGCCTTTGTCAACTTTTTCACCGTTTCCTGTCCTGTCACTACTTGAACTTTATGACGGTTGATATCTGTGCTGTTTTTATCAATATCCTGACAACAAAGAAAGATATATGGATGTAAAACCAGTCTACTCCAAGCAAGGAAAATGCATGTGCTTAAATAGTGGGCCTCATAGTACAGAATAAAAATGGGGTGTACAAAAATTATTTTTATCAACATGGATATTAGTTATGCTCCTATCAATTTGAGAAGACCAATGCACAGTAACAGTGAATGTGAGGGGGTTGATTTGATCATAGGTTGCCCAAGAATGGAGGCTTCATTGATCACAAGTGAGCCTTAGATTTTAGATGCTGCAGGGGCTCGCTGGATCATGAAAGTGTGTGTTTGTGCCAAAACTGAAAAGAAAGAACAGATTTGAACCCATTTCAAAATGTGAACGATAAGCCCCATCCATGACCAATAACAACCCCAACCACCCCCTACTCACCCTTCTTAATAACTTATGAAGGAATTGACACCGATCTGTTACACATCTGGATCAATCCGGAAAAGAAAAGTGAAGGAGAAGAGGAAACGAAAAACTTGCACTCATAAAAATGTTCTAGTTTCAACCCGGTAAAACTATGGTTATTGGAATCATATAAGGATATTTTGGTGCACCGCTAATCCACACTCCACGACCTGACTGCCCTGATATCCCATGACCAGCATGCATCCCGGTGAAACCTACGAATTGGGGTGCACTTTTTGTATTGTAACTAGGTTTGTTTGCAACAGCTCTCATGCATACATATAGAAACTTTACAAGAGCAACCAGGAATGCTATTCAAATTTTAAAAAGTTTAAGCACATCTTCAGCCTGGAATTAAATGCAACTTATACTTACAGACTGGATCTTATCCACTTTTAATTTCTGGTTTTTCAGTATCTCACCACCTGCATTTTCAATTTTAGTTTGTAGCTCTGATGCCTGAAAAACACAAAATATGGCAGGTCCAATGAACCCATCAGATAGCAACTAATAAGAATCAACAAAAAGCATAAAGATAAGTGTCCGTTATAAGGATGTTATTTGTCCAATTACTTTTTCAGAAAGTAGAATATCAATAATGAACAGTAGGAGAACAAGCCATTGAAGTAAGGACGCATTATGTAGATTCCAGAGTTAAGTTTCAAATAATCAAAATCCGAAAGGCCTCTAGAAACTAAATCATCCGCAGCCACCTACCTTCTCCTTAAGTGTTTTAGAGCCTCTAGCAAGCTTCTCTAGCTCCTTTTCCTCTAAGGATACTCCATTGTCAAGCTCCTCTAGTCTATCTAACTCATCTCTGCTCGGTTGTGAAGCAGCTTTAAGAGACTCAAGTTGTTTTTCTATATAACCATATTGCGCATTTAAACTCTCAATCTGTCAAGAAATGAAAAAAAGACAGCATCAAGAATAATTACACATGCCACAAACAGCATAATCAAGAAAAGGTCAATAAAATATCAGTTTGAGGCTTTGAACAATTCATGGGATGATAGGATGCATGATCAAATAGCTACCTCAGTTTGACTTTTGGCTAATTCCATTTCTAAATGGGCCACAGCCTTTTCAGAGGCCTGATAACACCTCACAGCATCAGCAATCCTTTGGCGTATAGAGGTTAGCTGGTCAACCAGCTCAGCTAGCTCTTTCTCAGCATTAGCAACAGCTTCTCCTGAAACACTAGCACGAATGGATGTCCCCATCTTACCACCACGTGGTTTGCTGCCACCACCAGTCATTGTACCGGCCTTCTCAAAGAGAGAACCATCCATTGTCACCACACGACGGAATTCATTGTTCCCACCATATGCAATCCTTGTGGCCTGATGAGATGCAATAGAATCTCAGCAGCAGAACATATATAATTGTTAAGAAGAAAAGGAAACATAAGTTCCACAAAAGACTTCTATAATAAAAGACCACAACAAGATGCTGTTATGCTCTTTGATGTCAGAGATAAGCTTAACAAATCTTACTAGAAAAAAAGAACAATCTCAATTTACGAATCTTGCCCAATCCCATGTTCCTAGCATAGATCCATAATGTCCTAATGACTAGATTATCCAGTTCGGAAAATGAGATCTCATGTTAGGCAAACATACAACATAGAAGAAAAAGAGCTTGCAATACACCACATACAACAAATCTACAATTGTAAATTTATCACTGATCACAACCAAAGGGATACCATTGCAACATAAAAAAAGGTTCTCGGAAATAACTATGAAGAAGTTAAAATTGAGTAAAGATCATACTTGATCTAAGTCTTTTGCTACAACAGTGTTCCCCAGTGCAGCAAAAAAGGCAACCTTCAGCCGTTCATCTGCAACATTAACCAGATCAAAAAGACGCGGGACTGCCTCAGGGGGGTGAACTTTCTCTTTCAGCTTATGCAAATAGCGTGGCATTTGCTCCTCCTGCACAGATGTTTTAAAATAAAGACATCATAAATTCCTGATTGAGAAAATATACATGACAATAACAAAATTTGGACACCAATAAAGTTAACCGTCAGAATCACCTGTTTGACTTGTTTTTCTATAATACAATTGTAGATAAAATATATTATCTTTCTGATATCTTCGTTCTTCAATTTGTAACTTTGAGAACATTAATTATCTTTAAATATATATTATAAATATCAGTAACAGTAAAATTCCATTCTATGGAAAAAGAGAACACAAATAATGATATACTTACCCACAGGGACGTAAGGGAAGACGATATCAGAAATGAACCCACAACGTCATTGAGGAAATTATTGTCTTCACAAAAGGTTACAACAACCTCTAGGCTGGCTTAAAAATGATGTCATGGTGCATGCTAAGTTCACCTTGGTGCATTGTGGCATTTTATCACTTGGGAGTTGGGACCTACCTAAGAGCTTCCATAATATGCCATACCTAAGCATTTGTGGAATCTACCTTCTAGATGCTAAACTCTCAAGTTTCCATCTCACATAACCATATATTATTCAAATATTTGAAACTTGGTGCAAATCATAAAATGACAAGGGAAGTGATCAAGTGAATTGCAAAACCAACGACAGGATTAGATAGAACCAGTGCAAGTTGGGCTTTCTAACTGAGAAACTCACATACATTTGTGGGTGTTGTTAAAGTAAAAATGTGAAACATTTTGAATGAGAAGAGTTTATATATATATATATATATATAACAGTATTGGTCATGTGAGTGGAGAAATTAAAAGAGATGAGAAAAAAGAAAAAAAGAGGAGATTTTCTCTCTTCTTCCTTGGTTATCCTTAGATTTCAAGGATATTTATTCATTAGTGTTTTCCACCCATAGAAAGAGCTTTTCCAGGTACTCACAAGTGACATCGAGGATGTTGAACAAGAAGAAACCACTTTGGTTGTTGTAAAGGGACAGCAACAAAGATGTAAAGTTAAGTTTCAAAAAGCTCATAAAAACCTAACCGTTAATTTTGTTTAAATCTGAGTTATTGATAGAAAAGGAAAACCAAAGTAACTACAGGGAATCCTAAATCAGGACATGCATACCAATATCATGAAAGTCGCAACACCAAGATTATTTCTTCGGAGTAGCTCCACACATGCCTGTGCTGCCACAGTCGTTTCTACCACAATAAAATCGAGTCCACTACAAGCTGTTGATATGGCAATATCGTATTTTGCTGCAAGAATTATGTGAGAAATCAAAAGGAGCTAAAGAGATATACATTTTTGTTCTTGACATTAGCTTTGGAATTTGGATATAGAACAAAAGGATGAGAAGAATATAGCTTATGTGGCAAAAAAAAACAAACCAAGAACTAGAAAGAATATTGACCTAACGGAGTATATGTAATAGTACTAAAAAGAAAGGGCAAAAAAAAAAAAAAAGAGAGGTGTTTGTCTTCTATGAAAATATTCTAATATTTAAAAGATACAAGAATCTTTGCTGAAGAACTATAAGCGTAGTCAAAAGGTGAGGAGAAATAATGCTTGTTGTGCAATAATTTTCATTCCTTAGTGCCATGCACTTCATTTTAGATATTTCCAAGCTTCAACTGCAAGAGATCTTGCACTTACAGTTTTAGAAATCATCTGTCTGAGTCACTCTAGTCTAGCAGATAGGTGCAAAGTCAAGTCACCTACTTGACCAAATCCTTGTAGTTTTTGGGCCCTAAATGCAATTATTCCCATGTTTCCTATTAGGAAAACTTGTGTGGGAGGCTCTTATGGACAGTTTACACTAATTCAAAGAGATTGAACCACTTCTTTTTTAAAGACTCTAGCATTTGAAGCACGGTATACTGTTCCTCTAACTTAGTCAAACATATATTTACCAATAAGAACTTAAATTTATTATTAATAAATGAAACACAACACATTATAAATTTCTAGTTTCATATAACTTTTTTTTCGCTATCTTTCATATTTTCCATGTATTACCAGGCCTAGTGTGCAACGTGGTTTGCTCAACCAAGATGACTTGACTCAAGGATGACCAAGTTGCTCCCCAAGTCCAATTTTAGAGAACCTTGTTTGCACCTGCTTTGGGGCTGCATCTTTATTTGAGGAAAAAAACATTAAAGTAATTAACCAATCTCACCATCAATTGCACCAAGGTCCCCTAAACGACCATAAATTCCCTCAATTTGGTTTGACTCTTTAGCGTGCAATATTGCTTTCAGAACAGATCCTTGACTCTTTTCCGATTCCAAAATCGATAAAAGCTCTGCGACCTTTTGTCTAGCATTTTGCTCAAGAGGAAGAAGCAATTCCTGCTTAGTAGAACATTCCTGTTAAGATGACAGCAAAGTTAACAATTTAGTAAAGATTTTGACAACAGAAAAGATGTGGGAAAAGATAAAAGGAAATAAATGGCATACTTCTTCCACTTTATGAGCTTCCAATGCTTTTCTCTTGTTTTCATCAGTCTCTCTTTGCAGCTTTGCAATGCCTGCATTCTTTGCTTTAATTCTGTCCAACGTGTCATTCATCTGTCTTAGGGCATCCTCAAAAGCTATTCGACCAGCTTCATGCTGAAGCAAACGGAACCACATTGAGCAAAACTTACAAACGAGTTTCATTACTATGAAATAAATTTTTTAAGAGTCATTGCCTTTTATGCATGGGATAGGAAAATTGGTTTTACATATGCTAATGTTACACATGTGAAACGCATTACCATGTTTGTCAAAATTAACATTTTCACACAAGTAAATGAAAACATCCAATGGTTTTTAATGTATTTGGATGATGGTCTTTTACACAAATTTCTCAATATCCATTAAGATTTAAGATATGAAACTGAATGTGTTAATGTCTATCACTAATATGAGAATATTGAATGGTTCAAATCATGAATTAGGGGCCCACAAAAGTGCAAAAAATCGGATCTATATATGTTGGGATTTTTTGTATGTTTTTAACAAATTACTTAAAATCTATGAAGATATAAGATAATCGGCTTAAAGGTTTTGGGGTTTATTAGGTCAATAAACAAATTTAACGGTTTGGATTACAAATAAGGGGCCCCGGGGAATGGGGAAAAAAGGTTGATCATTGATGAGATTTGATCCCGTGACCAATTGCATAACCAAATGCAATCACCAAGTTAAGCATGTACTAGCACCTTTTGCAAGTGGGAGATGTGAGAGTTTCACACCTATTTAGGTGTGAAAATGGTCTTATTTACACCATTTTCACACCTCTTTTGCGCATCACGTGTAAATTAGAGGAAATGAATATGATGATGCATAACCATTACATATGTAAATGAGTGCAAAGAAACAACCCCTTTAATGTAAGTTCTGAAAACTAAGCCATTAACAACAAAGAGTAATCGTCACAAAGGAAAATGTGGAAATTTTTACCAACAATAGAAAAATTAGTGTTAATAACTAATGATTAATGAAGACATCTACATCTGCTGACTTTATCAAGAGAAAAGTAAAATAAAAATAAACCTTTTCCTTCAAAAGCTTTCTCTCAGTACATGCAACATCAAGTTTTCCTTTATGCACAATGAGCTCTTTTTCCCAAGGTTCCAACTCAGCTCGAACCTCAGCGAGCTCAAAACGATGCCTCTCAGTTTCATCTGTATTAAATAATTAAAAACAATAGTAAACAGTCAAAAAAGTTATTAACTGCAGGCTGCAGTGAAAATAAGGATATGAGATATTCGCACAAGGACATTGTGGATGGAGAGAAAATAACAATAAACAGATGGATAAGCACAAATAATGTACCAAAACACTATTACCGCGTCAATCACATTTTATAGAACATAAGCATCAAAAGGGTGATAAGATTTCACGAACAGATGAGAAACCAAAGCCATAGGTATGGGGCAATTATCACAAACACGTCTATATAGAACAAGTTTTGATCTTTGTGGTACAGATGGATGAAAAATATTCAATGTGATCAAAATCTATAGTAATGTAATCGATACAAGATCTGGCTTTTATTCAACTAAAGAAATACTGTCTTTTAGATGGCGAAGAGGGATGAAAACGTCATCCAATTGCCCTGGGTGAATGTTAATATTGTTCACCCACACTGGTGAATGTTAGGAAAACCCATAAAACCCCTACAACTTCTTTCATCTTTTTTTCTTTTTCTTTTTTTTTTTTTTTTGAATATTACAACTTCTTTCATCTTATACTGAATCTCTACAAATCTAGGCAATATGTCTACACAAATATTCACCCGATAAATGTTAAAAAAAAAAAAATTTGTGAGCATATTCCACCTACAGATCACATATAAATCACATATTGTATCAATAACTTGAATGTAATAATGTAACTAAAAAAAAATAGGCATAAGATAATGCTATAATGTAGCAAATTGCAAAACAGTTCAAATATGACAGTGCCACAGATAAGATAATTATGGTACACTATGAAATAAGATAAACTTCAATTCCAGGGAAAAAACTATGATAATCAGAACTTGATCTTCCAATGATAGAATTATTGATATTGTTCAGAAAAATTAAAATGCTAGCATATTGGTAGAAAGGAAAAGGGTCACCTTTGGACTGTTCCTTGATTTCATCCAAAATTTTCTCTTCATTCAAAAGAAGTTGTTGTAATTTGGGTATCTCTTCCTCAAGTTTTGGAATCAAATTTTTTGAGGACTCGGTCTCTTTAATTACTTCTTCAATCTTCAATGAATCCTGCAGGAAAACATGGTTCAGATACACATAGCTGACCATCAAAGATGAGCGCCCAATGTTATTACACAACTAGTAAAACATCCCTTGAATTTACTTCTCAAAGGCACACCCATATTTCCTATGGGGAATAGGGCCAACTTAATCAAAACCATAACATACACTCCCCTACCTCCACACTCCCCAACCCACCCATGAATTGGCACTCACCATTCACCACAATTTGACCTTTAACAGAACGTTATCCGCCATTGCATTGAATTGTGATAAATGTTAAGAGTTCTGTAAACTAATATTTCTTTCCGATGCCCATTCACAGTCCTGAAAAGATTAGATAAAGGTGTCACTTCATCCACCCCCAATCAATGTGGATCTTGCACATTTCCTCACCCCAATGAATTGGCCCCATCCCAACTGGACCCCATGAAGCTATCGTTTCATCATTTCATTTTACCAGATAAGGAATTCAATATTGGATTCAAGATGGGCAGTAAGACAAATTTTAGGAGGATTGATGGTGTGATCATGGGCATTAACAAAATATTTCATTTGCACGATTTTTCAGAGGTAGGCTCCATCACATCGAATAATTCAATATGAAGGAAGTTCCCATTCTTGGAAGTAACCAAATAATTTATGGCATAGTTCAAGTGATTCATTTTGACAATCCACAAAACAAGACACAAAACTTAAGTGAAACTAGGTTATCTGGAAAGTAGAATGATATGATCACATGTGAGCTTCTCATGATCCTACATGGGGTCAATTCAATCCCCTCAGACAAATGCCTGCATGGTAGCGGCAAGCTGTCAACTAAACTTAGTTTTCCACGATGATCTTTGGAGCCGCAAAACCCTTGCCTTATAATGTAGACTTTTGGGTTATTCTTAATCCATGCATAGACCTTCCATTACCCTGCTCACCACAGTTGGCATGCATAAGGTGGGTCCCACAAGGAGCATCTCATATAGCAATATGGGAACTACTTCTCATGTGAACAAAACTATACATATTGCATGTAATTATTCGTACCTTTTCAAGCTTGTCCTTTAATTTTTTGATTTTTTGCTTCATGTGCTTCAAATCTTCTCGATATTTCACATCTTGCCTTTCAAATTCTTTAAATTCATTTTTACAAGTCCTGAGGTCATTATCAAGTTCCTAATTGGTGACACAAACAAAAACACCAAACGCAATTGATCAATACAATTTTCACTTTATGTCATGATTGAAGACAAAGCAAAATAATAAAATTGAAGGCTGCAACTGAAGTGATAGAAAGTTAGCAAAGAATGATACTTAAACTTAACAGTAAGGATAACAGCAACAGTGAGTACAAATTAGTAAACTTAAGATGTAATACTACATGGCCATGTAATTTGGGATCCAATGACAGTAAAGTGAACCAAAAGTAACTCTTGAGGCAAATATAAGGAATCAAAAGTATTTAAGACCAAGTCAAGCAGCCTGCATCAACTCAATATCTTATTTAAAGAAAACAAAACTAACCCTTTCAGATGAGTACAGGGTAACTCGTCCAGTTTGGGCCATTTTGAAATCTTTAAGATCTAAATAGTAGTTATAACTCAGGTTCAATATATGTTGGACATTGTAGCTGATTCTATTCCATTTTGGGTTACAAATCACAGGAAAATACAGGTACAAAATAATATTTGAAAGGTTTTTGATACTCAGTTTACAAAATATTCAGACCCTTCCTTAGTCCATGCTGATTATTTTATCATTTTCATCATGTATTAGAGTCTTACAACCAGAATCTACAAAATGATACTGTTTTCCATGGGTCATGTTTCTTATCATATCTATTGTTTCTATTAGAGTCTCACAACCAGGATCTACAAAATGATATTGTTTTCCATGGGTCATGTTTCTTATCATATCTATTGTTTCTCCTTTTATAATGTTTTCAACACTGAGTTTTTCCATCTCCATTTCGGCACGTTCCAACCTCGATGAGTCATAATAGCTTATTCCCAAGTCAGATCACCCTCAAAAACTGAGATTTCTAACTTTTAGGTTTGATAGCTAAATGTGCATAAGCCATGCCAAGAAAATATTTTCTCCCTTGAACATACATTATTGCGATTTATTTTACAGAGCCAGATTCTGAAATAAAAGCAATCTCCAGCGCTCCTCTGTACATACAAACTTTTACACTAATATTAAAGTATCATCATCACCACCACCACGACCATCACCATCTGCGAAAGCTTTTAGTGTCTAATTGACAAACCCCAGCATATGTAAATGCTAACAATGTGCAAGGAGAACTCAAGTTTATGTCGCGAATAGCTTTCAGCAAAAACCACTGGAATCCTGGGTTTGTTCCCAAAACTCAATTGCCTGTTTGGACCGCACCCCTGAAACAAAAATCTTGGGTCCGCCACTGCTTATGGCCCAATAATGGATTTCATGAATCATAAGTTGTAAATGCTAATACAGGATTCATTAAGGGCCATTTTAATAATTTGTCGATGGTTCCAAAGCATGGCTGCCTAAGTATTGACGAATTTTCTCTTTGGCAAAGAGGTCAAGTTCAAACAATCTCAAAGACTCAGACCCAACACATTAAGTCATGGTATGGGCCTGAGCTTGAATATTTTGGCCCACCTGATGAACACAGGACACACCCTCTCTTTCCCTGCCAGACCATAACTCAACCATTGACGCCCCTTGTGGTTGACAATACAGTTGTTACAACAAGAATAGGAAGATTGTAGTCAAATCATGTTTAATATTTGAAGCACATTGACAAATCCGTATAGAATTTGACCAAGATCTATCACTCACCTCTTGTCTTTTCAAATACTTATTATGTACCACCTCCAGGTCCTTCAATGTATTAGAACTTTCTTGGATCTTCACCCTGAAGTATAATGGCAATATTCTATTTATATTATTCTTAAATTTTCAAAGAATGAACAAGCTCAGTTTTCTGTTCACCAAGTGTTACCTTTCATCTTTGAGACTTTCTTCCAAGCTAGACACATTAGATTGCAGCTCAACAACACGGGAAGCAGCATCATCAGATGCTAGTTTTGTAGCTTTTTCCTGCCATTTCAAAAGTGTCAGCTCCTTCAGCATATAAGCCTCAGCTTCATTCTTCACATTCTGCATGATAGAAGTACATGGAAATCATTACATACCCTTTTAGCTACAAGAACAAACATGCACAAATGAAAAACTCTGCATCTACCTCCAAGCTGTCTCTTTCTTTCTCTGCTAATTTTACCATTTGTACCACCCCAGATCGTTTCTCATTAAGGACTTCCAACCTGCAGCACAAACATGTGAAGCATACCTTTCAGTCAATAATTTTATCTCATGAAAGAAACGCAAACAACAACAATAACAACAACAAAAAAAAAAAAAATTTGTCCAAAGCCGATGCCAACAGCACCATTAAAGATTATCCCCACGAGTCGACAGCTTAAAGAGTTTTGGATGCATAACAGTAGCTACAACCATCAGCATACTACAAAACGGACAAAGTATCAGAAAGATGTTATGCTATAACCATCAGCATAACAGTAGCCATAACTTATTTGCTTGAGCTTGTGAGGGATTATTCCTCCAAAAGAAAAGAAAAAAGGAGAGAGAATCCAAGAAGTGGAGAAACAACATTCCCAAGTCTTACATTTTACCAAAGTGATCATCATTTATTCTTCAATGTGTGCTCTGTACAAACAAACAGAGTACCAGAAAACCAACTAAGTTGCGCCTCATGAACAATGATATTATCTCTCCTTGCTCACTTCAAGCTAGCCTTATATAAACAGACAAAAATATTCAGAAAAACAACACTGGTCACCAAAATGTTGAAGGCATGTTTGGTTGAAATAGATAAACATATTTAGCTGCAAGTTACTATATGGCTGGGAGCAAAGGCGTATTGAGGAGTAGGCTCCACCCAAGGGGGAATATTGAAAAGTATTTATGCTGCCTCTACTAACGCCTTGAGGTTTTGGTAGGAATGGCTAGCTGAAGAAATTCAACCTGGTATCAGAGCCAACTGGTCGTGAGTTCGAATCCCAAGATGAACGACTCGGCGCACATAAAATAATGCGTATCACCAAAAGTGCGCTGGCCGAGTTCCACCTGAGGGGGAGTATTGAGGAGTGGGCTCCACCCAAGGGGGAATATTGAAAAGTATTTCCGCTGCCGCTACTAACGCCTTGAGGTTTTGGTAGGAATGGCTAGCTGAAGAAATTCAAAGAAGGCGTAGGGAACATGGTTTGCCATTATGTGGCCTCACAATTAACTTGCATGGATTGACCATCGTGGGTGCCAAAACCACTGACGCGTGAAAACATGCTTAATCCATACTGTCAGTGGTCAAATAGACAGCATATTGGACTAAGAAATAGCAAATTAATCAAATTCAAATGCTCTGCATCACTTTCTGTTAAAAAAGTTAAAAGGAACTTAGGACAATGCACCGTCATGAAACCCTACAGAAATCCACTTCTTAGAGTGTGTATTATTTATATCCAATGATGACTTGTTGTCATATAGAATTCAACATGGTTTGTGATCCATTTACAAGTCGTAAAATAGAAAATCATTGGATCCCAATACTGATCATATGATCAACACCCATCACACGAGCGTGGAAGCAATTGTTAGCCTAGATGCAAAACATAGCACTAAGGAGGGACGATGACAACGACGATGGTGATGATAGGAAAAGTAGGCCTTACTGCTTATAAGACTCCTCAATCTTCTCGACATATTGGTTAGTGCCAATTATATCCTCGAGATATTCCAAGAACCCTTCATCATGAGGCCCTTGAGCCTTTGGCTTCATCATTGAAATCTGCTCAACTTCACCCTGAATTGAAAACCCGCATATAAAAATTAAAAATACAAACAGATACGATGCTACATTTGTTTTGTTGTCACTGGCACTGATGACAGACCTGAAGAATCAAAAAACGATTGTTGTCTAAGTCAACTCCTTTTCCTTTCAGTTTTCTGGTGACCTCTGTAAAATTACTTGCACGGTCATTTATGTAATACTTTGAAGAGTTGTCTCGGAATGCAACTCTTGTGATGACAAAGTCACTTTTAGCAACAGCTTCGTAGGTTCCATCATCCTGCAAATGCGTGTTACATTGGTTTTCGTTGGGCATTGCCATGTCAGTAAAGCATATTAATTAAATTAGAGCTACAAATCCTTTATTACATGTTTTGTTTCAATCTTTTTTTGTTTGAGAATTGAGACTGAGTTAATTCAGAAGAAGAAGAAAAGAAAGAAAGAAAGAGAGAGAGAGGAATCGAGAATCCAAACGAGAAGAGTAGTGGGTCTAACCAGATCAATGATCTCCTGGAAGTGGACTTCGACCCCTGCACTGTCCAGGTTCTGGTGATTGGTGGAATTATGGATCAGCTCCGAAACTTTATTGAGACGCATCTTCGCACGCAAGCAAGAAGAAGATGGAAAAGATATAAGTCAATAACAGCATGTTACAGAAAGAAAGATGATTCTACAGACCAGGTTTGAGCATCCAGCATATGGGGGATTTCTCAAGTTAAAAAGAAGCTCAAACAGTTTGGATTTATTTTTTTGACGCTTTCTAACTTCCAGGTGCCCATGGGATTCAGGCAAGGGTTTCTTTTCTAAGAAATCTAATAAATACCGAATTGATCCGCTCATAACTCACAGAATGATGTGCGGGTTTTGGGGAATTACCTGCTTAGCTCGCTTTCCGAACACAAAAAGCATAGCATCTATCACGTTGCTTTTCCCGCTGCCGTTTGGACCCACGACTGCCGTAAAGCTCTGCACGGAAGAGGATAGAATCGGACCGTTTTTTAGAAGAAGAAGAAGAAGAAAAGGAAAAAACCCCAAGTAGAGTAGGGAAAATTGAAAAAAAAAAAAAAAAAAAGTTAGGACAAAGAAACCCTAAATAGAGAGAGATATAGATATTTGTAGAGGAAGTGAACCTTGTGGAAAGGGCCGACCCTTTTCTCTCCCGCATAAGACTTGAAATTCCTCATCACCATTTCCTTGATGAAGAGCCTTGGTTTCCTAGATTCGCTGTTTGTGCCGGAGTCGATTGAATTAAAAGCATCGCCCTCAACCGGAATCCCCATCGATTTGGAAATTGAGAAGGAGGAAAAAAAAAAAGAAAAGAAAAGAGTGCCTGGTTTAAACGGACGATCGAGGCTATCAAGGGAAAGCAGCAGCAGAGGCGACTCCACTAACTCCGTCACATGCAAATCCAAAGACGGTACTCTTCTCTTTCGCGTTAGTCCTCTTTCAGAATGATGCGCGGGAAAACAAAAAAGAGGGGCGGTTTCGAATTTAGAAAAATGCCTGTGGAACGAGATGCGTGGGGGTGGAAAGAGAAAGGGTCCTCGTAAGAGCCGTTAAATGCATCTCTGAGAAATGCTAGCCACACATCTCAAACATCTCTGGGCAGTGAGCACATCCCCTCACTCTACACACCTAAAATCAGTCAATAAAATTTACAAACATTCTCTCTACACACCCATTTTTTCCTAAAATTCCCAAACCCCTCCTCCTCCAATTTCTCAGCTCGCTCACCTTCTTTTCCACACCCTCACCCGACCCTCTCTCCTTCTCTTTCTCCCTCTTCTCTCCTTGCCCGCCGCTGCCATGAGTGGAGAGGGAGAGAGAAAGAGGGGAGAGGGAAAGAAATGGGGCGTGTAGAAAGTAACTTTGGTAAAAAAAAAAAAAAAATTATTTGAGTGTGGGTGTAGGGAGAAGCAGTATGTCGAAAGAAAAATTTTGTGTACATTTAGTAGCCCTCTCATTATAAACACACATTACCCTCGTGAATTCATTTTCTTCCCAAACAAAACAAAAGAAACTATGAATAAGATGCAACTATCTCCATGATCTCTCCACATATATAATGATCAATTCTACAGCAATATTCGAATTTTCTGGAGGGCATATTCAATGCACCCTTGATAGGGGATTACTGTTGCTAATCGCATGAGAGCGGATCTTCAATTTGAGTCGTCTCCAAATTGAGTACGGTAAAGCTTTCATGGGTTTTTGTTGCCTGAATTGGTTTTGCATCATGTTTCGTCCCACTTGAATAGTTGAGCATGTACAAAGTATCTTCGTAATTCATGGTTGTGGGAGTTTGCCAAATGATAATTTCCTTCTGCTTATAATGTTGAACAACATATTTACGTTCCTTCTACCATTTCACATTTTTTCATTACTTTAGATTCTATATCACTCTATGTGGACATTTATTTGCTGGAAATAACAGAGCTTTCTGGTATAGCTATCGCGCCATAAATTTTGTTCAACCTCTTTGATGAATTGTTACTGTTGGAAAAATTCCATCATGTGGGGCCACACACGTAACTATTAAATGTGTCATGCTATCTTTCATTAAGCCTTCATTAAAGTGATCTAATTAAGACTTAAAGTTGTAAGGCTTAAGGGTATACTTGTCATGGAATTAATGTGTAGATACCAGAATGTTATTTCTAATTTGAGAAGGGGCTACATTAGAAATAGCAAACCTATGATATCTTATATATTAGGGTTATGGTCCCCAATTCATACGATATTCCTATTCTCTTTGACATCCCATCATCAGAAGAATCAAGAGGGTTTTCTTTGGGTAGCCATATTGGATTGGAAGATCAACAACCTGAGAACAACTTCATTCAATGGATCCAGGTATGCTTCCGCTTTACTTCTCTCAATGATTTGACATGAAGGATCTTGGTTTATTAGGGTTTCCTAGATCAAAGATCTTAGTGTATTATTTCATTAACAGTTACCATGTATGAACATCTATTTCTCATATTCATTTCGGCCCTCTTCTGCTGGTGTTCTTAGTTGCATGGCAGGGTGAATGAAAAATCAATTATAAAGGAGAAGCTAAAACAACTGATGATATGCATAGGAAAACCATTTTTAATTGTATGAGTAACTCATATTATATGTTTGATTTTAAATTTTAGATTTAGTTTCTGATAAATGAGGTTTTTCTTCATCTTTAAAGCCATTAATGTGACAAAGGAACGGATGTTTAGCTTGGAGAAAGCAATTGGAATTTACCACTTAATCGTATCAAAGTTGTAGATAAATGTTAATGGGTAGAAAGAAGAAGTAAAAGATTTATGGATCTTCGGTTTTTGCTAGAATTTTTTTCTTTCCATTTTCTTTATACTTGGAGAAAATATAGATGTGTTTAGGAGAAACAGGTATTATTTGTTTGTGTCAAAAATATGATTGCAAGTTACTACTTAGTGAATATATGAATTGGTCCAATCTTATCATGTATTATTTGACTTTCTTCCCTCCCCGAATTAATTTTTCCAGTATGTCCGGATAAAGCTGTGCGAATGGGTGCCTATTAAAGCCTTTCAAATTGGAAATCTTTAATAGAGGGAGTGATGAAATTTATTAGGATGTTAGCTAAGTTACATTAATTATGATAAAGCTCAGTGCTAAGCTTTATTTTAGATTAGGGTATATAAAAATATATAACTAGATAAAGAAATGACTAATGAATAGCTTTTCCTACACATGTTTTTATGCTTTAACATCAATTATTTTAGGTGAGGAAGTATAAGAATGTTCGATCAGATAAATACTTGAATCTTCTATATAGTTTTTTCTACACATGTTTATGTTATTTTCTGCTCATTTTAAGATATAAGGTGGAATTGCAAATGTTAAGCATCTCTTCTTATACTCTCAAAGATAATTTCTCTCTTAACAACGATGATCGGACAAAACCTTTATTTCCACTTCATAGATGTTGGATCCCTAAGTTGTTTAATGTTGTTTTTATCTCTGTAATTCATGAATGATAGTCATATTTAAGGAGAAAAATATTGACAATGTTTTGGTGTTAAGATGGTATATATATAGATGTTATTTTTATTTTATTATGTTATTTTTTGCATTTACCAGTTAAGTAATTGTACTGTTGTTGTACTGGTAGTAGTTTCTTTTTCGAACATTTTTACATTTATGTAAGTATTATTGTCTGCAGTCATTTTAAACACCATTACGCCTAAAGCTTGAACTTTTTGTTTCTTTTTTTCTCTAATTTTTTACATCTTGTCTTTGTCTTCCTTGCCATGCCTTTTGTAGCTTCATCATTTTTGTGATAGTAATTGAACACTGAGGTTACTATTTTGAGTGGTACTTTAGCATTTTAACCTTTTAATATATTATTCTAGAGATAAAACTCGTGTCATGGTGAATCCCAAGGGAGAAGTGAAAACTACCATCAACTTTTTGAGCAAATTGCATTTCATTATCGATTTTGCTAATCCATCCCAAATTCACCAATTTTTTCTTTGGAATTTATATAATATGATTTATTTGTGATGAAATACAAGAAATTCAATATAAAAGAGATGTATCCTAAAGTCGGCATTAATTGCATGGTCCCATTTGCCGAATTTTCTTTTAACTATGCAAAGTTCTTTAACTTTTGGTGAAGGTGAATCCAAATTTCAAATATTTCAAATACTTCTTTAATGTCCTGATAAAGCATTCATTCAGCCTTTTTCTACAAAAATTGATGACCGATGAATATGCACGCTAATATACCAATCGCATAAATCAAAGTAATATTGTATATAAAACGGGCGAGCAAATAATGATTCTAAATCAAATGGATCAACAACTATTTCAAATGAAATATGCCAGCGAAACAACTATTCTGTTATACGTCAAATGGGATAATAATTAATTATTATATGTCAAATAACTAGCAAACAATGGCTTTAAATCAAGTGGACTGAAAAACAATTGTTCTAAATACCCTAAAAAATTACCGTAAAAACTGAACAACTAATGAGAGTAAATTGGGTGAGTATATGGTATTAAAATAAGCCAGTTATTATTTGGATAAAGCTCCTCGGACAGGTGTTTATTAAGGTTTTCCAAATTGCAATGCATTGAGTATGGTATATGATAAATGATAGATGGAGTATTGATGAAAATTGGATGCTAGCTTCTGCGGACAGGTGTTTATTAAGGTTTTCCAAATTGGCAATGCATTGAGTGTGGTAGATGATAAATGATAAATGGATTGTTGATAAAAATTGGATACTAGCTAAACAATATTAATTATGATGAAGCTAAAAAATTTTACGGTATTATAACATTGTACGGCTGCATAAAGAAACGAGTTATAAATTTTATTTTTTTACACTAGTTTTTGTACTTTCATTGCAAAATAAAAAATAAAAAAATTTACAGACATATAAAATAAAAAAATTTACAGATATGAACTTGCTAATGCTCTTAGAGATGTTCCTCTCTTAACAAGAAGGATTAGACAAACTTCAAATATCTCTTTGTAAATTTTTATTGCATTTTCAGTTTTGACATGCAATTGTCGTTGGTTTCATGTCCAGGTCTTTTTCACTAGTCTTTAAAGAACCATAATGTAATTAATAATGAATAAATTACAATTTCAGTCATCATTAGTCATAGCCCAAACAAAACGTTTTAATTTGCAAGATTTGTATTTGACCTACATGAAAAGGCAATCAAGTGATTTTAAGTCGGTCTTCTTATTATAAAACTAATCTATCATTATCTAATTAATGTGAGAGAGCCTTGATGTTTCATTTTCCTCACAAGCAAGAACAGGTTAAAAATCTTATGTATTTTTACAGTCACAATAAGTAGCTTAAAACCGAATACACAATATGCATGTATAATGTAGTGGTATCGAGCAAAGACAGATAGCAATAATGGGTTACCACACAATCCATAACTTCTACAAATCGATAGTACCAGAAGGGAACGAAAAAAAGAAAAAGAAAATACACTGTCCATCAAATGTAAAAGAAAGTTCCATCACTCACGCAGTCACACTACTTACAACTCGACGAAGTTTCATTCATTCCATCATAAAACCCGGCCATGAGAAAGAAGAATCAATCAATCAAATGAAAGACCCGTACGAGCGAAAACCGAACCTCACCATATGACTAGAGTTAATGATAATGGTGTTTGTTTTTGTTGATGGATCACCATTCCATTCCATACATCTATCTCCCTTTAATATCGCCAACCTGTGGGAAGACCTCACTCCCCACCGCGGTCCCGGAACTGCTGTTGTCGTCTCCGACGTTGGACTGCTCTTGCGCCGTCAGGGGATTGGCGGCTGGGGCTTTCTTCTCTTCTTCCTCGGCCTTCCCTTGGAGAGCGGCGTCTTGCAGCTGCAGTGCATACTCCAAATTCCACAGCACATCACCCATGGACGGCCTGTCGACGCCATGCTCTGCCAGGCACTTCTCAGCGGCCTCCGCAAACTTCTTCATGGATTCGGGGTTCACGTCGCCGACGAGAACCGGGTCGAGGATCTTCTCCAGCATCCCCTTCCTCTTCCACTGCATGGCCCACTCCGCCAGGTTCACCTGCTCCCTCGGGAGAGCCGGATTGATGGCTGGCCTGGCGCACAGGGCCTCCAGCAGCACCACGCCGAACGAGTAAACGTCCGACTTGTCCGTGAGCTGCTGTCGGCGGAAGTACTCGGGGTCCAGGTACCCAAAGCTCCCCTTCACCGCCGTGCTCACGTGGGTCTGCTCCATGGTCGGAGCATTCTTGGACAGCCCGAAGTCGGCCACCTTCGCAATGAAGTTCTCATCGAGCAGGATGTTAGTCGTCTTGACGTCGCGGTGAATGATACCCTGGGCGGCGCCGGTGTGGAGGTAATGCAGCCCGCGGGCGGCGCCGATGCAGATCTCCAGGCGCTGCTTCCACGAGAGGGACGGCAGGTTTTTGCCATAGAGGTGGTCCCTCACAGGACCGTTGGACATGTACTCGTAGACGAGTATCATCTCCGAGTTCTCGTCGCAGTAGCCGATCAACGACACCAGATGCCTGTGCCTGAGCTTGGACAGCATCTGGATCTCCGTCTGGAACTCGGTGATTCCCTGTTCCGACTGGGGGTTCCCGCGCTTCACGGCCACCTTGGTGCCGTCGTCTAGCTCGCCCATGTACACGTTCCCGAACCCCCCGACCCCGACCACGGCCTTCTGGTCCCAGCACTTGGTGGCCTCCTGCAGCTCGGAGAAGGAGAAGTAGCGCCCCAGCCCAAGCGTGGACGAGTAGAAGTTGCCGTATCCGCTCTTGTGCGACCCCAGGAAGGAGCCGCCCTTGGTGGATGTCATGAAGGTGGAGTGGCCTGCGTGGAGGGGGAGCAGCCAGGATGAGAAGCTGTTGCGCTTCTCCCAGTCCTGAGGCCTCTTGTGCCATTTCATCACCATCGCTCCGAGCCCAACGAAGGCCCCAAACATCATGGCAAACCCCACCGCGGCCACGGCCTTGCGGTTGGAGCCCGAGCCATCCGCGCGGGAGCCGTCCACGCCAAACTCCCCATCGAGGCTCTTCACTGAGTTGCTCATCTTGAGGATCTCCACCCCATTCAGGATGGCGTTGGCCGCGCCGCTGCCCTGGCTCATGGGGCCTACCTGGACCGTGACCCGGCCCGCGATCATGGAGGCGTTCACCACGAAGTCCTTGTAGTACGCGGAGGCCAGGTCGGAGGTCAGCGACGACAGGTCCAGGCCCGAGATAGCCGGCTTCCCGTTGATGTACACGTTGAAGTAGAGGTCGTTGAGGGCCTTGCTCACGATGTCGGCGAAGTGGAGCCGGACCATGTACCCGAACGACGGGTCCACGTTGAAGTTCCAGGTGACGTTGAAGTTTGGATTGGCGACGTTGGCGTCCGCCATCTCCACCGCCGACGCATACACCCAGTTGGGGGCGATGAGCGGCGTGACTCCGTCCGGATATTTTATGACGCTGGGCGCCACGCTTACGCTCCTGGCCGCCTCCTTCGAGTGGAGGAATGCGGCGTCGGGCTCCCAGGACCGCCCCAGCGTGTCGTTCCTGGGCGTGATCAGCGGCCCGCCGACATTGATCCGGTAGGCCGTCTGGAACGCGGTTGTCGACAGCCCGGGGAAGTCTCCGACGGGGGACAGGTTGGAGGCCGTGTCGGAGATGAGGGTGGTGGGGGCCGACACGAACTCGATGGCGTTGAGGAAGGCGAAGGAGTTGCGCATGGGGGTGAGGTGGACTGAGAGCCGCTCACCGGTGACGTTGATGAGGTACTCCTTGACGACAGCCACGGTGGATTTCTCGGTGTTGAAGCTGTGGAGGAGGACGACCTCGTCGGTGGAGGCGGAGAATGTGGCGGTTGCGAGGTCGTACTTGGGGTCCTTGATGGGGTAGAGGTGGAGGCGGATCCAGTGCCATCCCGGGCGGGTGACGTGAAAGGAGTAGGTGGAGTCGCTGAGGAAGACACGGGCGCTGAGATAGAGAGGGGATGGGACCGGGGCTGAGGGGACGGAGACTTTGATCTCGTCCTGGGAGGAGAGGAAGGTGGCCGCCTCTTGGTCGGACTTGAAGACTCGGCCATCGGGCATGTCGACCTTGACGGAGGAGCCGCAGTCTATGAGGTAGTTGTCGGAGGGGGAGAAGGAGGCGGAGGGGATGGCAGAGGAGGAGAGTGGAGGAAGGAAGAAGATGCAGAAAAGAACCGGGAGGAACGACGACATTTCCTTTCTTTCGTGGCCGCCTTTTCTGTCTGTTCCGTCCTCTCGGATTCTTTCCGATCTCAGCCTTGAGACGGAACTCTATCAAAACGAAGAAATATATGGTTATTAAAAGAAGAGGAGCCAGAAATCTCCCAACTATATTAACCGCTCCATGTGAGGGTTATTAGGGTAGGGATGGGACGATGACCATGCCATTTAATTACTTATTTGTCCCTTCCCTTCCATTTCCGCCATCCCTTAGTCGAGCTAAATTTATATCCTTACTCTTCCACAAATTTACCACTATAACATATCATTCACTCACTTTCAGCCTTGCTCTTTTTTATTAGTACCATGCACCATGCACCATGCACCATCGTTTCTTATTACTCTCTATTCCTACAAAATATTAAAATATCTACTATCTATTCCTACATAATATTAAATATCTACTATCTATTCCGATCATACATGATTTGTGTGTGTTTGTGTGTCAGACCATCACCAGACAAGTACCAAAAAAGTGATCTTCTTCTAATGGCACATGATTTGATTATTAATAGTGATGATAAATATCAGGGGGAAAACAGACTTAAAAGATTCCATGCATGGTCTATCTTAAACTTTTTTTAAAATATTCTTAAAGTGAACTGTTAGCATCAGTAATTTGTTGAAAATGTACGTATTATTGATTGCATCCTTCCAGAATCCAATCATGCACACGGACATTGCCAACAATTAATACAGGGGCTCGATGCCCCAATCACTACTTCAGTCGTTTAGGGAGTGAACAACTGTCAGTTGCAACTTGAGATGTGTTAATTGCAGACTCATTCACGCCCTACAGGTAAATACTTACTTGCATGGCATGGTTTGCAGTTCCTTGTGGTAGGTACATTGAGTAAGGATTCCATGAGGACGATGATTTGATCTAGAAAGACTCAAAATGTAGTCTGATTCTTTTTTACCGGAATTACTTTATTGCAGAGTGAATGTTGCTAGCCCAATTAATTATGTAACTCTTTTAATTTAGAGGGCACAACCACTTAAAATCATGACCTTTCACCTTCACTACATCCACCATGCGGTTGGTCGTTTTGTGAGAAAATCACGAATAGCATAGATGGAGTTGATTCACATGTCTCACACTAGTTAATGATCTTACTAAGAATGAGATGACTTTAATTGGAGTAAGATTTCTTTTAATAATTAATAGAATTATTTAAAATGCCAATTAATTAATTTCTAAAACTTTTGCTACGAAAGGTTGACCTGAGCTGGGTGAGTTGAATGGCTTGTGCTGTGCTGTTGGGTTGGAAACTAGTTCCATGGAATGCAAATTGGGTCGCGGTTTTTAAAGAATATATATAGCAACTTGTGTTGTGGGGGCAGACTTAGAGGCAGAGGCAGGGTATTTCAGCTGATTGATGAAAGGGTAAGGGCATTTCCGAAAGAGAATGTATAAAACTGCCGCAGATAGTTATCCACATCTAACCCCGAGGTTTAAGGCCCACCAATGGAAGAAGAATCCTTATTGTTTAATTAAGGAAGCGAAATGACAAGTTTTAGCATCGGTTCTGCCTAATTTAAAATCAAAACGCGACTGGTGAACTGGCGGAGGTTTGGAAACGGTCAACTGCGATGCTCCTTCCCCCAGACGTGGACTGATGATTTCATCACCTACTGCCACCAGGATCTCGTACATCCCCCTTCACACCCAGATGGAAGAGGGTTTCAGGGTGAGACATGCAGCTAATTGCGTACTCCGTTACATGGAATGATAATCACGAGTAACACATATGAGGTCCAAAATCCGGCTCATCGCTTTATTTTTGTTCCACGTGCTCATGATTCAGAGTCCTCAGCATCGATCCATCGACTATTAGCTCTTGATATGATTTTACACACTTGTAATTTTTGACCAAGGATATGAATTGAGTTGGCATGATATATTCGACACGTTGCTGACTGTGTAGGCCAAATTCAAAGATCATGTTTTATCATTTGATATTGGGCTAATATTAAGGCCTATTAGTCTATGCAACACTATGCATAAAATTATTTCTAAAGTTGTAGCTATTAGGCTGAAAACAGTTGAGAAAATAATAGGTCTCTTTCAAAGTGCCTTTGTCAAAGGTAAAAGTATTTCAAATAATTACATAATTCCTCTTGAAATCATGTGCTCATTTTAAAAGTTAAAAAGAGAGAGAAACTAATGGCTCTAAAGCTAAACATGTCAAAAACGAGTATGGATCCCCTGTTTCGCCCTATCAAATCATGTTAAAATCTTTTCTTCTCTTTTTCATTTCAAGGAGGGTGCATTAGCTTAGCTGACATGAGATTTTATACAATTGGCATAATTCGATAGGGCGAAACAATATCTTCTTTTTCTACGGAACAGGGGATCCAGATTAGTCGAAAACATATGATAGCTTGGAATGAGATTTCATCTTAGAAACCCTTTGTGCTTTTGGATTTAGTTGGGAGTTTATTGATGTCATTAAGGAATATATTTTCTCATTATTTAGTTCAGTTTTCTTAAACGGATCAACTATCGGATTGATCAATCTGTCAACGAGCCTAAGACGAGTTGACCCGCTATCGCCTTAACTCTTCATTATAGGCCGAGAGATTCCCTAGTCGGAGGATGGGCCCATTTGGAGGCTTTACTAGTAGAGTCAAGTAAAATAAAGCCCCAATTTATATAAAAAAAAATTATCACAAAAACACTTTAATTTAAATTTTCCACCATATTTTTTTCAAAAAAAGTAAAAAAGTAATATCATTTCTCTACTAAAAGACAAAAAAAAAACTCCACTTTCAAATAAAAAAAGTCAAAAATATTTCATCTCAAACAATTAAAAATAAATTACTATCATAACTCACTTATATTTTATTATTTCCTCAAAATAACATTTACTCCACTAGTAAAGCTCCCAAACAGGCTCTGAACGTGGTAGGAGGAACTAGGACTGGGAGAGAAGCTATAATATTATATATATGGCCTACCTATGCATTGGCTGGCCATCTTCTTATTAATTAATTCATATACAATCAGTAAGGAACGACAATAGGCCCGTGAATCTCGCCATGAGACAAAGGGGGCCAGCCCAGCCCGGCCCGATCCTAAAAAAACCATTAAAATGAAAGATTTTGTTTCTAAAGAAAGGCCCTTGGGCCACACTTGACGTATTTTGTCATTCTCTAAAATTTGAGGGCCATGCTTGAATAGTACTGTCCAGGCCCTGAAAAGTATGCAACACCATTGGCTATCAAATTGACTTTGTTAGGGGTGACTGTGTATCGTTAATTGTATCGAGAAATGTCAATACATGGGCTACTGAAATGAAATAAAACTACGAAAAATATAAAAAGATGGTAAAAATAAAATAACATCCAAGTCAGAAACTCATAAAATAAGTTAATGACTAACTGGGATGGGAAAAAATCCCCAAAAGAACAACAAGCCTAAAACACGTAAAGAAAAATATTGCTAATGTTAGGTTTAAGGTCCACTTAGATAGGTTTAGGGTTTAGAGCAAGGGAAAAAGTAAATGATCAGGTAGACCAAGGCTTATAAAGTAAATGTTCTTCTATGAGCAGATTGCATACTACTCACATGCGGTCGATTCGTTGGGTCCACTTGAATGACTCCTCATAAGTGGAGGTGGGTAGATGAAAAATGTCTGTTTATTAATTAGGATCAGGGAAATAAATAATCATGACAAATGGTATTAACTCTCAATTTAATAGCTTTAAAGTTTAGTTGTTCTTTAATCATAGATTTCTCTAAGTTACAGTCAAACTATGGGTAAAAATTGGTGGAGAGTAAAACCAAGAGAGGTTGAGAGCATTTCCAAAGGAGAATTCTCTTGTTAGGAAGTCTTGACATAATTGCGAAGGTTGTTCATAGGAATCTACCATTCATTTTTCGCTTGGGTTTAGGTGATTGGGATTTATTAAGTTGGCCAAGTAAAAGCTCACTTTTGGCTAGCTAAAAATTTTAAATTATGAATTCAAAATGCTGTTTTTGCTTGGCATTTTGAATTCCACTCATTGGGAGGCAAGATTTGAATTTCTCCAAACACTGAAACAATATATCCCTAATTACTTGCAGTCAAACAAACCATATACTGGTGGCAAATATTGGAGGGGGTGATTATGTAAAAGGCATGCATTGATCAAAGTTGGCCCAAGTCAACCCCATAGAGTTGAATTGCAGTTGTTATTGCTCGCAAAGGAACATTTCTCTTGAAAGGAGATACAATACATTCATTAGATATTAGAGTAAAAAATGCATAAACCATATAATATGTCGAGAAAATCACGACAATATAGTGGCAGTCATTTGGAATGGCACTATAGTGTTTTTCAATATTGAGGAATTTTTTTTACTACTTTTTTCGATGGTCGATATCTACCCTCATTTTATGTATAACAGTTTTCATCATCTTCTCTCTCTTACCCAAACCCAATCCAATGATGGAAAAAGGTTTTTTGAGACTGTTTGGATTTGTGCTACTCTTTAATGAATCGCTATTAGTAGTGTTGAATGTTGATAACTATCATTTATCGACTTCTTGGGTTGTCCGGAAGGAGGCTTCTTGTACATTTCCCATATTTTGGAATAACAGAATGGGAACATGTAGAAATTGTTAGGGTTTGGGGTGAGGATGGCTTCTTCAGGGCCCGAAGGCATTGTGTTAATCAGGATAGAGGAATTGGAGAAATAAGTCATTTTGTTTTGCTGGTATTTAAGATGGGTTCTTATGTTGGAGATTAGAGAGAGTGTGAATGATGAATTATCGGAGAGTATGGATGTTGAGATGGGTTCTTACGTTGGAGATGAGTTTTGTGATGGAGATCAAAGATTGTGTGGATGAAGAGAAATTAGAGGATCAGCGGAATTGGAGGAATGAGTCTTTCAATTTTGAGGGTGTTGGAAATGGGTTGTTGTGCTTGATGAATCTGGTGGATTTGTAGGATGAGATATCGGGTTTGAGTTTGAAATCATAGCGTTTCGGGAGCCATGGCGGGCCCTTGAATTGTTTTAGTCTCTGTTCTGTGCCATCTCTCTCTCGTTTTCAATCACGATTAGATGTTGTTTGATAATCATCTAATCGTGATTGGGTAGGCAATGCTAGAGATATCCTCAAAATATGTGAGATGTACGAGATGCCTCATTTCGAACCATCGAAAAAGTCAAGAGATGACAATCATCAACACTCACACCACCAAGAGTAATTCATTATAGATGAGCACAAATCCAAACAGTCCAAAAAAAATTTGTTTTTTCCATAATTGGATTGAGCTAGGGGAAGAGAGGAAAAGGAAGAAGATGAGGAAAACTGTTTCTTTGTGTTTGCCCATTGTCGATATCAACCATCGAAAAAGTGGTAAAAAAATGGGTTTTGAGACGAGTTGCCCTATTCGGTGCATATTTAGATAATTTATCCGATTCAGTTCAATGGCCTCATTAAGTGTTTTTTCAGATAAAATCCTCTTCAACATTTTATATAGGCAACAATTTCCTAATAAAATTGCTTTGACAATAGTTAATATTAAGTATGCATTTAATATATTAAAAAACAATAAAACAATAATAGAAGACAACTAGACAATAGTAGTAGTAATAAGAACGACTAAAAGAATATAAAACAAAAACAAGAATAAAAAGAAGGATACAAATTATAAAATAAAAATAAAAATAGCTGCAATTACTTTTTTCGTACAAATTCCTCCATTTATAGAAGTTTGAGATAAGCTATTCAATACTTTGACTCACTTTAACAAGGCTGATGACTAACCCTGGGTACTTACTGGGCCACACATGTCACAACTCAATGATCCCAAAGCGCTGAATCAGAATCCATTGACGTCGATCATATTCATATATGCCAACTTTTTAGAGCTCGAGAAATGAAAAAAGAAAAGGAAAAAGAAAAAGAAAAAGAAAAAACACTTGGTTCTTTATCGATAACCGGGAAACATTTCCAATTCCAATTCTCTCTCTCTCTCTCTCTCTCTCTAGGGAATGGGGAGCGATAATCAACGGCCGTACATTCTCCCGAGCACCACACGTGCATTGTGCGTCCTTCGCCGATCAAGAACTAGAATCCGAAGAATCTTAGTTAGCCGAGATGGAGAGGGTCCCTTCCGAGCATACCGTATAGTACTTACATGTGGGTTTTCACTAATAAAAGGTTGGCCAAAGTTGGCCCCATGAAGTTGGAGTACATTATACATATCCTTTTCATAGGGAAAACTTGTAATCTGGCTAAGATAATATACTCTTCTACGGTATGATTTTTTACTAGAATTTATTATAGGAATTTATAATGTTAGATTTATTTTTTTTTACATGATGTGATACTTTATCCCCTCGTATTTGCAAATGTCATTATTTTTTATTATAAGCATTTCAAAATTTCAGCACTTGAAAAGGTCTCAATATCCTGAAAAATTCACGAATTCCATGTACTTTTTACTTTTGATAAAATTCTAGATGATCAAATTTAAGAGAGCATTAAAGAATTCCATTATATCTAAAATTTCAAAAATACCCCAGTCATGTAAGGAATTGCTCATCTAGAGTGGGCCGGATGGTCATACAAAATACCAATGGTTTGTAAATTAATACTAACGCATCGGGTCGGTATGAAATACTGAAATAGTCAGCACCCTATTGTGTGGGACATTTTCATAATACCGAGATTGTCCTAGTTTCGGTAAGAGTACCAGCTAGGTATGTCCTAGTATCGGTTTTATACATCTCACCAACAGTGTCAGTGGGGACATTCTAACAGTACCGAGATCATTCTAGCTTCGGTAATGGTACCAACTAGACATGTCTTGGTCTCGGTAAGATTATTCTAGCTTCGATAATGGTACCAGTTAAATGTGTCTTGGTCTCAGTGAGATTGTTCTAGTTTCGGTAATGGTACCAATTAGGCATAATGCATCTCAGCAATAGTGCCAGAATACGTCCATACTAAGGTCATACTTAACATCGATACCATCTTCAGTTCGGTTAACCGAAACAAGCACTGACTCTTAATCAGTTACAAGTATACCTCTATAAAGGCTCAACCACGTTACATAATGTGTTTATAGGACTCTACCACTAAGAAGTAAGGGTAAGGTCCAATGAGACTCTACCTCCGGAAAATCAAGATGAGGATCATGGGATTCTCAACCTATATATACAAGGAGCAAATCCATAAGAGGTACGCTTACTCATACGCTTACACATACGCTCTAACTTTCATCTTTTCTCTGCCTCACTCACTCTCTGTCTAGTTACTGAACTAACTTAGGCGTGGAAGTGCATTTGGCTGAGAGCAGCTAAAGTCTCTGACATTTGTTTCTCATTCTCTTTCAGGTTTCAGGCATCCAATCATTCCCAAAAAATTTTACATCCATTTGAACAAGTTCGTAAGAATTTAGGCACTTACAATTGGCACCGTTTGTGAGGAGGATCAAATCAAATTCATAGATACCATGCCTCCAAAAGTTATAAAGGGCGGTGAATCATCAAGGATCTTATCACCACCACCACCATTGCCAGCGCAATTGCCGCCAGTCCCTCACCAGAGGAGATCCGGGGCAAGGCCTGGTGCGATGAGCGTGGAAGGGCCCCGGACTCAATCAGGTTAATCTTCAAGGGGGTGATGGCACTTTCCCGTCAAGATAACCTTTTGATGGAGCATCCCCGGCAAGGCGATCTTCAAATGGAGTGTCCCCGACAAGATAAATCTCCAGCCATATCTCATCGATCCCATCATCGGATTGACGATGATGATGATGACAACCCGCTCCTTACGGATATCAGGGCCCAAAACCTTGTTATCCAAGAGCAAGATGAGTTGATTCGTCAACTCCGGCAGCAGCTCCAGGAAAAGATGAAGGCTTTTCGGTTCCACCCCCTTGACGTAACCGAGCTCTTTCGGCCAAAAAGGATTTAAGACAAATCCTGAATATCAAGAGGCGCGACCGAGCTTACGACGAGGGCTCGAGTAGTATCCACTTGGATGATGACTTAAAGAGGTCGAGACAAAGACCGGAGGACAACGACGACTTGAGAGAATGGCTTGTCCGACAAGTCAAGCAAACGGTCCAGCACAAACATCGAGATGGTCGGTTTCACCCGAGATCGGCTAAACGCCTTTGACACTAAAGATCTCGGCACATCTCCCTTCTCTTAGGAGATAAGTGACTTCTCTCTCCCTGAAAAGCTCAGTGTTCTGAGGTTTGTTCTTTACGACGGGACCTTGGACCCTACGGCACATCTCCGGCATTTTACTCAGCGGATGTCGGTATGGGGCGATATCGGTCACCTGAACTATAAAGTCTTTTCTTCCAGTTTAGGAGACCTCCCACTGAAGTGATTATGCGCGCTTCCAAATGGGTCAATTTTGAGCTGGCGACAGCTACGGAATTCCCTCGTGAAAAAATTTCAAGCTCACGAGGTCATCCCCAAGACGAACGGTGACCTAATGGCAATTAGGATGAGGCGGACCGAAAACATCACCCAGTTCGCCAAAAGGTTATGGACTGTATATAGCCAAGTTAAGGTTGCCACTGATAAGGTGGCCATCAGGTCCTTTAAACAGGCTCTATTGCCAGGCAACGAGCTTCGGAAGGATTTAGTGCGATTCCCCGTGGTCAAGGTGAATGCACTAATAGCACGGGTGAACCAGTTCATCGAGCAAGAAGAAGACGAGGCCCGAGTTCGGAAAAGCTTTGGCCTTTGGCAGGAAGACAGAGCCTCCAAGAGAGACAATAAATCATCTCGGAAGGAGGAGGCGGGCCGAAATGAGGCATCACTGAGCTCAGCAGTGATCTCAGCCTCCACCTCGGGCGGCGGAAAGAAGTCCAAACCGGCTGCAATCTCCTATAAGGCCGAGAACATGGTCTTTAAGGAGCCAATCTACAAGCTCTTCGGCAGGGTCAAGTCACAGTCGTTCTTCAAGTGGCCATAGCCAATGAAAGGTGATCCTTCCACCTGAGATTAAAATAAGTTCTGTGCTTACCACAAGTAAAATGGGCACAGAACCGAAGATTGCATGGCCTTTAAGTCTCACCTCGAAAAGCTCGTCAAAGATGGACACTTGAAGGATTACATCAGAGAAGAAGGCAATCCGGCTTATCAGCGCCGAGATGATGATAAGGACAGTGATGAGCTAGAGGGCATCATTAACGTCATTCACCTAGCTCCCACACCAAAGGGGAGCAATCAAGCTCGTGCTGAGGCCATGAAGCTCCACACAACAAGCAGGTGATGATAGCCGAGCTAGGACCAACTACCAAGAAAGCTCGGAAAGATAGGCCCAAAATTTTTCAAATCAGGACCTAGATGACATCTATCTCCCCCACAACGATCCTTTGGTTATAATCTTGAAGTTAAAGAACTTCAAAGTACAAAGGATCCTTGTGAACCCCGGGAGTTCATCCGATATCCTCTACTTCGATTGCTTCAAGAAGATGTGTCTCAAAGAAGAAGACTTGTAGGAAGCACGCACTCCCTTGGTGGGCTTCAGCTTGAAGCCGATGTATCCCATGGGAAAAATCTCCTTAAAAGTCCAAGTTGAAGGCGCCTCCATGTTAGCCGACTTCCTTGTGGTGAATGCACCATCCCCATTTAATGCAATAATAGGGAGAATTTGGCTGCACAATATGGAAGCGGTGCCTTCCACTCATCACCAAAATTTGAAGTTTTCGTTAAAGAACGAGAATTGCAGAATCGAGGTGATCACGGTCCGAGGCGACCAACAAATGGCTAAACAGTGCTTGATGGCTATAGTACCTCATGAAGCAGAACAAAAACGGGTGCATATGGCCGAGCTGGACAAGGAAGCCGAACTCGAGGACGTTGACCGAGCTCAAGCAGAAAAAGGCACTGAAGATCCAACCAGGATCAGGATCGATCCCAATGATCCTGAAAGATATTTTCTACTTGGAAATCAACTCCTTGAAGCTGAGAGGCCTGAGCTCTTAAACTTCTTGTTATAGAACAAGGAAGTTTTTGCGTGAAACACTTATTCAGACTTACGCTATAGTAGTCGTTACAAAACATTCACTTAAGTTTTAGCAGACTTCACTATAGAGTTTCTTTCTCCTAGTTCGGCACCGAGCCAGTTCGAAACCGAACTAGGGGACAATGATGATAAAGATAATGTTACCGAGACCGAAGAAGAACAACCTTGGAAACATTTCCTTAGAAGGCTTTCGTTAACGGATCCTCAAAATGGCTGGTGCCAGCATAGTCCTCCAATCTCCAAAAGGCCTAGTCATCATGCAGGCCTTGTCACTTGACTTCAAGGAGTCTAGCAATGAATTTGAGTACGAAGCATTGATTGCAAGGATCAACCGCACTAAAATCCTGGGGGCACGGCAGTTGGTGGTCTTCAGTGACTCCCAATTGGTGACGAGCCAATTGAATGGAGACTACCAAGTTTGGGACGAAAGAATGGCAGCCTACCTAGCTCAAGCAAAGTAGATCAATTTTGGTTGTCTTCGGATGGCAAGCCGGCTCATAAAATCTGGCTGAAAGCAGCTCGGTTTTGGTAACCTGACACCGAACTAGCACGGTCCATTCAAGGTGGTCTCGGTTGCCAGGCAATCAACATACAGACTTGAGGACATAGATGGTAAAGAGTTACCACGGCCATAGAATGCGACTCACCTCAAGAAGTATTTTCCTTTCAAATTATAGTCAATTTTTAAAATCAATAAAAGTTATTATTTTGGAATGATCGCTCTTTGTTGCTTTCAATTCTCGCCAAGTTGTAGAACTCAGCAATTACCTACCTAACTGCTATGAAGCATTAGGGAAATAGAGAAAGCCTTAAATAGTTAAGGCACAGAGTTGTAGAACTCGGCAATTACCTACCTAACTGTTATAGAGCATTAGGGAAATAAACAAAAGCCTTAGATAGCTAAGGCACAGACAAACCACTAAGTTGGAGAACTCAGTGGTTGCCTCGGTGTTAGGAATCAAAATAAGTTCGGTTATACAACCGAGCTTAAAGTATTCTATTGCCGAGGTAAAAATCGTAGTACCTAGTTTGCTATTGTTAAGCTCGTTTAATGAACTAAGGTACAATACAGACAAAATTAGTTGTTGAACCGAACTAAGGAACTTGAGAATATACGAGATTCCGGTTGTTGAGCCGAACTCAATTACATAAGCAGATTGGTCTCCTAAACACGTGGAGAGCTCAATTAATGAACTAAGATCGAGCACATATAAATTATCGAAGAAATGTTTGGTTGGAAGCATGAAAAGGAGAAAGTGTAGTTGTATTTATAGAACCAAAGTATAATGTTCGGCCTACATAAGAGTCAAATCAGAAGGAAAAAGAAACAAAAAAAAGATCTTCAGTTGGTGGCCTCGATGGTAGCATTGGCCTCGGATTGAGCAGCTTCAGTTGCGGTCGAAGTAGCTTCGATCGTGGCCTCAGTGGATAGAGCGGGGGCGACAGAGCTTGATCCTGACTCCGAGCCCGGGAACATAGGAGGATTCTTATGAGCAGGGTGGTCCTCAGAGGCTCCTACTTCCTTCAGTGCGGCCAACCTCTCGGGTTCCCACACCTGGTCCCTCACATTGAGTACCTGAGCCGTATAAAGAGTCGTCGCCTCTTCCACCTCTTCGTTGAAAGCAGCTTCGGTTTCGGCCAGGAGTTTGGCTTCAATCTCGTCTTTCTCCTTCTCCAGGGAGGCTTCAAGCTCGGCCGCCTGCTTCTTTTGAACCTCCGCCTAGGCCTCTAATATGCGAATCTCGGCCAGTGCCACTTTGAGTTCGGCGTTGAGGCCGATGTTTATGTCCACTTGCTCCTTCAACTTCTGATTGCTGGCGCCCAGGGTTATCTGAAGGCTTTGCTTCTCTACTTCCAACCTTGCAACCTTGGGGCCGTTCTGGTGGATCCTCTCCAGAGCAACCTGACACTCTTGCACCATCTGCAGAAGAAACAGGCATTAGAAGGCAGCGACCGAAATGAAACACTTGGTAAATTTTAAAAAAACTTACCGTGATAGCCGACTACATTGTTGACAGCACTAGCCTCCCATTGTCGAGCTCCCTGTGCCTTGCCATGTCTTGTGTAAAAAAATATGCGATTCAGGTCTGAACTCCCATGTTAGGGACGTCCATGGCTGATTTTGAATTAGCAAAATAGATTTGATGAAATCTGATCTGGGCAGCGCAAATCAGCCATATAATACGCATAATAACACCATGAAATCATGATCAACAAGTGTATAATAAAAGGAGATGAGAGAGGACTAATACTTTGATGATATGAAGACTTCAAATATCTGAAACTAAAGTTCCAAATGACTGATCACAGGCTTGCAATCAACAATACAAGTTGCTAGAATTTTCTGCAGTAACTTTCCTTTTGAACTTCTCCTTTATTCCACAACCCAATCTGATTGACTATGATTGTGGGATCGAACAATGGATTCCTTGAGAGTTTTTCTGAACTATAATATGTGGAAAGACTTAGACTTGATTTCCTCTCTTCAAGGAAGAAAGAAGAAGCCAACAATGGGTGTGAAACCTTGGTGTGGACGGCCAATGGGTTTTTTATCCTTCTTGTTGCACGCCTAGGGTCTCTCTCTCCCTCAAAAATTTTTCTAACTCCTACTTGGACGCCCAAAAGGGAGATATAAATAGATGGTTTATTTCCCTCTAAGTTCTCTCCAATTAGAAATAGGAAACTAAGATGACCATCCCATAAAATTAGCAACCAGCTACCTTAGGCGTGCAACACCTTCTAATTTTAGTTTATAAAATAATTAGGAAATTTTAACTATAGGAATTCTTACCCAATGAGGAATCCAACCTTCCAAGTAAATATACCTACTCAAAATTGGAAACCCCACACAAGGGGCCCCCTTTATGGCTGGCCCACAAAATAGATAAACACACCATGGCCCACAAGTCAATAATATGGCTAGAGTTAAATTCATATATGCCATCAAAGGCCTATTTGAATTTAAACTCAAAAATATTTTTTCACAAAAAATAATTCAACCACATATCATCTAAACAAATGAGGAAACCATGCCAATATAGGAAAGTGGCTAGAGAAGGGACCAAAAGACATATTTGCCCTTGGCTCCCAAAATGACCAAAATGTCCATGCCAACCCCATAGCAACATTAAGATCATTTTAACCCTAACTCATTCCACTAAAGAGTTATGGTTGCACTCCAGGGACAAATATTAAATATGAATTAAGCTCGTCAGGAAATGACATTCGTCTTCGACCTACTAAGTGAAATGACCGAAATGCCCCTCTATGTAACATCCATAATCAAGTCAGGTTAGCCGATGTACTATCATCCTTCTCCATTATATCTCAACCTTAGAACTTCATATCCTTGACTTAATCATCATCCAGATATCATTCTCTTGGTCCAGGGAGCGACCCACAAGTTCAATATCCATATGGAACATCCATATACTAAGATCTTAGATTTTGATGATTAATCGGATAATTCTAAGGGGACGATCACTCCATCACTAGATGGCATAGATTCTATATTGCATCTGCACGTCCCAACTAATCAGGCCGGAGTACCCAAAACACAGAGCTGTCGACCCATGAACAGGATCTCACCCATAGTGAATTAAAGAATAAGAACTCAACTTCGTCAGTTCATCCACATATGCTCAAGATTAAGAGCACTGGTCACTCAGTAGCATAAGGTGACTTGATCTCTCTCAGTGATAGTACTATTTTAGAGATCACACCTACTATGGTCCTGTTCAATGCATGACACGTGCACTAATGAGATAAATCTGGAAAAGCCTCCCGTGACTAAGGTAAGTCACCTTGAATGCAGGAGAGTATCTCACTATAACTTATACCAAGATGATGTGCCCAACTCTATCTCTCAGTCATAAACCAGTTTATTGTTTCAAGTGTCCATGACTCAGACATATTTGTGTGTAGCCACTACACACCCAAGTCATTTACTAGAAACAATGGACCTTACACAAATATACATATATACATGCAGTAAGAGAAAAGAATAATTGTAATAAATAACCAGTAAATATCTAGTAACAGAGATGTGAGTGCTGTCAATGGGCGTTAGGGCATACACAAATCCCAACATTGTGGCACAGCATAGGCTTGACCAAGTGCGGGCAATGACGAAAGCATTGCCGACACCGTCCTTTACGGTCATCGGCCTGCCAAGCTCAAGCTGGAGGCTCGGTTTCCAAAGAGCCGACCTAGTGGAATGGGGCGTTGTGACTGTGCTAAGACTCCTTTCGGCAGGGGTCTTGGTCCTAGGCCTATTCTCTCTTTGTGCTTGCCCCTCTGAGGTCTCGGCAGTCGTTGGTGAACGCTGCCGAACTCCTGAACTTGGACCACGAGCGAGATCAGGAGCAACAGCGGCAGGAGACGTGGGGGCATGAGGAGCTCGGCCTCCCAATGCTAAAGCCCCCAAATCTTTGACCACCATAGCAGGGCGACTCCATGTCATATCTTCTTCTTCCTCCGAGCTAGATAAAGAACTGAGGAGGGAACTGCTTGCTGCGATCTTCTTAACCTCGAGGAGGTCTCAGCTCCTACAGCAGCTGTATTAGTCTCGGTGGACCCAATGGCCTCCGAGTCAGACTCAAAGGTGGTGGCCTCGGCGCCAGAAACAACCCAATTTTCGACGTCAGCTGGGAACTGCACGGGCTCTGCCCTTTCCTCTTTTGTGTGAACCTGACGCCCTCTCCTTATTCGAGGTTGACTAGTCTTCCTCTTGATGAAAGAGTGGTACCTCAGTTCGTAGTTAAGAAGTGCCCAAGTAGCTTGGTATTCGTGGCCTCGGTAACTATACACCGCCTGGAACCACGCTTCGTTCTTTGCCCAACCGACTTGGTGGGCTTCTTGTCTCCTCTAATGGGTGTCTGCACGACAAACAAAAAATGGGTCAAATGTGATACCTCGGCAAAACAAGAAGGGGGAATCACAGGAAAAACTTAAAAGCTAAAGAGCATGATGGTTACTTGGAGGGCTCCCAAAGTTACGGGGAACCTTGTCGATCCTTGCCATTTCGGGCACGGTTCCTTTATACTCCCAGTGGCCCGAAATGAACAGGCGGTCATCCCCTGCGTACTTGTTGGAGTCCTCCAGATCGTTGATGAAACACTCCCGATTTGCTTTGACTCGGAGGTAATAGGTATTATCACCACCAGATTTGCTGAGGTCGTAAACCTCCTCGATATTATGGACGCCGAGGTTAATACCTAGGACCCTATTCAGCTCGGTTGTGCCCATGATTATTTTGAAGCTGTTCGGCATCAACTGGCAAGGGCATATGTGTCATTTCGTAAGATAGGTTATAAGAAGGGGATGAATGGGGAATCAGACCATACCTTCGACTACAGTAACCAGGTAGAAGGGCATCTAGCCATCCACGAAGGAATACCCGTAAAAAGGATTTTCAGGGTCATTCAACCTAATGAGGACATCATCAGGGATCCCATAGTCGGTCCTAAATCTGGCTATGGTGTCTGGGGTTTCTGATCTCTGCCTATAAATACTCATTCTTAAGTTTGAAGAAACTAGAAGAACAAAGAAAGAAACTCGAAAAGGGGAAAATGGTCGGAGAACCCTAAAGGAAATCAGAGAACAGAAATGAACAAGGGAAGAAGAGAAGACTTATGGATACAAGACGAACGATACTGGACTTGAAAGATGTCGAGCTCGGATTTGGAGGAACTCGACTTCAGTGGAACTTTTCTTCTGCAAACCCTCTCTATTCTCTAACGATTGTGAAAGAGGCACCTCTATATATATTGAAAAAAGAGGCGCTCCTTCAAATTTCGAGGACGCACGTGCGAGACGTCGCCTCAAGGACTGGCACGTGTGGACAACCAACCAGCCGGTGACACGTGGTGCCATCGGTACATCTTCTGCATCGATTGTAACATGCTATTAATTACCTCGGGCAGATGAAGCGACACCATGATAGAGATCAGATGTCAACAATCGACACCGAAATGAAATATAGTATGATCTTCAAACTCAATGTTCAAAAAGCTCTCTCATTATAATATTTAGCTTCCGACCTCAAAGAGTTAGAGAACTCTAAGAAGTTAGAAGCTAGGGGCAATTGTGTGAGACATTTTCATAATACCGAGATTGACCTAGTTTCTGTAAAAGTACCAGTTAGGTATGTCTTGGTCTCGGTTTTATACATCTCGACAACAGTGCCAGTGGGGACATTCTCATAGTACCGAGATCATTATAGCTTCGGTAATGGTACCAACTAGACATGTCTTTGTCTCGGTGAGATTATTCTAGCTTTGGTAATGGTACCAGCTAAATGTGTCTTGGTCTCGATGAGATTGTTTTAGTTTCGGTAATGGTACCAACTAGGCATAATGCATCTCGGCAATAGTGTCAGAATGCGTTCATACTAAGGTCATACTTGACCTCGATACCATCTTCAGTTCGGTTAACCGAAACAAACACTGACTCTTAATCAGTTACAACTGTACCTCTATAAAGGCTCAACCACATTACAGAACGTGTTGAGAGATAATGACATACATCGGATAGAAATAAGAGGTTATCATTATCCGGTGGTTACGTCTCTTCCAATAAATCAGGGTAAGGTCCGATAGGACTCTACCACTAAGAAGTCAGGGTAAGGTCCGATGAGACTCTACCTCTGGAAAATCAGGACGAGGATCATGAGATTCTCAACCTATATATACAAGGAGCAAATCTAGAAAATATATGCTTACTCATACGCTTATACATACGCTCTAACTTTCATCTTTTTCCTGCCTTATTCACCCTCTGTCTAGTTATTGAACTAATTTAGGCATAAGAATGCCTTTGGCTGAGAGCAGCTAAGCTATCTGAGGTTTATTTCTCTTTTCCTTTAGGTTTCAAGCATTTAATTTTTCCCAAAAGATTTTACATCTATCCGAAGAAGTCCATGACAATTTAGGCACTTACACCCATGATTCTCCGTTCCCAGCTTTGGGCTTTGGCTCTATTAAAGAGAATCGAGATGTTCCCTGCAATAAAGAAAAAAAAGGGAGTGCATATTGGAAAGTTCACTTGTGAGCTAGAGCTACTTGCTTACTGAGTCTCAAAGAAACGATCCGGTGCAGTCCTCAATTCGACACCGACTGCAGCTATTATTATACGATTTTCATTTCATGGTCAGGAGGGCCCACCTTGACTTTTATCTGGCGGTGTATATATGTATTTCAGGGATTTGTCTCCGTTTATACGACCCAAATTTCACTCCTAGTCCTGGACAAATACAACCATTATATTAAAACACTTTGATCGAGCAGCTGATGTTGATGTATGTGTATATGTAGATGTAACTCATAGGCCGCTGTGTGCTTACGCGTGATGTGAATTGTAAACGAATCGGAATTCGGATGATGAAGAAGAAGAGGCGGGGCCTTGAGTCTTATCGTAGATAATCGCGTATCTGATACCAGTTTCTCCCTTTCTTTCTCTACTTCTTTTTTATCCGTACAGTAGAAGCAGTCCGAGCCTGGCTCCGAAGCTCAACCGAGCCTAGAGCTCAGCGGTTCGTCGCATCTTTTTACTTTATTATTATTATTATTATTATTATTATTATTTACTCTCTATCTCTATCTCTATCTCTCTCTCTCGTCTCGGGCAGCAGTGCAGAGGAGACAGACACAGAGAGAGAGAGAGAGAGAGAGTATGTGTGCAAAGGAGAGCGAGCAAAGGAGGGTTTGCATCTGAAAACCTGCAGGAACACCGAAGCGAAGCGAAGATCGCGGGCCCGAGGACGAGGTAGGAATAAATCGAGCTGAAGAGATTAGAGATTATGCGTGAGAGAGAAGAGCAGCGCCGTCTGCGCACGCATTCTCTATCCAAACTGAAGCCCGGATTTTCCTTTCCTTCCCTTCCCGTCCCTCGTCTACTTGTTTGAGCGGAGTGATCCCAAACCCTCCTCCCCCCACCCACCCCCACACTCCCCAAATATAGATATAATCCCACGCTCCGCATTGCATTTCTTCTTCTATTCATTATCCATCTGTCATCAAACTCCTATCTGCGCATTTCACTGTCCGAAGAGAAGAAAGGGGAAAGGGATTTTTTTCTCCTTTTTATTTATTCTTCTTCTCTCGCGGTTTTAGGGTTTGAACATGTGAAAGGAGCTGGAAAACATGGCTGGTAATGGCAGAATGGGCAGCGGAAGAAGCGGCGGGGCTTCAATTAGTGCGGCCGCGACGGCATTCGGGTCGTCGGAGACTAGATTCCCTCTCGAGGAACGGGTATGTGAAGTTTATTCTTCGAGATCTCTGCCTTTGTTACTTTAAACCTTCGATCACTCGTGGTTTTATTCTCGATCTGAGCAGATATACGTGTATATTTCATATTACACAATGGCAATCGCATGGCATCGCATCGCATGTGTTTCTAAAAGACGTGTTATCCTCTAGGTTATTCACTAGATCTGGGTCACTAGATCTGGGAGATTCTTCTTCTATTTGTTCGATTGGAGGACTTGCAGATGCAATCTCTAGCTTGGATAACTAAATTATGGTGTGCAGTCGTGTGATTTTGGGGAAAAGAGGCTTAAAAGGGGGTGGGATTTGCTGCTGCCAGCAAAGATTGATCTGAAATTTGCTGTTTGGATTGGGGAAATGACTTTCTAAAGAGTTCTGATTTAGTCAAGATTGGGATTAAGTCTACTAGCCATTTTGCTTCTCTCTCTCCTCATGGTCTGATCTGCTCGCAAGAGCCAGTTTTCAGGCTTTAATTGCCCTGATTTTCTGAGGACTGTCATGGAGTAGTTTTGCTGGATTGAGTAGAGAAATTTTAACCATTTGCCCGTTGAAATGTTTTCTGATGATATTTTAATGCATGATTGATTCAACCTTATATTTCATCGCAGCCGTCATCATCATCAAAGCCTTCTCCTCCCAACTATGTTACGGCCTGCTTCATGAATCATGTTCCTCCATTCAACCTATATTTGTGTTTGTTATAACTACTTCCTGGATCTGATAAGATTTTTTAGGGCAGTTATGGACCCTTCAGTCACCGCCCTTTCTGCAAGCAGCCGATACTAATATAGGAATTGGATTCATTTTTTCTTTCACAAAATCAGGGGAGGTCGGTGGTACACTAGGATATTTGGGAGTACAGATCAACCATTGTTTTCGCCCCTCTACCACTAGATAGTTTGGATTTAAGATGAGTTCGACCTGCCTCTCTAGTTATTTCCAGGCTGAGCAGCATATGTTCTATTAATTTTAGTGGATTGAGAACCTTTCCTTCCACATTTTCACTGTATGACATGTCTGCCTTCACCTTCTTCCTTTTGTTTCCCAACTATTGCACCCTCTGTACTACCCCCTTCATCCATCTATGCTGCAACCAAAGAGGTCCTTCAGTAAATATTTTTTTTTTCACATAACCGTACTTACAAGTTGGAGTCACTTGTCATATTCAAGTCCATAGAATGGGTATTCAAGATTCTAACTACTAGGCATTACGAGACTCAATGCCTTTACCTAGTTTTAAGTAAAATTAGTTGCAATATCTGGTAATATGTGCTCAGTGGTTTCTTTACTCTTCACAGTTGAATGTTAATGATATCAGAAGCTATTTATGTAGGACGGTGTCAATAGCAACATAAATTAATTTGCTAAATACTGAATGTATAATTTAGCTTTCATCACAACATTCGAGGAGATAAGGCAGCCATGCATGAGTTTTACAATGTTATAATCATGTAACTACCAGATCATTTATGGTATTTGTAGCATCTATATGGGTAAAGTCTTTTTGACAGGTGCAAGTCGCTTGATGCTTTCTATGATTAACACAAATCATATCCATGATGGATTGGAAGATGTGAGATTGGTTAGTTAGAGGCACAGATGATTACATTTTTTACCTTTGGGTTTCAAAGACCATGTTAAGCTTAACCTTTTCTAACGATACAGGTATTTGTCATTTAAGAAAAATAAAATCTCTATGTTCTTTAAATTGAGAATTTTGAAGTATGCATGTATATCCATCTTATAGCGTGTTCTAATGTTTCCGAAGCTTTACCACCCCGGGCAGTGTCTATAAAACACTTGTTCTATTTTCTTGTGCAAACGTTTTGGTTTCTTTGCCACTAGAATATGCACCAGTGCTTAGTCATCTTAGGTGGTGCTTCTATGTAACCATGGATACTGGTATTTCCTGAGTTGTATTGTTTGTAGAAGGGTTTCGATAACTATTCTGATTATATAGATATCATAAAGAGTGCATTTGGATTTGTCATGGAAGCTGTGTTACCTGAGAGTTTTGCACAAGCGGACTCACAGAACATGGAAACTATTGCGTGAGGCATGCTTAATGTGACATTCTGATGTAGTATCTATTTCCAATGTGACTGGCATATGGGTACTGGTATAGATTTAACTCAGATGGTTCATTCTTGTCTATTTTGGCAGCGGAGAAGGTGGGGAGGCTGCTGGGGTGGGCTACCCTGTTTTGGATCGCAGAAGAAGGGGAAACGTATTGTTCCGGCATCTCGCATTCCAGATGGGAACACTTCTACTAATCGTGCCAATGGACCTCAGCCTGTGGGGCTACCAAACCAAGCTACTTCAATAGCACCTTCTCTTCTTGCTCCACCATCTTCTCCAGCATCATTTTCAAACTCTGCCCTCCCTTCCACAGCTCAATCACCAAGTTGTTTTTTGTCTTTGTCTGCCAATTCTCCTGGTGGTCCTTCATCAACCATGTTTGCTACAGGACCATATGCCAACGAACCCCAACTGGTCTCTCCTCCCGTCTTTTCTACCTTTACAACAGAGCCATCTACTGCTCCACTGACTCCTCCACCAGAGTTGGCTCACCCTACCACCCCCTCATCCCCAGATGTGCCTTTTGCTCGGCTTCTGTCATCTTCTATGGATCTCAATACTGCAGGCAAAGAGAAAGGTGTGCCTTTCATGTCATCAGGTTATGTTTCTGGTGGTGACCTTCAAGCAATGTATCCGCTTTATCCAGAAAGCCCTGCTAGCAGTCTCATTTCACCTAGATCTGGAACTCCTGGTGACGGCCAATCTTCTCCCTTTCCTGAACGAGAGTTGGCCACACAATGGGGTTCCTCCGTATCTTCTCAAGATTCTCATTATCCTGGAAATGCGTCGTCTAAGTTATTTGGACTCAACACCTCTGCTTCCAACAATTTCATGCTTCCTCAAGATTCCAGTTTCTTTTGCCCTGCAACATCTGCTCAATTTTATCTGGACCAGGCTCAGCAGTCATTCCCATCTTATCCTCATTCGGAAGGGAGGCTAAGTCTTTCAAGAGAAGCAGATATTTACACCAGTGGTGGAAATGCACATCAAAATAGACATGACAAAAATTGCAAAACAGATGTGGAAGAAATTGAGGCTTACAGAGCTTCTTTTGGGTTCAGTGCAGATGAAATCATCAGTACACCTCAGTATGTGGAGATTTCTGATGTACATGATGACTCCTTTACAATGGCTCCCTTTGCTACCAATAAACCGCATATGGAGGATTATGCAGCATCAGGATTTCTGAGTGGCTTGGCAAAAATCCAAACAGCACAGTTAAACTTGGTGGATGCCAAAAAAGGCATGGCATCAACACCGGGCCACTTTGTTGACAGTGTAGACGGTAAAGCACAGGATCTCTGCAATGGCTCTTCAGGTGATTCATCTTACCAACCAACATGATTCAAGAAAGATATACTTAAAATGCTCCATTTTGTCATGCTATGCTATTATCCTATTCCTTGCGAGTGAGGAAAAATGTTACCTTCTCTATCTGCCTTAAATGATGAAATGTGTAAGCAATCTGGAGATTGTCATGCATTAGATTGTTCTGATGATTTCTTGCTCTTGAAAAAGAGGATCCCTGAAAGATTTCCAGATTGCTTGTATTTTAAGAATCTAAAGGCAACATAGAGCAGTAAAACCACCCACAATAGGATCTTGACTTTAAGGAAATCCTCTTATCTTTCACAAGATTCTAAAAATCAAAATCATGGGTGACTTGGTCTTTCTTGAGTTAAGTCAACTTGGCTGAGTTGTGCACTCGAGGCCCAGTCACCTCCAAAAATTTATGTGCAAAAAATAATAAAAAAATATAAGATTTAGTTATATGAATTGGTGTTACCATATATGTGTGGTCCATGCTTGTGAACCCCCTTATGTTACACGTAACAAAAATTGCATGTACATAATGATCTGGTTTGGGCATCTCAGTTACTAGTCAGGCTGTCCCATTACTCTTGTATCAATTGAATGGATCATGTAATGGAGCGGCATATACAGAAAACCATGCAACAGAAAAATGTACTTTCCCTGAAGATCAGAGTTGGCGACTATCATCATCAGAGCTTACCGATCAATCTGGGTCCGATGAAGCATCATATTTCGAATTCTAATCTGCATTAAATTTTGTTGTTTTTTCGCAGATCCAAAATCACTTAAGCAGTCTGGGAACACTTGTGGGCCGAAAGATTCCGGCATCGATGTTCAAAGTAGCATAGAGGAACTTATTTCGATGACAGGAGACATCAAAATTGGCCAGCGAAGTCGGTCATCAGGTTTATCAATATCAGACACCGAAGTTGATTATAGAAGAGGTAGAAGTGTAAGAGAAGGCAATGGACATCTTTCTTGGAATTAGCTGTCCCTAAATGGTGTTGCCTTCTCTTCATGTACTAATACGCATGCTAGTTTATCTGATATGGAGAATTTGGTTGGGGGATTTGTCTCGTCTCCGAGTGCCGTAAGATTTAACTTCGTCAGGTCTCGGGAGTTCCTTTTGCTACTTGCTGTTGGTCTGTTGATAAATGATGAATGTTGCTTACAATTTCTGATTAGTCTGTATTTGACCTGAACTTGGCCCTGTTAGGTTGTTCTATTTAAAAAGTATAGCATGGCTTTTGTGTGAATGCTACCGTCTTTCCGGCCTCTTTCTTTTTTTTTTTTTTTTTTTTTTTTTTTTTTTTTTTTTGGGTTTTTTGGTTCTCTCTCACTCTTCCTTGCAGTTCTTTTCTTTTGGTGGCTATATAAAGTAAAGATAACGGCACTTTCCTGCTTTTCCCAATGCAACTTTTGACGGGACTCTTCATCAATCCCTAGATAAGGCAATGAATGACCGCAGGGGGATGTGTGAGGTTAGGTATTCTCCCACGGAATTGTTCTTTCATTCCAGAGGAGTAATAGACGATGCTGTAGCGTAGCGTAACTGATTGAAGGGCCACCGTGGATGGTACACTGATTTTTTATCCAGAGATATCTCCAGTTTGTTGGTACTGGACCACTGTTAAGTAACTAGGGACTGTTTCTTTACTGGGTAGGTAGAATTTCATTTGAAATTATGGGACAAGGTGGAATTCCAAAATGAATTTCTGAAAATCCCATCAAAAGCAAAAGGTTTGGAATTTCTGAATTCCCAAGGCTACAATAAGAGAGAAAAAAGTACAGCGAGGTGTACAAATTCTAGGTATTGCTGTACGTGTGTTGCTTTCTGTTCACTGAGTGGTGGATTTGGCTTCTGCTTCTGCATCTGCATTTCATTTCCTGTTTTGTTTGGTATTGCCTTCTGCAGTCGACAGAGAGATCATGTGCCAAGCACCGGGTTCCATCACATAATATCCTTCGATGAGAATTGTAGTTGCTCCGGCCCGCGTCTGCAATGTTAACTACACGTATCATGAGCTGGGTGGTTGTGCGGAGGAATGCTGAGTTCTGCAAATCCTGGTTTGGCTAGTTCCAACACCATTGTATTGGCCAATGGTGAAAATATTTGACCATTGATAAGTATTATTTCAGTTTAGCTTGCACCTCATGAGAGGTATCTACTATGATGGCGACAGGGAAAGTTTGTGTAGAGGCAATTTTCAGGAAAATATGAAATTACCATATAAGTAGAGTCTGATTTTTAAATATCTAGGAAAAGATTTTTCATGGAAGTTAGAAATTTAAGTTTGGTGCAAAAGTTTTTTCCTTGATTAATTGGTGGTAATGTTGTTTGGTGTAGCTGCACCGGAAATATCAAAGAGGAAAGTGAGGAAATGAAGCAATAAAGAGGGAAGAATTTTTCTGCGGAAATGGACTTCTCATACCCCCCAAAGGAACTTTATTTTTAGGCTATTCAAGGAAAATGCTGACGTGGCGAAAAATCATTTCCACGAAAAATCGCCGCACAAAACGCATGAAAGAACAATTTTTCAAATGTGCCCTTGAGGGCTGTCAAAGTGATGGACTGGGCATGGGGTTGTCCTTATCCCACCCTCAATATATATGTAGGCCGGGTCAAAGCACTTGCAGGGTATTATTACTTAGGCCTTATCCTACCCTTGAGGACTGACGCTAGGCCATGGCAGGATTCATGGCCTTCAAGCAAGAAAAATGAATTTTAATTCTTTTACACTTACTACCAAGTATTGTCCAATAATAAGACGTTTGAAGAATAAAAGTTGTCTGCAAAAGTGTTATATATATATATATATATATACAGATATATATGGGAGGTGCTCCTATGAGAGCATCTCTCAACTTACTATGAGAGATAAGATGGGGGCTCTCACGTTCATATCCAATGTCAACAACTTAAATGTGAATGTCCACACCTTTATCTCTTATAATAAGGTGAAAGATGTCTTTTATAGGAGCATATCCCTATATATGTATAGAAATATATATATTTATATATATTTTTAATTCGCGAAAACTACTATTTTCAGCTGGATGATCGATATTGACTCCCGAAAAATAAGGTAAAATTTTGTTGGCCGTAAACTAAAATAAACGTTTTGGTCTAGGTTACATCTAAAGTATTAAAGTATTTTTTTGGGTAAAAACCTCTTGAAAAAGAAACATCCACATATAAGCAGCTCGACATTGCAAATCTTATAAAATAAACTTTTGAAATAGGTTATTTCTAAAATCTCGATGAGAGTTATATTATTCTAAAAAGCACGTGACGATAAAAAAAAAAAAAAAACAACAACATAATAATTTAATATTAAAAAGGTATCTTATTCTTTGTCATTTTCACATATCAAAATCTACTGACTTGAATATTCATGCTTACGATATTCATTGTACTCCACCTACACTGCATAATCACAACTATCGATTATCACTACATTCAACAATAACACAAAAAGAATAAAAAAAAAATCAATTTCAACGTATCTAAATATATTATATTATATTAAAATAAAGTAAATTAATGACCTGGTTTAAAAAAGAGAGAGAAAAAAAAAAAAAAGATGAAAGGAAAAAAGTATAAATTTTTCAACATAGACCAGATCAAATCGACAAATGAGCTTAAAAAGAGACATGATCTAGTGGAAGAACTGGGAGCATAAGGTGATATTTTAACTATCTATTTTCAATTGTGATTATATCCTTGAAATCAAGAACCTGGCTGCTGCTCTTTAGTGCTTTACATAAAGTGTAATATTCAGGTGGGAACTGTTCTCATATATTATGTGAGAATTTTTTTGTGGGGCCCATTTGGGAATGGGACCAAGGGGGATGAAAAGATCTATGTGAGACCACAACAACTATCAAGTTTGACTCCAAAACCATGCCTTTAACCCCTTCATCCTAGCCCACAAGTTTAATGGATTTGTATTCAAAAAAATATTCAACCCTCGATCCAATGGCTCAGTCAATTCAGATGTGTGCCAATCCTTATGATTAGTGACTATCAGGGGGTTTCCTATTGGTTGCTAGGTTTCGATGGATTGTTAGTTGGGACCCGTAAAAAAATTCTCATATAATAGATGAAAACTAGTTCTCACTTGAATATTTTCCTCATATTACCTTAAACTTTCTTTCTCCTTCAATTAGGATACAACAAATATGCATCATTAAAGAATTTTAAAAAATATTAGCCTTCCATTAAACTATCCAGGTGTTCAAAAATATTGCTTATCATCATTTATCTTTATATCCAGAGGCAGACCTTCATGTATGAGAAGCCGTCGCCAAAATTGGAAAAGGCCATTAGGCTGACCTACATGTATGGGAAGACTAGCCCAGCCCCCACTTAATATAATCCATAGCCCCCACATCTCTTTCCCCAACTCAAAAAATCTCCTTTCCTGATCTCTTCTTTCCTCTTTAACCCTGTGTTTGGGAAGGGAAGAGGGGAGGAAAAATTTTAGGGGAAGGAAAATGAAAGGGGATGAGAGGAGAGGGATACTTAATTTTTCCTTCTCTTATTTGTTTAGTTTGAGGGGGAGGGAAAATTCCTTTTTTGTCTCCCTCTTTTCCCCTCTTTCCCCCCATTTTTGAAGGAAAAATTTTGGGGTAAAATTTTTAAAAATTTACCCCAAAATTCCCCTCCCTCACTTTCCCTCCCCCATTCCCAAACACCCTCTATCTTAACTTTCCTTCCATTTTCCACTCCTCCTTTTCCTTTCTCTCATTTTACCTCATTCTCAAACATAGTATTAAAAATCTCCAAATTCGCAAACCTTCCATCTCCATCCCTGGCATAGGCGACCATTCCCCCCCCCCGCCCCCCCCACTATTCCTCCCTCCGATAGGTATTCATCTATGTTCTCCCTCTCTCTCAATCAATCTTTCTCTCGGTCTACCTCTCTCTCTCTCTGGTCTCTCAATGTATCTCTCTAACTCTCTTGGTCTATCTCTCTCTCAACTCAATCGATTTGAGGGTTTTTTTTTTTTTTGTTTTAGACATTGATATGTATTTGGTCCCCTCAATTTACAGTCATAAGATTGCAATAATAGATTTGGTTCAAGTCATAATTTGGAATTAAGAATCATTGAACACTTTATCATGCTTTTCGAATTATAATTTTCACTTTTCACAATGTGTAAATGAATACATTCGGTGGTTTAAATGTATTTGGATTATTTGGATGCATTTCAAAAATTTTCAAAATCCATAAAATTTTAAAAGATATGAAACTGAATGTATTGATGTTTATCATTAATATGAAAATGTTAATGATTTGGATTAAAAAATTGTGACCCACATATTTATAGGTTGGATCTTTATATATATATATATATATATATATATTCACAAATTGCTCAAACTCCATAATCTTTCTATCCATTTAGAATATGAGTTTGAAAAATGAACCAAACACTAGTACGAACGTCATGTGAATTTTGACGAAGGAATGTTAGTTGATGTAATTAGATGTTTTGTAAATGCAATATATTTTTTCTTTTGCCAAAGTTAATGTTAAAAAAGAACAATAAAATAGTGATTGGCGTTTTAAAGTGAATATTGTAAGCCCCCCTCAAATGAGAATCCTGGGTCACTAAAAGACGGTTCCTGTTGGCTCTCTCTTCTTCGTTTATTCAAGAGAATGAATAAGCATACTTGGGTTCTTACATAGAGATAATATTAGAAAATAGCCATTAGAGCTTTGGTAACTTACTTCTCATTCGCCAGACACGATTGAAATTCAGCTCATGAATTGGTAAATAGTAAATACTATTCCTACCCCATCAGTTCCTTCTTGCATTCTTATATAAATATAATTTTAGAGAAGTCCATTATAAGAGGTTTGACAACTTACTTCTACGCTAGATATGCCATTATGATTTAGAAATTCTTTCACAAACTCCATCTTTACTTTTCTTCTATCAATAATGGGCTTGATTATGTTTTTTTTTTTATTTATTTAGCATTAGAAAAAGGACTAGATCGTGCAAACCACAATACTCCTCTGGACGATTGTATGGTCAACCCTTGCAAAGAAAAACCATCAAGTTAGTGTCGAGAAATAATCATTATTATATATATATATAAAGAAAAATAAAAAAATAATATAAATACAACCCAGGAATAAAAATGTATATCTTAGAAAATCCCCAAATTCCATAAGATTGAGCATTCGATGAATAATGAATGAGATGGGTTCCAGGGACATCTAATGAAAGATGAAGGTGTATATTTTAAACGGCTTAGATATCAATAAGTGGACTCACAATGGATTTCCACTCATTTAAATTAATAATTCTCCAAGGCTTATAAGCTTAAAGAGGATTCAGACGCTTCACTTAAAGGTTTGTTTGGTTATCTTGGGCTTTTTCCTTTGTTTGTTTTCTGTTTTATTTATTTATTTCTTTTTAAGTTGATTTATTAGTGATGATATCCACTTGAAGACCCAAAGCCTGTATATTAAAGCAAAAGGCACAGGGCATAAAAGGTGAGTGTTTGGAGGGAGAGGGAGAGGGAGAAGCACATTTATTTTACTACATAAATCAAATCCGTTTTTTTTTTTTTTTTTTTCTTTCAAAAGTATTAAACCATATAGATTGTTTAAATGGGGTTAAATACGTGAATTGACCCTAACCTAGCCCATTTAATTGGTTTTGGTGGGCTGACCCTAATTCAACCCAAATATTTGATTTTTTTTTTTTCAATGCAAGTGAGGTTTGTGTGAAACATGACATCGACTATCCCCCGTGTAATGCATTGCAGGCAGGGTCGGCTATGTAGGTCAAATGCAGTAAAGGTCCGAGTCGAATTTGAATTTAGTAGTTCGGTCGGTCATCCCGCATGAATGTCAATGGTTGTGAAATGTGAATTGAATTGTGATGAGAAGAAGTTTTGGTATTGGTGGTCATAACTTTTCAAAGGTCTGATCCCTCTATGATAATTATTAATGATATTAAAACGAATTATTAGGTTAACAACAACCATGACAAATCACAAACCGAAAAGAAAGCAAGGACCCTTTTTTTTTTTGTGCATAAATAGGCACCTTCGGCCTTCCCCTTGTTTAGAATTGTTACCGTTTTGAGTCACGAAAGCTGCTGTTGCTGCGGAGGAGTAGGAGGAGGAAAAAAAGAGGGTTCAGGAGAGGTTTGTTTTGAGATGGCGGAGAAGCAACTGATCGTGGCTGTTGAAGGCACTGCAGCCATGGGCCCCTTCTGGAATGCCATGCTGACCGAATACCTCGACAAGATCATCAGGTCGTCTGTCTATCTATCTAGCTATCTATCTATCTAACTGTATCTACCTTCTTATTTATCTATTTATTTGTTTGTTTTTCAAATTCCGATACTGGATTGCTGGTTTTGGGGGGAACCGATTGGAAGGGAAGGTATCAAATCTCGCTCTCATCAAGGGTTACAAAAATCTCATTGGATTGATTTAGTAATTCAATCCACTGTTGAGAACAAAAATAATCACTTCAATTGGATTGGTGGGGGCTTGTTTCTACTTTCTATAGTCAATCTCATCTAATGAACCGTTGTTCCATGAGATGTTACTCCTTGTATCCGTTTTAGTTTCCGATTTCCTTCATGATTATTGGCCATTCGACACGGTAACATCTCGACTTTCTTTCTTTCCTCCTTTTTGTGTGTGTGTGTGTGTGTGTGTGTGTGTTTAATTGTCTCATAAAAAAGAAGAGGGTAAGTGAGCTTTCATTTCATTTCAATGGCCGCAATCAATTGATTGATCAAATGAATCCTGGAGTGGATTCTGAATACTGAATCATCATCCACAGCCGGCCACACTTTTATTATGGTGTCATTGTCATTGTCTTTCATTCTTTGTTTGTTTTAAAACACATTTTGAACTGGTAGAGGTGGTATTTGCGCAGGTGCTTGTGTGGGAGCGAGGGGACAGGCCAGGTAATATCATCATTGAAGCTTTATCCAATCTATATCTATATCGGGTTGTCGTCTGGGGCTTTGTTTGTTCCACTTTTCCAATCAACCCCATTTAAACTCCCTTTTCACTCCACAATCTTAAAATTTTCTTTTATAAAAAAAAAAAATTTTTTTTTTTTTTTTCCACATTCCAAAAGTCTTTCAAGTGCTTGAACATTCTTTGATGATGCAGTTTTGATTTTCAGAGCAATGAAGTCCTCTTCCTTTCTAATTTGATTATTTTGAGATGCAGAAGCTTTCTGGCGCAAGTTTTGAGCTTGCATTGGTTGTGTTTAATGCACATGGACCTTATAGTGGTATATATATGAACCTTATTACTCCCTCCCTCTTGAATGATGCGGTTTTTTTATTTATATTTTTTCTTTATTTCTTGAAAATGTTGATGTTTTATGTTAAATATGGCTTCACAATTTACAAAGTATATACTTGAAAATGTTGATGTTTTAGAATAAGGTTTTTCCTATTACTGATGCAGCTTGCTTAGTACAACGATCTGGCTGGACCAGAGATATGGATGTTTTCCTCCAGTGGTTAGCAGCAATTCCATTCACCGGTGGTGGTTTTAGTGAAGTTGCTATTGCAGAAGGGATTGCTGAAGCATTGATGGTACATACACATAATGTTCATCTCTATGTGCTGTAGTTTTGGAGATTGGGCATGTCTTGTTCTTTACTTTTATGCTGAGTGCAGTGCAATGGTTTCCTTCACCATGTAGATGTTCTCTGTAACTTCAAATGGAAACCAAACACAGCCAAGTGTGGATTGGCAAAAGCACTGTATCCTTGTGGCTGCAAGCAACCCCTATTCCTTGCCCACACCAGTTTCTCATCCATCTGTTCAAAAAATGGAGCAGAGTGATAGCGCGGAAGTGCAATCAGAAAGTCGCCTCTCTGATGCGGAGACAGTAGCCAAGTCATTTTCACAGGTAGGTAAGACTGTTGTTTACTTCTTATGGTTTCACTTGTATACATTTGAAGAAATGCTATCTCAACCTTTCGCATGCAGTGCTGCGTTTCTCTGTCAGTGATCTCTCCAAAGCAGCTTCCAAAGCTGAGAACGATATATAGCGCGGTATGATCAAACACTTTCTGCTGAGTTCACCATTAATTTCACTCTTTTCCTATTAAGCACGCTTTGGATGTACTATTAACATTGAAAGTCATTGTTTTTCTTTTACATCCTGCATTGATTTGATTATTTACTGGTGGGATATGTCCCTTTAGAAAGTCATTGGTTAAATTTCTGACAACATTTTTGTTTTTTCATTTGAATAATCAGATCATTTGCCATGTCTTTTATATGTTTGTCATTGAACCAGTTTGTGTGGTAGTCTTAAGAAAGCAAACCCCTGATCATCTTTTCTTCTATTCTCGAGCATCCGCAGATATTCATATTTTCACTATGTAACAAGGTTCATGCACTGTGTTGGTTGTCAAAATGCCACTTGTTTGGTATGGACCCTACATGACAACGAAAATGTGTTGTAAATTGTACCATTTGTGTCCTATAATGCTAATCTGTGATAGTCAACTCAGACAATGGGATATTAACCTGATCGATGTGCATTTGAGGTACAGAGGATTTACAATTTTGATTGGTACACAGACAAATAGATAACGTGCAGATATTGTTTGCTGATGTTGTGGTTCTAGTTATTCAAATAATATGGACCGTTCAACCAGTTGACATGTTATTTACTGCTAAAGATGCCTTCTTGTCTATTGATATTCATAAATCAAAGTGCTTAATGATAAAGAAAGTCATGTATTCTACTGACTTGACAACACTCTAATACAGGGAAAACGCAATCCTCGAGCAACAGATCCAGCTGTAGATAATGCTAAAAACCCCCAGTTCCTTGTTTTGATTTCTGAAAATTTCATGGAGGCTCGCGCAGCTCTTACTCGTCCGGGAATAACGAATTTGGCTGCAAATCAAAGTCCACTGAAGTTGGATACAGCTCCTGTCCCTCCTATTTCGGGATCTGCTCCAACTTCAATCCCTTCAGGTTCCCTTTTTTATTTATTTATTTATTTTTCTTTTTTCCCCTCTATATCCGATATAGTGTTTTTGTTTTGCTCCTAAAAGAGTATTTCGCATTATCTGATAACCCATCAAAATTTGACTGCATTTATTGTTATGTTAAGTTCCATCTGGTTTGCCATTTCACTGTCCGTGGAGAAAAAAGATACTTGGGTTTGATCCAGCTTATATGGATTATCTATACTTATTATTATGTTAAGTTCCAACTGGTTTGCCGTTTAATTGTGAATGGAGAAAAAAGTTACTTGTTTGGATTTAGCTTATATGGATTATCTATCTAGATCCATTGGCTTTGCTTGACTTTCTTCTGTTACAAATGAATATCATGTGATAGACATCATGCTCGTCTTTCTTCTCTTAGATTTGAATATCTAGTTTTTCTCTCAAAGGTGGAACTGCTTGATCGGCATCGTTATCATTCAAATTTCTTGAAAAATAGGGGTATTAAAAAACCTGTCTCAAACTAGTCAATGGCATGAGCTTCGTTGCTCGTTGCAGTCCTGAACAAAACTTAACTCAATTTTTAACTATCCCTTTCCAAATTCCACTTCTAGCTTCATGTTTCCTCTCACCTACAGTTGTTTTCCTCCATTAACATTTGGTAAGACAGCCAGCTAAGCCCTGTAATGTTGTCCTCATTGAAATAGACAATATTAAATCTCGCTCTTTTTTCTTATTTGGCTTGAATTTATACCCCAAATCGTCATAAAGCCATCATAAGCTCCCATTATTTTTTCAGACCACCTTACCTGCAAACCATTTCTCATCTCCCTAGTCAATACTACGGCATGCACTATAAAAGCTCTCCAAAAGATGCACCAAAGGTGCTCCCAATAGTGCTGTATGGCTGCTAGGGTTTGTGGATGATAATGGCTGGTTTTTAGGTGGTTTTGTGTGATGCTTTATGGCTGGGTATATTGCTGGACGTGCACTGTTCATATGCCTTTTATAGGTCTTGCAAAAGCATCTCTTTAATGAGGAATCTCCTCCTTTTTAGGCTTCTCTCCTTGTATGATTAGATCTCCACCTTACTTTACAAGTAAGCTTCCTAATTAAAACAGAATAGGAGTCCTCTTTCTTGTTAAACTAGACTTTCTAAATCTGATCCTACTTGTATTTTATAGAAAGTTCCCCACGTGTGGCCCACAAATCTGAATTTTGATTGCAAAGAATTAAATCTGAACTTTTGACATAAAAGTGGGCCCTCTTTGATGCATGTAACATGAGTGTGGGACCCCTCTTTTTGGACTTCTATCTTGACTTGAACTCTTGCTCTAAGTTTTCCTTCTTTTTCTCTCCTTGTTTTTCTCCATTCTTGAACTCTTCTTTTAACTTGAATAGGACTTCCTAAATTTTGGAATTCTTCTATTTGCAATGGATGTGGACCCACCATGGGCCTACTTGATGATTCACGCCCATCTCTTCATTAATTCTTCTCTTTTTGCTCCTTTTGACCTTAACATAAAAATTAACAAAAACTATGTAAAATCAAATAAAATAACTCTAACTAGCACAAGATGAATCAAATATTAGGGCTTAGATTGCAAACAATTAAGCACTTATCAAATTCCCCCAAACTTACCTTTTGCTAGTCCTCGAGCAAAACAATAAAATAAACAAGGAAGAAAATTAAAGCACTAAAATATAAAACCTATCCTTCCACCATTAGTCTCAGAGATGTCTGATCAATACATGATTCAAAGAAACAAGAGTCTCAACCAATTCTAAAGATTACCCAATTTATAAGTTAGCTCACATCCACATGCTCAAAGGGTCGTGTGTAAAACAATACCAACATAACTTTCAGTTTAGGCTTTCACACAACCAAACAATCATTTGCATATTAGTTTAACTTCAATCCTCACCATGGATACACTCACAATAAAAACACTCAATAATTGGCTAAGAGTGAACAAACAATGATCTCATGAAAAATACCACATGCTTAAAGTGAAATCACACACCATAGGCTCCCATTCCATCTCATCTCCACACTGGGACTACACTTCACCTAAGATCAATTAGGACTTTTACACGGGTTATCATGGGGCTTGGGTGAAGGGTTAAGAATGAGAGGAAATGGATAACAAGATCTAAGGAATTTGCATAAAATTACACTTCTGGTTCCTTTATACACTTCTGATTTTGGTAGCTAAGGCTTGCATTTTGAATTTCCACCTTCTTGAGTCACACGTGTACCCTCCTTATTGTATTATTCTCTCTTTTTTTTTTTTTTTTCTTTTCTTCTTTTTTTTTTTTTTGATAAACATAATTGAAACTATGAAGTGGCAGGGTAACGGCAACCTTTCTTTTATTTTCTTTTTCTTGAGCCTTGCACATATTTTTTAGTGAACCTTGAATTCATCTTTATACTTCCTTAGATAAGGTAAGGCTATACATACGGTAAGGTAACTCCCCCAAACTTAGGAGTTGGTATGGGTGCAAGAAATGGCTTAATTAAGGCTCAACATGGATAACTAGTGAAAAACATCAAGGGAATGGATAGAAAAGCACAAACTAGTCAAACATGGCCTAAAATCATATCCTATGGTTCGTGTAGTCGAAATATGCCTCAATCGGATAAAAATGAGAGTTCTAGCATGTTTTTCCATATAAAATTCAGAACATGTGATCAAAGAATGATAATGAAATCAACTGCATCAAATAGATCAAGAAATGAAAGATCATAACACTCAGCATATAATCCTCTCAAGAATAAGCATTTAGGCTCAAATCTCACTAGGTTGCACAAGTTTTCACCAAAAGCATCTAATCATTCAATTATGCAAGTGCTTTCAACCTTAGATTATATTAGCATTGTAATCCACACAGTGATAGCTCAACATGCTTACTGCAATTGAATAATATAAAGAACCAGCATAATTAAATTCAATGAACCATGCAAGACAAATCATCATTACTCATCATTGTGGTAGGAAGGAGCTATGACTCAAAGAAAAACAAAGAAAAACAAATATTTTTGTGATTTTCGAAATTTTTTTTTAAATTTTTATGTATTTTTGGACTATAATTACTCTATTAATGACTAAGACCAAAAACTTGGTATGCACCAAGCAACCTAGAAATAAGCTACTAGTATGCACACAATTAAAACTCGCAAGCGCACAAGATCACTATGTAGTGTAGTGAATTGTAAGTACGAGGTCGATCCCACGAAGACTTGTGATAAAACAATGTCAAAAACAACTAAAAATCAGAATATTAAAAGAAACAATTAAATGATGAAAGATTGAATTAAACTTCTAAAAACAGTAAATTAAACTATCAAAAGCTAAATAGAAATTAATCTAAAACACACAACTGAAATTAGAATTGAAAACAATGAGAATGAATGAACTAGGGTTTCATCTACTCTCCTAACCAATCCTATGCATGTCCCTTATTATCTTTTAATCAAAAATCAGATTTTATTAGTGACATCTATCAACCTAGACCATGGCATATGTGTCTAGATTATTATTCCCCTAAACCTAATTCATGAGTGGCATACTACATGAATTGTTCATTATGATGCAAAAACTAAGCGTGGCATATGTCCTAGTCAAAACAAACATAATGCATAAAATAATGGGAAAGATAAATGCATGAGTCTAAGCATGGCATATACTTAGATTATTCATGGTTCTAAACCCTAGATGCTTATCATCAAGATCAATCAAAATTAAGTTAGCTACTCTTAAAATTAATTGAACATCACATGGTTGGCATGGCATATACACAACTCATCAATTAAAAACATGGTTTAGAATCTCAACTAATAAAACCGAAATCTGAATTAAAAGACGCCAAAAGAGACTACATAGAACTAGGCTAGGGTTTCAATTACACCCTAGCCCTAAAAAGTTTAGCTACTCATGTTTGGAATTGAAAACAAAATAGAAAATAGAGCCATAAAAAGAACTCTGAATATTGAAGAAGAAGAATAATTCTGCCAGCAGCTTTTTCTCCTTTTCCTCGCTCCAAAAGCTCTCCAAAAGATGCTCCAAAGGTGCTCCCAATAGTGCTGTATGGCTGCTAGGGTTTGTGGATGATAATGGCTGGTTTTTAGGTGGTTTGTGTGATGTTTTATGGCTGGGTATATTGCTGGACGTGCACTGTTCATATGCCTTTTATAGGTCTTGCAAAAGCATCTCTTTAATGAGGAATCTCCTCCTTTTTAGGCTTCTCTCCTTGTATGATTAGATCTCCACCTTACTTTACAAGTAAGCTTCCTAATTAAAACAGAATAGGAGTCCTCTTTCTTGTTAAACTAGACTTTCTAAATCTGATCCTACTTGTATTTTATAGAAAGTTCCCCACGTGTGGCCCACAAATCTGAATTTTGATTGCAAAGAATTATATCTGAACTTTTGACATAAAAGTGGGCCCTCTTTGATGCATGTAACATGAGTGTGGGACCCCTCTTTTTGGACTTCTATCTTGACTTGAACTCTTGCTCTAAATTTTCCTTCTTTTTCTCTCCTTGTTTTTCTCCATTCTTGAACTCTTCTTTTAACTTGAATAGGACTTCCTAAATTTTGGAATTCTTCTATTTGCAATGGATGTGGACCCACCATGGGCCTACTTGATGATTCACGCCCATCTCTTCATTAATTCTTCTCTTTTTGCTCCTTTTGACCTTAATATAAAAATTAACAAAAACTATGTAAAATCAAATAAAATAACTCTAACTAGCACAAGATGAATCAAATATTAGGGCTTAGATTGCAAACAATTAAGCACTTATCAAGTATCTTCAAATGAATGAAATCTGAAGAACTTCCTCGCCTTCTTCTTACTGCTTGCCTGGAACTACCAGTTCATACCTCTTCCCTTCTAATTCATTTACGGGTAAATCTGAGCAGGCCGGCCTGGGTATTGACCTAGCCCAAGCCCGGCCTTGGTGCACATGGGTCAACCTGTGTCTGAGCACATATGAAACCCAGAGTGCCAAGTGCAAGCTGGAAGGATTGTCCCTTGATCCAACCCAGTACTTCCTTTGTTAAGACCGGAGACATTGCATGGAGGAATTGAGTTTATAAGCCGTACACAGACGGAATATATGGATTGTAACTTCAGTGGGTATATAGAAAGAGTCGAAACTACTGTGAGAATTGAAGACCATGAGATAACCACAAAATGATTCTTTCCGCTACCTTGGCTTTATAATTAGTGAGGATGGGGAGATAGAAGATGTCGAACATGGGATAAAAGTGGGATGGTTGAAGTGGAGACTTGCTTCCGGAGTACTTTGTGACCGACGAATGCCAACAAGATCGAAGGGAAAATTTTACAGGATAGGGATTAGACCAGCTATGACCTATGGAGCAGAATGTTGGCCAATCAAGAGTCAACATATGCACAAAATGGATGTAGCAGAAATGAGAATATTGAGGTGGATGTGTGGTAAAATTAGGAAGAATAAAATTAGAAATAAGTGCTTTCGAGAGTACTTAGGGATAGCAACAATAATGGATAAAATTAGAGAAATCCGTTTGAGATGGTTTGAACATGTTCAACGTAGGCCGGTAATAGCACCGGTAAGGAAAAGTTTGGCTATAAAGGTTGATGGCCCACCAATGGGAAGGGGTAGGGCATAGAGGACGTGGATGGAGGTAGTAAAAATAGATATGGAGAAGTGTAACTTATCTGAGGATTTGACTAAAGATAGATCGGAATGGAGAAAAAAATTCGTATAGCCGACCTTAACATAGTTGGGACAAGGCTTTGATGATAATGGTGATGATGACCACCGATGGGATATTAACGTAGGCCGGCAATAGCGCTAGTAAGGAAAAGTTTGGCTATAAAGGTTGATGGCCCACCAATGGGAAGGGGTAGGGCATAGAGGACGTGGATGGAGGTAGTAAAAATAGATATGGAGAAGTGTAACTTATCTGAGGATTTGACTCAAGATAGATCGGAATGGAGAAACAAAATTCGTGTAGCCGACCCTAACATAGTTGGGACAAGGCTTTGATGATGATGATGATGATGACAATCTCCGACTAATTCCCTTAAAAAAATGGGAGAAATGTCCAGTGGTGATACCTGTGCATCAGGGGAAATTTCTTTTGTCCGGTAATAAATAGCCAAAGGGGCTGATATTATATGTAATAAAATTCGTTCATGAAAAACTGGTTTGGAGGCAGTCTGCATAGAAATACAGTCCTCTAACAATTAGCACCCTAATCTAATATTCTAGTAGTTGTAATCCCTTTTACAACTTGGAATCCTATCTAAGTACAGTGTCGTAAATAGAAAAAGAACTGAAATGGATAAGTATAGAAAAAAAAAGAGAAGAAAATATAGGAGACTTGTGCAAGACGTGCACAAAGTTGTGCACATGAGTAAGGGGTCTGCAGCCCCTACTGGGGCTGTTTGGCTCCATTCAGTGCTGTCTTGGACCTGCAGGGACTGCCGGATAATTCCGGGAAAATCAGAATGTCGATGGGCCCAATAAATGATAAAATTTGCGTATCAGTCTAATAAAGGGTCTGTTTTTGCAAAGACTATTTTGGGGTCAATTCGATGCCAAAGCTTCTAGACATGGGCATGGGTCCCAGATGCATGATCAAATGCTGCATAGCTTGGTCTGCTACAGGTTCTTTTTTGTCCTGATTAATGGATGTGGGCTGATCCACATCAAGCTTGCCGCCTCGAATCAGAGCATATTGTCGAAAGGTTCCCAATTTTCCCTTCCCCACCAGCATGACAGGTTTCAACTCTTCAATCCTTGCATTCTATTGAAAATCATTCTATTACATTTTCAACCTTTGATTTGAATACATTAATGAACAATTCCTGTAGAAAAGAACAGAAAGATGGGAGTGTGCTGCTGATGACCTATAATACAACCAGGAAAAAAAACCATTAATGAGAAGAAAATTGAGGTGAAAAGCTTGACATGTTTAAGGTCCCCAGATAATACTTTTTGGGAATCTCTTAGAATTTAAAAAGCAACCACTTTTAGCAATTGTAGATGTGTACTTTTGTATGTGAAGTCTATTTTATAAAGCGGGAGAAATGATTGTATTTAATATTTATTTGGATCTGGACTTGAAAAAGCACATGGATTATTGTCTGGAGCTTGATAAGAATACATGTTAATAGAAGTAAGCGAGATCTCTTCAAGCATAATTCTATGATGGAGCTGATGAGTGGAAGGAGAATTAGAGAAGTCCGTTGCCTAGGAGAATTAAGGCGTTGAGACTTCAGAGAGAGGTCTGTCTCATTACTTCTCCATTCTTCCGGATGGAATCACCAGGCTAGAACTGGAGACGATGTTCTGTTGAACCGAAAGGATAGTGGATAGTTTCATTTATTAAGATAGAGCAAGCAGAAGGAAGATGGTCTATGCATTTGCTGTTTTGCATCTGAATGGGAGGCATGCAGACCATTGACCTTGTCTCAGGAAGTTAATGGGGAGGCAGAACAGTGCTTGCCCAGCTGTATCTATTTGGAATATAGAAACCTGAGGATTATCCAGCACAAATTCAGACATTGATCGATCATACTGCACAGGAGCAAAGGTGTCTGACCCTCATTTAGATACCATCCCAAAGCAAAATAAATCCCACAGAGAGCAGCGAGCGCTTGCTTTTGAGGGTACACATTTGTATTATCTTTGACTTATCATGGTTGCACTTGATCAACTTGGTGGAGTTCGTGATTGACACACTTAAGTTTTTCCATATCAACAATTACATTTTTACAATTGACAAGTGTTCATTTTCTGCCATATGATATGTACTTTATTTGGTTCTATCTCAGTGAATGGATCGATGATGAATCGGCAACCAATTCCAGCCGGCAACATTCCCACCGCAACTGTAAAAGTGGTGAGACTAATTCGTCTTTGTTTAGTTTTGCTTGATTTAGTGCCGTAGGAAAGAAATTCTTTTCACTACCTCACTCTTCATTGGAATTTGTTATCGCAGGAGCCAAGCACTGTGGCTTCCATGGTACCTGGACCTCCCTTTTCACATCTAGCATCACATGGTGCCTCTCAAGGTGTCCCAAGCCTTCAGTTTTCTTCACCATCTCCCACTTCTCAAGAGATGATAACAAGTGGTGACAGTGTGCAGGAATTTAAACCTATGGTTAGTGGTATGCCACAGCCACTGCGTCCTGCAGGCCCTGCTGCAGCAAATGTAAGCATTCTGAATAATCTTTCTCAGGCACAAGCTCGCCAGGTGATTAGCTCTGCCTCTCTAGCTGGAGGAAGTTCTATGGGACTTCAGACGATGGGTGGAATGACAATGCATATGATCTCCAGTGGAATGTCATCGTCTGCTTTGCCTGCTGCTCAGACTGTATTGTCAAGTGGGCAGTCCGGTATAAATTCAATAACTGGATCAGGGGCAATAGTGGGGCCTGGACAGGTCACTCAAAACACAGGTCTTGGTTCATTTACATCAGCAACATCTACTATGTCAGGAAACTCAAATCATGGTATGTCACCACCACTGGGTAATCTCCAGGGAGCTGTCAGTATGGCTCAGTCAGTATCTGGTATGGGCCAAGGAAATCTTACTTCAGGGGCACAATTAGGACAGAGTGGAGTTGGTATTAACCAAAATATTATGAATAGTCTCGGTCCATCTGGTATGCCATCTGGAGCCGGAACAATGATTCCTACCCCAGGAATGTCACAGCCAGTACAGGTGGGATTACCTTCTTTAGGTGTAAACAATGGTTCTGCAGCCAGCATGACTTTGCCACAACATGCATCCGGGCCTATGCAATCACAGTCCAAGTATCTGAAGGTTTGGGAGGTAAGCCCTATGATCTCTATTCCTTACCAGGATGACTAACTATGTAAAATGTTGATGGCAGTCAGTATATTATCTCACAGTATAACTTGCCCAATCCTGAACCAGACTTAGGATGGTTTCTTCTTCTTCTTCTTTCTGATTTTTTTTTTTTGGTAACCCAGCTAAAGGGCTGGGACCCTAAGAGACTTGCACATGCGAGGTGATGGGAACTCGCACATGCAAGGAGACACAATTCACACATGCGAGGTAATGGGACTGGCACATGTGAGGAGACAACTCACACGTGAGGTAATAGCAACTCACATATGCAAGGAGTGGGGAGGCCAGGTTTGAAGCCTGGACCTCCCAATGAGAACTTCCGCTTCTTACCGCTAGGGTAAGGAGCTGTTCTCTTCTTCTTTCTGAATTAGCTGTTCTTATTATTGATGGCAGTCAATAATCTGTTTACATTTTAACTTGCCGACTCTTTCTTCTGAACCTACCAGTCTTCTAACTTTTCTTCTCATACAGTTTAAGTTGCCAACTCTTTCTTCCGAATTTACCAGTCTTCTTCTTTTTCTTCTTGAGTTTAGGGTAAACACTACAAGATTCTATGACTATTGACTGATTAACCTGTCTTCTTCTTACTTTCTTCTGGATGGTAGTCAATGTTCTTCTTCTCCTATCAACTATGTAAATTGTTGATGGCAGTCTTCCCATGTAAATTATCTGTCAAAGTCTTCACCTCCACTATGTAAACTGTTGATGTCAGTCAATTTAACTAGTTGTCTTCTTTGTTTCTTCTGGATGGCAGTCAATATTCTTCTTCTATATGGCAGTCTTCCTATGCAAATTGTTGATGGCAATTGAAATTCTTCTTCTTCTTAACCAGACTTAATGATTATTTGTGAAGGGCCTTAAATATATTGGGGATTTCCGCGACGGGTCCCTCAACGTTTCACTTTATGGCGAAAGGTCCACTATTTTTTGTCATAGAGGCAGACGTCCTTTTTTCAAATTTAAGCACTTAGAAAGTCCAAAATGCCCTCCTTGTATATATTTTGTGCGCCCCTAAATTAAAAAGGCTCCAGTTGAGCAACTGTCTCTAGAAAAAACGCTTTGTCTTCCCAAATCAACGAATTCGAGGAGAAGAGAAGGAAAACTGGTTGAACGAAGGAGAAATCATCAAAACATTTTCGCCCGCTCCGATGACAGCGGTATCTTCTCCTTTTGTGAACAAAACTATGGAAGGAGATCCGTCTCCATATCTGTACCCTTGTAATCTACTTCTGCCATGGCATCTTCACCAAAATCATCCCCGTTATCCTCTTTGTCATCGTCGTCAAATTCTGAGACGAAAAAATTAACTTGATCCATTCCGATTGAAGCCGCCAACAAGGACAAGCTCAACAAGTCCGAATCGCTGTCCATCATGCACTTTGGGTGCCCGGGCAACGCATAGGTCAAACACACCGTGTAGAGTGACAAGTTCTTCCACTTGATACAAAGTTGCTTAACCAGATCATCATACATCATCTTCTCAATGAAAAGAATGACGGTGGTGAACACACCAAACTTGCAAAGAAGCATGCTCGATTGTGCCATTGAGAAGACTGGAAGATGAAAGAAACATACAAAATCAGAAACATGAAGATATTGTGGAAAAACAGATAAAATCCACAAAATCAGATAATATTATCTGACTTTACCAATCAGTATAAGAAACGAATCAAACAGATAACTTTATCTGAGTTTGTGAAAGAATACAGATAATATTATCTAACTTAACAAAAAAATGGATAGCAACCAAACTACAGATAAATTTATCTGTATTTCTTGTGTGTGTATAATACAGATAATATTATATGCCTTGTACCTACCTAAGGACACACAACTACCTAAGAAAGGAGATTATGTAGCCGGAAATCTATCAATTTTCATTCCCTCCTATTTGAATTTCGAAATTTGCTTGGAAAGGAGCGTGAACTAAGGAGAAAACTTTAATGATAAATGAGCTAATAAATTGAATTGAGCTAAAAACTAGGAACAAAAGGCGTGACACAGCCTGGGATGGTTAGAAGGGCAAATCAGTCATGAAAAAGATGAGCTGGCCTCATTAAGGACCTCCGCTTGGAATAAGTCCAGCCGCAAGGGACTACAGGCCTTAGACGAAAATCTTGTGGACTGCGCCCTCAATTTCTGTCATACGAAGGACCTTTGGCTAATTTTTCCAAATATATTCTTCCATGTTTTTATTGTTGTTTTTCTTTTAGTGATTGTGTTTCTTGGCTATTGCTAACTTGGCTGTTTTTCATTTGTATACTAGGAGTATAATGTTCATTTTACCATTAATTTAATCTTCACAATTTGGTTCTTGTTGAAAGTTATGTAATTTCCATTGATATCAAGTTCTAATTCTGGAATAATTCTTCTTGTATTCAGGGAGCCTTATCCGGACAGAGGCAGGGGCAACCAGTGTTTATTTGTAGACTCGAAGTATGTTTTGACATGCATAATCTTATCTTTTCTTTCTTATTCTTCTTTTGTCACTTTTTGGTTCCTTGCATTTATGATGTCTTATGGAAATTTTTTGATATTTGCCGGTATGCATTTGAGATGGAAAATGTAAGTGACAAACTAGATACAGTTTCATTTATGTCTGCAGGACTAGACCCAGGATATATGCGTATTGATACGGATATGTATAATCAAAATGCTCCAGATATGCATGCATGACTAGACCTGTAAAGCAAATTGCAAAGATCATTAAGAGGTTTCATTAATCACTAGACAACCTTTTTAAAAATAGAAACATTAAAAAGAAAAGAGGTAAAATATGACTGATATTAACCTCTCAGCTGTGTCTATGGGATACGAATTGGACAAAATGTTAATGTTTATTGATTCCATACTTATACATCAATTAATAAAATTCAGTGTTCTCTTCCATTCTAGATGTGTGGTGCTGTTCGCTTGATCTTAGGTGCAGAATCCAAGATCACGTTCAAGCTTCGGCTTGGGATTCGATCTTTGAAATCAAATCAATCTCCATCGTTCATCAAAATTTCAGTTTTAGAGTTTTGGTTCCGATCAATTTTGGCGTCCAAGTTTATCAGGACGTCCTATAATTGCCCGACAGTTTCTTAAATGGGTAATCACTTGTCTTGCACTTTTGTTGGCTTTTGGAGCAAATTGCCAAGGTTATTTGTTAGAAGACGGTGATGATGGTATCATATTTGTCTTCATGAACATTACTTTTTTACAATCTTAGAAGATATTAAATGAAATATTAGCACCTTGTTTTTTTATTTTTATTTTTGTTTTAGTTCTCGTTCATTTTCTCACAATGCTGTCTTATTTTGGCTTGACAGGGCTACAGGAATGCATCAGCATCAGAGACGTAAGTTTAGAATGTGGTATTAAACTCTTGTTTTTTTTCGGAATGGTTAACGCTCTATTTTGTTTATGAATATTGTGCATCCTAGTTTTGTTTGGTTCACATTTTTTATGTTTAAATCTAAAATGGTCTATTGAGTTAAATAAAAAATTTCCCAAAATGAGATTTTTGGATGAACTGATTTATCGCTGATTTGTGGATCCGAAGTGCAATTGAGATCACTCTGCTTGGTTCCATTGCGGATGGACTTGGACCAAAGCTCTCAGACTCAGCCACCAAGCAATTTGAGCCATTTGATCTGTCAACTTCGCCATTGCATATTGACGGTTTTGTTGTTGTTGTTGTTGCTGAATTCTTAGCAATTGTAGGCCAAGAACCAAATGTGTAGGAACCTTTGACAGATAATCATTACCACATTGTTCATCCTTAGGACTAATCGGAAAAAAAGAAAAAAAGATTGATGAAATGTTGGGCCCAATGCTTGCCCAAATTTAAAGGCCACTAGTTTGACCTTGTGCATTGCCTGTATATTTTTCTTGGTTTTAGACGATTCATTTTCACTGTGACTTTTTTTATACCATCTTGCTAGTTTGCTTTGATTGAGGGAGGCAGTGACCATTTTATATGCATCCCTGTTTAAGATTTGTCTTGCAGTAGTCACTTTTTGTGCGACCGTTTTCTAATATTTGAATATGGTACATGCATCAAATTTTGCTTCCAGTTTATATGACATCCTTAATATTGTTATGCACTCTTGTTGATGCAACCAAGGATAAAAAAAAGGCAGTTGCGGAGGGCATATTGCTGTCCCCTGAAACGATACAATATCTGGCAATACATATTGGTTATTGCTATGAATTTAATTTGAGGTGAAAAAATTCAAAAAATATCAAAAATTTCAGAATATCTAATAGATTTTGTATTTTAGTTGGGACAATGCTTTGATGATGATAAATTTTGGTATTTTTCGTTTAGTAACTAAATATATTGGACCCTTAATTGTCATACAGGTCCTATATCACTATGTGATTTTAAAAGAATACTGATGTATTTCTTCGCTCTTGTTCATGTTTCTCAGTTATATTAAGTTGAGTCCTAATAAAATGTTAGTGGTCAATAGGTGAATCAAAATTTAATCACCATTTCGCATTTACTTATTAGTAATTTGTTACATAATATCATCACTCATCACAATATCAATGAATGATAAATAAATAACAAAACAATGATAGATAGATCAGTCTAAGTGTTCCAATAAAAATGAAAATCTAAAAACTTTAAACATCTACCTTGAGATTGATGATTATTTTTAGGAAAAAACAGTTGAAAAGAGCTCAAACAATGCATACACAAGCAATTCTATGCTCAAAACATTCATTATGGATGATTTTAAGATCATCGCTAATGATAACAAACCAAAAAAAAGAAAGGCTTGATTTGAATATTTTCATACCTAGGGAAAGTCCTCTAGCTACGACTTGCATATTGGCTTGGTGGATTTCTTTTAATAGGAAGGCAAAGAACTTACCACACAATCTTCTCGTCTGTATAAAAATTGAGAGACTAGATCCGACTCAATAGAGATATAGACTTGTATCGAACAGACCCTATGCCAAATATCCTTGATGACTGTAGAGATCCATGACTATGAAAAAGAGAGATGACCAAGCAACTCTAAGCAGAGTTTCGAAATATCACCAGAATCTGATAATGCTTTGATACCATACCAACGAATAACTATGAGAAACTAATCAAGAAGATTTCATTGGATTCCTCCTTTTATATCCTTTAGAATACCATGTATAGAATGATTACAATGTTTTGTATCCCTTTAACTGGATTATTTACAACCAGACTTATGCTAAAGAAATACAATCAAGATGATTAGTTTTGGTCAACTTTGACAACCGTAACTAATACACTCAAAATGCCTAGGCATTAGACGCGCGGCAAATTAACTCGACGCGGCATGAGGCCTTTTTGCCCTGCACATGTGCCTGTGCAAGATGCTCAACGTGGCATGGGGACTTCTCTTTTTTTCTTTTTTTGTTTTCTTTTTTTTTTTTGCCCTGTGCGGATTCAAGCCCGAGACATGTTAGCTCTGATACCATCTCAAGTTGCTGACCAAAACACCCAAAATGCCTAGGTATTAGAGGTGCGGCAAATTAACTACTTAATAAAGAAGACATTTTGGGCCTTGAATAGGGTACCTATTCACCTTTATAAAGGAGGATTGATACATATTGCTGCGTATAAGGCCAATATGCCAATTTATGGACTCATACACGTTGGTACTTAGGCAAACCTTGATAATATCAAATTTTGCAGTGGTCTTGGCTGATATGATATGCATTGGACAATATTTTGATCCATGGATGCAACGATTCTTTTATTGCTATTAGTTATGTGATAGAGTTTCTCGTAAGCTAGAATTCTTTGTTGCTATTTGGAGTTTGTTTACCTTCCTTTACCATTGTTGTTATTGCTATTAGTTATGTGATAGAGATTTTTGGAAGTAAGAATTCTTTGTTGCTATTTGGAGTTTGTTTAGCTTCCTTTAACATTGTTATTATCATCGCACCCTCTTGTATGATTGTCGTTTTCACTATAGTAGAAATTGCAATGAATTGTGTTCTTCTCATTGAGTTCTCCTTTTGGTTCATTACAGTCTGGCAGCAGATTGGCCTGCAACAATGCAAATTGTTCGCCTTATATCTCAGGATCATATGAATAACAAGTAACTTCAGAATCTTTCTTATGTAATCATTTAATTTGAAAATAATCATTTTATTGGTTTGCATATTCCGATCTTATTTTATACACTTACCACATCCACATCTTTGCGTCTCTCTTTATTTTCCTTTTCACTTCAATTTAGGCAATATGTTGGCAAGGCAGATTTCTTGGTTTTTCGGGCATTGAATCATCATGGTTTTCTTGGGCAACTACAAGAAAAGAAGCTTGTGAGTCATCTGAAAGATTCTGTTGCTTTTAGCTTTATGGTGTATTGTTTCGATTGCCAATCATATGCATCTGTTTCCTAGTTCTCTCTTCCTTCATTTTAGTGATTTGTTGCATCCATAGAGCAACATCTTCAAAATGATATAACATCAGCATTTGCTTGCATTATGTATAGTTACTAAAATCATAATCAAACAATACATAGAATGCATCAGGTTGCTGAGAGTGATTACTGTAGTAACTAAAAGCGACAAGAAGGAATGTACACCATGGGCTATTAGAGGCTTAGAGCCTTTTCATTGGTATCTTGCATAGTCCTGCTTGTAATCTATGCTTTGTATTCTTTTATTGCACATTCATGAACAAATCTTTGGCTGCTTTAGCTAATATGGAAGCAGTTGCTTCAGTAAAATCGGGTTTAAAAGGGAAAATCACCTTATAATCTCTTAAATTCCAGGACAAGGTCTTGGAATTCCTTTTTTTGACCCACATCTTTTATGTTGTTTGCTGTACATTCCATTTAGGGGAGACGAAAAAGAGTGCTTCAGTTAGTGCCACATGTTGAATTGGTTACTGAATGAAGTTTTGTGAGATTGCTTAAGAAGACAGTTTACAAGTAATTTGAGTATCCTTTTTTCTTTGAATATATGGATCCCGTCATGTTTGTGTGTATACAATCAGAAAGTTTAATTGTGCTGTGTCACCCAAAAAAAAAAAGCGCTATAGTTTATGGGAGATAGCTATCCCATGCGCATGGTTGTAATAGTTTCTGATCTACATGCTCAATCATACAAATATTTCGCAGTTTTCTTTCCTAGATTCAGTAAATAGTTCTTTTTTCATGATGATTGGTGCCGTTGTAGTTTCAGTGGCAATTAGCTACTAGGCACAAATGTAGTGGTAGGACTGATGCTGAAGCAGACTCTCTTGTGGTTTAGTGTGCAGTCATCCAACTAACTTCTCAGACTCTGCTGCTTTCTGTTTCTGATAAGGCCAGCCGCTTAATTGGCATGCTTTTCCCAGGGGTGAGTTGTGGTTAATATTACAGCTAGTAATATTGTTGTTATTATCAGCACTCGGACTGAGTTTTGTTATCTGTGGATAAGGACATGGTTGTGTTCAAACCACAAATATCTAGCCAGCAGCAGCAACTGCAACAACAGCAACTGCAACAGCAGCAGCAGCAGCAGCAGCAGCAGCTCCAGCAGCAGCAGCTGCAACAACACCAGCAACAGCAGCCGCAACAGCTCCCACAGCAGCAAATGGTTGGTGCAGGCATGAATCAAACCTTTGTTCAAGGTCCAGGCAGGTCGCAGATCATGTCTCAAGGACAAGTACCATCCCAAGGGCCACCAAGCATGCCTGGCAGTGGGTTTTTATCTTAATGAACCACACATTATGTGAAGGATAAATGTATATATATTTATCCTTTTGATGACCCATTATATAATGACTCCATGAACCATTTTCTGAACACCAGTCTGAAGGAATGATGCAGTCATGTAACAAATCCTAAGTTGTTTGTGAATCCAAACCCAAAAATCATGAATGAAACAGGATACTCTTGGCAATTAGCGATTAGTGCTTGATCCACTATATATGATCTTCAATCTCAAACCAAAGTGAAGAAAGCGTACGACCTTTGCAACTTTTATTCAAACATATATGAAGAAATTTTCAAAAGCTAGTGTTGGACGACCCCTTTACATGCATACATATCTACAGTACATTCTATTACTTTTCATGCACAACTCTGTATAAAACTCTCAAAACCCTAAAATCAATCCAAACACCTCATCCATCTTACTACAGAACAATTGATCTCCCCCTAATTTCTTAAAAACTCATGGCGATAAATTAATTAAACCAAAGCAGTAAAGCTGCTGGGACTTCCGAACAAGAGATTATGGGTCATGTGGGCCACAATTTTTGACATTGATCCCATTCCCACCAGCTGTTAGCGCACTGCTGGGCGACAAGATTGGTGCATCTTTCCTTTGGGTTTGGGCCCATTCAGGCACATTTAATTGAGGTCCATTAAAAAGGCCTGTTTGCTGGAATTTCTGCAGGAAATTTTCTAAGATTGCAGAGTCCCCCGGCAGTCCTATGACTATTAAAACAGCCTGTCAAATGAGTTTTACAGTTTGTTTGGGGGCTGTTTGTGCTGTTTAGGCCTGGATGGATATCCTAAACGGACCATTGAAGGCCCGATTAGAATCCATATTACTTTAAACTTGAAAACCCAGGAGGATCTATCCTTGTGCATGTGTGCGATGCTATGGTGCGAATCCCTTCCCTTGTAATTTCAACGCATCGAGTTTCGGATTTGTTTTGCCATGTATTTTAGGACCATCTTAACCGTTCATTTTAGATCTTATGCCTTTCTCTCGATCAAGACCTGTTTGAGATGGATCAAAACCTCTCTTGCTTGATCAAATCGATCTAAGTGATAGAGTGCTTAATCATTCACATGATCAACCAAATCCTAGCCATCTGCTCTTGCGTCAACATTTTTAAAAAGTTTGAAGGCAACTTGAGGTTTGTAAAATTATAAACAGGATTCCAAAACATTTGCAAAGCCGAGAATTGTCATTGAACTCTGCCTTGAGTCTTGAGTTTGAGGTACAAAATTTATAACAAAGATATAAATATGTGAAAACACATTTAATGGAATAATAATCGGGTTTCAGTGAAAAGAGATTATTATATTTTTGATGATAAGTTATTTCATTTCAAAAGTGGAATTGGAAACCTGGCTTGCAATTGTTGGGTTGATCCTTATAATCTTGGGCGCCGTTCCGTTCTGGTCTCCAATTTAACGAGGTTGGAATGGATGGGCCAGATTCCGACACAAGACTGTCCCAATGGGCAATGAATTGGGCTATATAGGGCTTTGGCTTGCAATGTTCCTGTGCGTCAGGTCAGTACCATGATTCATGAGGCCCTCAATGCTGGATATGAATTTCTTAAATTTCTGATTAATCGGGACACTATAATAAATTTTTTACTTTTATTTTTTCACTACAACCTCTTTCAAAATTTTTTTTTTTTTTTTAACTTGTGTAGCACACCGCTAGCTGCAGCGAGGATGCCAACACCAATCAACCATGTCCATGAGTATGACTGTGAGTGGGTTGGCGCCCGCGGTGACATTTGGTTGATGTCTTTTATTTGATCTTCCTTCTAATCTTTGTGTCTCTCCTTTGTTTTTTTGTTTTTTTGTTTTTTTTTTAAATAATGTAAATCATTATTACATATATTATCTCCATCTAAGCCCACAATTTAGATCGATGAATTGTGTAGGTCGGACCTACTAGGTCCCACATGTGTTCAGTTGAGACTTGAGAGGAGAGGAGGTAGGGATGGCATTTTTAACCCGCCCCGCCCCAACCCGGAGTGCCCGCCCCGCCCCGTACGGGTTTTCCCCGCCCTGACTCTTAGACGGGGCGGGGACGGGGCAAAAAAACATACCCCGAATCAGGGGCGGGGCGGGGATGGGTCTGATTCTTGCCCCGCCCCGTAACCCGCCCCGAAATTAATAATTCTCTTAAATATATATATATATATATATTAGATTTCTTTTATAATAAATAAACATATTTATATGTCAATGTATATATTGATTTTATGTTGTTATTAAGGGTTAAGTAGATTGTTGTAATTGACCACATCGGGGCGGGGCCCCGCGGGGCACCACGGGGCATTTCGGGGCGGGGACGGGGTATTTAACATATCCCGAATTGCGGGGCGGGGCGGGGCGGGGTGTATCCCATGAGATTCGGGGCGGGGACGGGGTGACCCAATTCTGCCCCCGATCCGCCCCGTTGCCATCCCTAAGAGGAGGGGAGCGGCGGCGAGAGAATATTATATTTATATAGAATGGAAAGCCTTTCCTGTTGTGGAATTGGAATTGAAGGACGAACTCTGAGCAGTGAGCGGTAGGGAGGAAGAAGTAGACTTGTCCAGAACTGCAGCAGCTATAACCTCTTCTTCTACATTTTCGCGAGCGTTTAATCGTTGAAGCGTTTGTGCTTGAGAGTGAGAGAAAAAAAGAAGAGAAAAGAAGAGAGAATGGACACGAGTCACAGGAGAGGGTTTGAAAAGAAGAAGAAACAACAACAGCAGCAGCAGCAAGAGGAGGAGGAGGAGGAGCAGAATAAAAAGCAACCTCGGTCTTTTGGCTTCTCAGTATCGAAAGAGAAAGAGATTTATTTTAATGTCGTAGGGCGCATAGTTGAGAAGGGTTTCTCTACCAAACCCCACCAGCAGAAGAAAGCAGTGGATGGTCCTCCTCCTCCTCCTCCTTCTAATACCTCTATGCCTAAACCCACTGTCCTTCCTTTCCCCGTCGCTCGACACCGCTCCCATGGACCTGTATGCATCATACATGACATGCACCGCCCCTTTTAATCTTTCTCTATATGTCTGTTTTCATTGATTTCGTTTTCTTTGAATTGATTCACAACATTTTATACTATCATCTCTCATTTGAAAACTGAAAAGTAGAAGTACAAAAAAAAAAAAAAAAAAAAAAAAAAACCTTAAAAAAAATCTTTGTTTTTACAATTTAGGGCATTAGGGGTTACTCCCCCAACTCAAGTAAAAAAAAAAAAAAAAAAAGAAACCCTATCTATCTATCTATCTATCTATCTATTTTTTCCCCTTTCTGTTGGTTCTCAGAAATAGGGAATTGAAAGAACCCCTTTCCACTTTGCTTGTGTAAATTATATTACATTGCTGCAAATTATATATATATATATATATATAGATAGATAGAATGCTTGTGCTTGCTGTTTTGCTGTCTCATATGAGTACTACCATGACATGGGAATAATGCTATACAAAAGATGTATCTCCTACTTGTATAAAAGGACTTCAATTTTGTTCTTATAGCTCCCAGTTGGATTCCTAGCTCCAGTCACCTGTAATTGATTGTCACAAATAACAAAGAACAAAAGAAACCGTTGAATGACTTGTAAATCAAGTCTTTATTTGAAATGCAACAACTGTTGGCTCATCCAGGGTCCTAGAGAAGGAGAGAAAAAAAAAGAAGGGAAAGAAGAGCATTTATTTAATTTATTTTATTTTGACGGCTGAAGGCCACATCTTCTTGCTTGGCTTGACTTATTCTTCTTATTCATAGAAAGAAGCAAAAATGGGGAAAATGTTGAATTAACTGATTATTCAGTTACTTTTTACAGCACTGGGCTCCATTAGGGAGTCAAATGGATGAAGACGAAGCCGGAATTGAAGATAGAGATGATACCGATTTTGACCCTGTTGCAGCCTTTGCAAATCCAATCAACAGGAAACATAAAAAAGGATTGGACTTTCGCAAGTGGAGAGAGTTGGTTCCTGAAGATTATCGCCCAGTAAACCAAAAACAGAAAATGGAAAATACGGTGCTGCTGGCTGAAGGAATGGGAGTAGGAGAAGCAACTAAAGATGCGCTAGGAGACAGAAATACTTGCCAACCAGGTTTACCTGATATCACTCCCTTTAGCCATGGAAAAGTGAATAAGGAGCTGCATTCCAACACTAATGTGGGTATGGTTAAAAGTCCAGAGGCCATGGATATTGATTCAGGAGTTTTAGATTCAGTCTCTATCTCTGATTTGGATCATCACCACATGGGTTCCTTACCTGTTCAAGAGTTCCCCAACGATGACGGACTTGTAACTCAGAATGTCGTGCCTAACAAGTTTCTAGACAGTGAACAAGGATCTCTGTCTTTTATGGATGACATCGATGCTGAAAATCGTGCCCGCATACAAAATATGTCACCAGAAGAGATTGCACAAGCACAGGCAGAGATAATGGGGAAAATGTCACCAGAAATAGTAGAGATGTTGAAGAGGCGGCGGCACAAGAAATGGGAGCAGAAAAGTGACAAACCAGACCTTGACACTGGACACCAGTACACTTCTGTACGTGATAAAACGCAATTGCCTCAAGACTCTGGAGCTGCTCGTCTGTTTGAAGGTACTACTACTAACAATTCAAGTATGGCGGAAGCACCATCTACCGGAAATACATCTAATGGGCCAGATAATGGTGATTGGGCATCATCTGGTGCATCTGATAGCAGCTGTTGGAATCTTTGGACTGAGAGAGTTGAGAAAGTAAGGCTGTTGAGGTTTTCATTGGATGGTTCTGTTGTGGATAGTGATTCAATCCAAGTGCCTATGATGAGTAAGCAATCATGACTCACACTGGGAGTACCAGTTACTTAATTGAACTATTATTAATGTTTTCAGTGATAGCGTCTTCAATCTCGTTGCCGCCTTTTGATCATTTCATCTTGCACTAGCAAAGTTGTTATTTCTGTTCCATATCTGCCTATGTTGTTTATTGTGCTGGATTGTGTGTTTCTTAGTGTTGACATATCCTCTTGAACAAATGTAGATAATATTTTATGCTTCACTATTCATCATCATCTTTATATCATGGCCTCATCCTATCATTCTGAGGTTGGTGAAAAAGTCTTATTCTAAAACTCCTCACTTAAAAAAGAAGAGATAAAAAATTATGCCTACGTATCGCCCGCTATGTAGCGTTTTGACCGCTATGCTCGCCGCAACCACTATTTTGATCCTTGGTTGAAACTCAGACTATTCCTACTTTTCTACTTGGCCAGCATAACACTGATTAGGGAGTTCCTACGTTCATCTTGGCCAGCATAATCCTGATTGGATTGATTAATTTTGAGTAATTTATTCAAAGGCTTTTTTTATTTTTTATTTTTTTCTAAATGCCTTCTCTATTTCCAATGGATGCTAATTAGCTTGCAATCCTTTTCAACCTCAGGCGAACGCAGCTCATACAATGTTGATAATGTAACTGAACGTGATTTCTTGAGAACTGAGGGGGATCCTGGTGCTGTGGGATACACAATCAAAGAGGCTGTAGCCCTCATTAGAAGCATGGTCAGTTTTACTTCTTCTGAATAATGCAATAGCTTATGAAAAGCAACTGCTGAAACCTAGCTGCATTTAAGTTAGGACATGCAAATATATATATATATATATATATTAAAGTTGATAATGCCTTTAGATTCTGTTTCTGGTCTAATGATTATCAAACAGAATGTGAAAATGTTTAATAATAAAGGTTAAGAATTATACCATTTACATATAATTCATATGGAAACTGGAAATTGACAGTAATAAATAACCATGATGTATATGAAGGCTTAGGCACTAGTACAAAGTCTTTGAATTCACCAAAACATGTATGCATTTTGTGATCTAGTCGAAGTATAGGCATTTACCTTATTTTCTATGTAGAAGTTGTTGGGTGTTTCTAACACTTCCACTATTTTGTTTCCTTACACTTTCAAATGCTTTTTCATGTAGTGTATGACATTTGTGAACATTTTTTTTTTACTACTTTTGAATTTCAGACTGTGATGTTGATTGGTGATAACACAGCAATGCTGAGATTTATTGGTATATTATGGACCATCTGTGTGATTTTATTACTTAAAAAAACCTTTAACACTGCTATTTTAAATTAATTGAAATAACTTTCATTACTTAGAAATGAAAAAAAAAAAAAAAAAAAGCCACTGTAGCAATGAAAAGAGGAAGGGTAAAAAGAATATTTACCATTACGTGACATGGTTACTGTTAAAAAAATTGAATATTTACAATTATATGATATGGTCCTGTTAAAAAAAAAAGGAAAAAAAGAAAAGTGATATGGTTCTTAGTTAATGTTTACAACTATGTGATATGGTCGCTAGTTCCTAGGGAATCTCGATCCACCTCAAAGGTAGTCATTACTCATTGTTATGGGCTGTTAAATTTCCCTATAAACATCAGAAATATGACTCATAGAGTGAGGAAAGATCTGATTAATTTGCTACATGGTTTTAAAAGTTAGTGGAGGCTTGAGTTGACTTGGCCACTAGCAAGTCATGGGGAGTTCTGTCTCATTTTTTGTTTGGATGGGTACTTTTGGGAGGAGAGGGGGGGTGGTGTGAGTTTAGAAAATTGTTTTGTTTTTGCAATATCCAATGATAAGAAAGATCAATGTTACTGTTCATCAAAACATAAAGAATGAACCCCAAAACAATTTTGGTCACCTGTAACCACACAGATAAGCAGTCAGATTAAGTTTTCTCATTTGTACACTTGTGATAATCACTCACTTGGGCCTTTGCCATCCTCATTGTAACATAGGAAAATGAGTGATGAACTGAATAGTTTCTCCATGTTTCAATCAAGAAGACAGTCAAGTGTTTGTTGCAAATATATAATGCCCAAGTGTTTGAGTGGAGTTCTTAACCAAATGCACCTTTTTGACTTGACCAATTGATTTTTATACTCAAAAAGAGATCTCACCAAAGTCCATGAAACCAGAGGCAGAATTTCATAGATAGATATAGAGTTGGGATATGTTTGAAAGTTATTGTCATTGTTGTCTTTCTTGTGAAAATATATTCTGATAATTTGGTGGAAAGCAATATGCGTAATTGCATATAGTTGGAGGAATGTAGCTAAATCCTTTTTGTAATTATTTTTCCCCTTAGTTTTAGTGTTTTTTTGTTTGCTCTTAGGGCACGTTTGTGCAAAGTCGTTTCTGCGTAAATGGAATTGCAAATCCCACTTTATCCACTTTTGGTTGTTAGGTGCAAGAGGGCTCTCGCGGAAAATTCAGTGTGAGAGGAGTATGATTTTTTGTGTGATTTTTCAGTGCGAGAGGAGAAACCAATTGCCTCCCTCCTCCTAGACTTCAGCTTCCACGGAAAAGGAAACCGGGTTTCCTCTTCCATGGCTTTACGCAAACAAGCCTGTAGTCTTTTTGACATCAATTCTTTTACCTATTTCCTTTTCTGGATTTCAGGTTCCAGGACAAAGGGCCCTTGCATTGCAACTCCTTGCTTCTGTGCTTGAGAAGGCTTTATACAACTTGCAACAATGTAATGTTGGGTGTAACGTGGAAGCTGCTAATTGCATCGACTGGCAGGCCGTCTGGGCATTTGCCGTTGGTCCGGAACCTGAGCTTGTTTTGTCCCTAAGGTAAAATGGTTGTCGTTATCTAATTGGTGTGATTCTTTCTTATATCTTTTGAATTTTATGTTGATTTACTTTTCATCTAAGGTAATTTATAAGAAATTGTCTACGCAGAGAACATCTTTACAGAAGATCACATGTAGGTAGATGCTGCTAGCTGAAATTATCTCCATGAGTGCCCTTTCTGTGAATCCAATCCGTCTAATCAAACCGACCAAAGTGGCTTGGTAGCATAGTTATTAATTTCATTTCGTTTCGGCCGAAATGGCCGAAATTTTTCGTTTCGGTCAAGTGGCCGAAATTTTCAGTTTGAATTTCGGTCAATATAGGCCGAAATTCAAGATTTCGGCTGAAATGAAATTTTACATAATTAATTTTTTTTTTTTACTTTTTTTACACATATTTTGTATTTCTTATATTTTCACAAAATATAATTCCAAAAAAATTACTATAATGGATTAAATCTATATTTATTACTTTTTCTATTTTTTTTATTTATATATGTATATATATTATGTTATATTTTCCCCGAAATGTAATTTCGAAAAGTTTCACCGAAATTCCGAATCGGCCGAAACTTTTCATTTTGTAGGCCAGAACGAAATGAGGTCCGAAACGATATTAACAACTATGCTTGGCAGGCATCTGATTGATCTTTCAATGCCTGCTACTTCAATGGTGGTGGTGGACCAAAATGGTTGGATTCATGAATGGTGAGTCCCATTATCCAAGTTTCTGCTGGTGACTTGAAAAATGTGGGTGGCCGGGACTTGAAAATTATCTTCTCAATTGCATAAGACCAGTTTAAGGATTATTACGTGAGGACTATTGAAAAGGAAAATGATGGAAAATATGGGGTTTTGAAACTTCAATGGAGATCATTTGACTTTTCTCATTGAGCGATGGAGTCGAGAGATGTGCAAAGTTGAAACATGCGGATTTGAACTTGATTGGAGATTGACTTTCAATGTCAAATATATTAATTTAAATAAAAAAACGAGAATTTATAATCATCATCACCATCATCATCGTCATTAACATTATCATCATCAAATCGCTGTCACAACTATATTGGGTTCAGCTAGATTCATTTTGTTTTGCCATGATCTATTTTGGGCCAAATCCTCCGATAGGTTGCACCTCAGATCTATCCTTACTACTTCCATCTACATCCATTTTGGCCTATCCTTTTCCTTAATGGTCCGTTTGTCAATCTACTTGTAAAATAAAGGCAAAGTAAGGCCTCCATTTCCCAGACATGAAAAGACCCATAGGTCATATTAAAAAGTACACAAATTCAAAATTCTCTCCTACTTTTTTCAAATCATCTTAAACATGTCTCTTAATTTATCACCTATTAATGCTCCCCCTAAATGCTCCCGATTACTCTCATTTCTGATTCTACCTTTCAATGCTCGCAATTACTCTCATTTCTGGTTCTTCCTTTCATAGTTTTTCCATGCATCCATCTCAACTCATCTCTTCTACCCTCATTTTTTGCAGGCGTTGTTTCCTAATTGGCCAACATTCTTTTCCATGGGTTATAGTTTGCCTAATCGCTGCCTTGTAAAATTCTTCTTTCATTCTTGTTATCCGCTGATTACAAAGAACTCCAGAAGCAAGTATTCATTTCAACCATCTAGCTCTCTTTCAATGTTCAACTTCCTCCTCGGTCTCTCCATCCTTACTAATTATAGAGCCAAGGTATTAGAAGGACTCTCGTTGTGGTATCTCTCAAGCTTTAATTCTCACAAGAGTTACATTTCTTAGGAGTCATGACATCCCTACTAAAGCTGCAATTCATATGTTTTGTTTTTGTACTACTTGTTTTAAAGCCGTTGGATTCTAAAGCCTCATACCATCTCTCAAGTTTAACATTCACGTCATCTCTCAATTCATCCATCAACACTATATCTTTTGAGAAAATTGAGAATTAATATGAAAAAAAAAAAAAAAGAAAAATCATAAATTCAAGTATCATCATGTTAAATTCAGTATATTCATTTTTCATCAAGTTTCAACCTTGAGATGAAGTTTCTATATTTCAAATATCTAACTTCTCAGCAAGTTTCCAACACTACAAAGACATCCTTAAAAAACCAACAGAAAAGATTGCTTAGACAAACGCAACAATTCGACATCACCATCCTCATTGATTGCATCATCATCATCATTATCCAAGCCTCTTCTAGCGGGTCCAGCTATCTTATGCCTATTTTGAAAAGCTAATTATGGTCAACCATAGTGATAATACTCTAAGTTCTAAGAACCGTTAAAATTCTTAAAATTGCAAATTCCTCTCCTTTTTATTGTGCTACTAAAGTGTACGCCCTCTAATATGGGGTGTGGCAGAAGCCTCTCCGTTGTCTGAGGTGTATTCCTCAAATATGCCTTATAAAGTGAGGTGTTCGCCTAGAATCCAAGCTCTTTTCAAGATTATTATGCCTCCGGGCTTTTCTAAGATGCTTCACCTTGGGTCATGTCTTGGAATGTGCCTTTGAAAACACTGATTTAGTCAAAGCACTGATTTAATCAAAGCTACCTTTGCATGCACATGGATAACAAAACAGTCCTTATGAAAGGTTAAAATGTTCAAGGAGCTAGGAAAATGGGGAGACTAGCGAAGACCATAAATGAAGTAGTAAGCAAAGACACAATGGATTGTGGCATGGCTTTAGATATGGTTGAGTGGAAAAATAGATCTTACAAAGTAAGTTACAAGATAAAAATATGATGATGAATCAAAGCTATGTTCTTTGTCTTTGACGCATTTCAAATTAATCATCTTCATCTTCATAGTTTTATCTAGGGTCGGGTTGGAAATTACAGAATATTTTTTTTTTCTTGAGCAAATGAAGAACAAAATGCAACTTAAAGACTTTGTACTACAATGAAAGATAGCCGTCTGAAGTCTGAACCCATAGAGAAACCAGCTTATCTCTGAACCTGAAGTGTGCAAATAATCATTAGTAGTGCAAGTGTTTACTAAAAGTACTATGGTGTTTGTTTATCTTAGGGTTTATATGCTTATGGTATAATAGGATTAACTCTGGTGAAGAGTCTATATTGTTTCATGGCCATTTTCGTTGTTACCATATTAATTATTATGATCTTAGTTGGAGGCTTTATGTTTGCCGTACTCGTGGTTTTATTCCTTTTTATTCATTTGAGCCTGATCTCAGGATGTCTTTGGATGACAATCACATATCTGTGATTTTAGCCTGTGCAAAAGTTATTCAATGCATACTCAGCTGTGATGTTAATGAGAGCTTCTTCAATATTTCAGAGGTAGGATTGAAGTTTACTTTATTCTGCTTCCATGAAATTGATTTTATCACTCTTTGAACTTTTCATTTTGCACCAAGCTTCATTGAAAGAAATTTAGAATTTTGAATTGAAGGTTTCTTCACCTTACTCTTTGCTAAACTATTTAAACTTCTGTTTACAGAAATTAACTACTTATGAGAAGGATATTTGCACTGCTCCAGTATTCCAAAGTAAACAGGAAATTAATACTGGTTTTTTAAATGGGGGTTTTTGGAAGTTCAGCACAAAACCTTCAAACATTTTCCCGTTCAGTGATGAGAATGTGGATGATGAGGATGGAGGAAAACATACTATTCAGGATGATAACATTGTGGCTGGACAAGATGTTGCTGCAGGTCTAATTAGGATGGGGATACTTCCTAGGATACGATATCTTTTAGAGGTATACACAGTTCTATCCACATCCCGCTCTCTGATATTGAAGCATGCTTTACCATTAACAAAAAAGGATGTTGAAATGAACTTTTTTTCCCTTTCTGTTATCTGAGGGTGATTCTGGAATCTGGATTGCATGAAGTATAATTTTTCACTTAGGAACTGTTCTGTTCTGCTTGTGATGTGTTTTTTTTTTTTTTTTTTACTCCCCACAAAATCCTGTGCTTGTTAAATTGATGCAGTGACTGACATGTCAATTTCTGTTGCATCAGATGGATCCTGTTGAGGCTTTGGAAGAATGCCTTGTTACCATTCTTATTGGCTTGTCTAGGCATTCCCGAGCATGTGCTGATGCTGTCATGAAATGCCCAAGACTTGTTCAAACTCTTGCCAACCGGTTTGCTAAGAAAGTCACAGTGGAGGCCCATCCTTCTATGATAAAATCTGTCATCCTTTTGAAGGTAGGCATCAGTCATCACTCATCTGTAACAGGATGGATGATACTAATACTTATTTTCATGATAAATCGTGTATTGATTAATATGCCGTAGATTTTAAGCACCTCAATCCTGCTTGACCACTTATTTTACTTCCAGGTCTGAAGTTTAGCTCTTTGTTTCTTCTTAATGATATTTATTTTGTTTCCTATATATTTGGGGCGCTTTTCTATAGCAATTATAAACCCACTTCATTTTTCCCCGAACTTGAGAATTGTGGACCTTGGTGTTGATTAAGGTTGGATTTCAAAAGTGGACAATGTGTAGATAACATTTTATGGATGGTGATTGATAGATTGAGATCGCTGCTCTGCACTAAGGGCTGTAAACAGGTTGGGCAGAACTAAACCTGGACCAAGACCCAACATATTAACTGGTTTGGATTTTGGATCGAGGCCCAAGTTCAAGTTTTGTCTTTTTTCTAGGATCCATAATTGGATCCCGTTGGGTTGAGGTCGATAACATATAAACATTGTTAAATGTGCTATAACTATATACTACTACAATAGTAGCATCGGTTTTCATCCTTTCAAGTATTTCACTGCATAAAGATCAAGTAATGAGTCAATTGTGTTGATGGAGGATGTATATTTTAGTTGCATGAAGAAAAGGTTTCCATTATGAGGGTGCTGCTGGTTGGTTTAATAAGCATTTTTCTTTTCCATAATTCTTGATATATAAAAACTGTATTCTTTACTGACCTATTATTTTGTATTTCATGATGCATGAACTCTGAATAGTATTGTGTCTATTATATATCCTCTGCTATGCTTGCCAACGAGCTTCTCTTGTCGCTAAGGATGATTTGGTTTACTATTTAGTTTTTTGTTAACTCAAATCTGGAATAACTACTTATGGTTGTTTTGTCCAGGTACTGGCTCAGTCTGACAAGAAAAACTGTGAATATTTCATAAAGCATAGAATTTTCCAAGATACAATGTGGCATTTGTACAGATACACAGATTCCATAGATCAGTGGATAAAATCCGGAAGGGATTGTTGTAAACTTACTTCTTGGTTGATGGTTGAGAAACTCCGCTTCTGGAAGGTTTGCATTCGTTATGGGTATTGCATATCTCATTTTGTGGATTTTTTCCCTATGATTTGCTTGTGGTTAAGTCCTCCAACGTTTGACAAACTCATTGAGAGCAATGTCCTTGTTGAGTATGCTTCCATAACGAGGGAAGCATATGCCACCCTGGGGGCTCTGGCGAAACGACTACCATATCTTCATGCAGTAGAGCAACTGGAAAAGCAAGTCACTGAGTCTTCCGATGATAACATGGAGAGCTGGTCTTGGAGTCATGTAGTTCCAATAGTTGAGTTCGCTATGAAGTGGATTAATGTGAAGAATGATCCATACCTATCTTTGATTTTCAGTAACCAGAAAGTAACTATTAACCATGTCATCCAAGATTCTTCTCTAGGCTGTTTGCTCTGGGTGATTTCAGCTGTCATGCATATGTTTTGCAGCATATTCGAAAAAATAGCACCAGAGGATACAAGTAATCTATGTGAAAGTCATAATCGCGTGCCATGGTTGCCAAAGTTTGTTCCCAAGATTGGCCTTGAAATTGTGAAAAATGGTTGGCTTAAATTCTCAGATGCAAGTAATGTGGAACAAGAAAGGTTTCCTAGTGGAGGACAGTCTATTATTCAGGACCTGTGTCGTTTCAGATATCATAATGATTTTGAAGCATCGTTAGCTTCTGTGTGTTGCCTTCATGGATTGATCCGGCTTATAGCTTTGTCAGACAAATACATCCAGATGGCGAGGAGCGAGAGTAAAACTCCATACAGTCAGGGTGTTTTGAGAGAGGATAAAATTGTAGAAGATGGGATCGTCATGTGGTCTCATGATGAATTGAGAAGTGTGCTGATTATGTTCATGAGTTTAGTTTCTTCAGAGTGGCATGTTGTGCAGTCCATCAAGGTGTTTGGCAGAGGAGGACCTGCTCCTGGACTTGGACTTGGCTGGGGTGCTTCTGGTGGAGGGTTTTGGTCCAGAAATATCCTGCTAGTGCAAATGGATGCACGATTGGCTTTGTCTTTGTTTGAATTCTTCCCCATAGTCATGGAGAAAAACCTGCTTGTGGATGTAGACTTGAACTTCTCGTTGCAAACAATTAATTCAGCCCTAGGAGCATGTCTGGTTGCAGGACCGAGAGATAAAGTTTTATTGGAGAAGGCGTTTGATATCTTTCTCCAAGATACTGTTCTAAAGTACCTTGATTTTTGTGTTCGTCATTTTCTTTGCCATAATTTAGGGTTCAGATTATTCAGGTGGGAATATAAAGAGTGCGACTTCTTGTGGTTCAGTAAGGTCTTAAATTCTCACTTTAGAAATAGGTGGTTGACTATGAAAAAGAAATCATCCATTAAAAAAACCAGTAATAAAAGCAATCCTGGCCAGAAAAAAACTGAGAAGTGTGAGACTCTTGACACAATTCACGAGGGGATAGATGCTTCTGAAACAACTAATCAGGATTCAAATTCTTTAGTAATAGAGTGGGCGCATCAGAGATTGCCACTTCCCATGCATTGGTTCCTCAGCCCAGTCTCAACTATTGATTGCGATGAAGCTGATCGTGATTTTCCCATTGTTTCTAGTCAAGGTCAAATGTGCTCATCTATTAATGTTCTTGATATAGTGAAGAGTGGTCTTTTTCTTCTAATTGGTCTCGAAGCAATAGTCTCATTTGCTTGCTCTGATGTCTCCCGTTCAGCAGTTCAAAGCGTACCTTTGGTTTGGAAATTACATTCTTTAAGTATGGCTCTATTTGTCAAAATGGATGTGCTTGAAGATGAGAGAAGTAGGGATGTTTATGAAGCTTTACAAGAGCTGTATGGGAAGCATCTCGATCAATCTAGACATCAAGGGATAAAGCCCCTTCAGGGTAAAGATGGGAATTTATTGCCAGAGATTGGGAATAAGGGTTGTGCGAGTTCTTGAAGTTCAAGACAGACATTCATGAAAGCTACACTACTTTCGTTGAGACTCTGATTGAGCAATTTAGTGCCATTTCCTATGGCGATGAGATTTATGGTCGGCAAGTAGCACTGTATCTGCACCGCTCTGTTGAAGCACCAGTTCGACTTGCTGCATGGAATGCGCTGTCTAGTGCTCATGTCCTGGAACTCTTGCCTCCTATAGAGAAGTGTGTTGCTGAAGCAGAAGGATACCTTGAACCTGTTGAGGTATGGTTCTCAGTTATGACATTTATCCTGTGTTAGCAGGTGGGCAATATCACCATCCCTCATACCAAATGCTACAACACTCTACGATCATCATTGTCATCATCTGTGATCATCATCAAACCATCTCATGTCATTTTTCTGTTTTCGCTTTGGAAGTTTGACTTTTCCAGTTTGACTTCACCACTCATTCCTATCTAAGCCCTTTTTTTTTTTTTGCATGTCATTCCGACTGCTTCTTTCCAGGTCTTTTATTTTCTATTTCCTTGTAGCAATTTGATATTTAATTCTGCGGCTCTTTCCAATCATGTACTTCATGCCCAAACCATCTCAGACAACATCCCTTGATTTTCTCTACTACTGGAGCTGCATGTGGATTCCCTATTACATGCTCGTTTCTAGTTTTTATCTTTGCTTGTTATTTTATACGTCCATTTGACTTAATCATCTCAGCCATGTGTGTTTTTATCTTCTTGTCGTTTCTTCATTGCCCAATGCTAGCTTTATACAACAATACAGTTCTCACTGCCTTCCACAAATATTTTTCCATTTGAACAAATTGGCACTCAACAGCTGCACAAGATTCGCTAGTCTCCACTTTACTCACCCAGCACTAAGCATAGTTGCAACATCCACTTCAAGCCATCTAGCTTATTCTGCAGTTTCTCCTAGAATCAGGAATGAATAGCACTGATACTAATTTTCAATTTTGGCTGACGTGTGTTCCATACTGTGAAATCCACTGAGCTTGCATTCCGTATATTTTGTTTTCGTTTACAGATTTTAAACAACTTAACTCAAAAAACTTTTCTTCATGATTCTAGATTATCATTTACCTTTTGTCTAACTAATTATTACCTTGTCATCCGTATATTTTGTATTCGTTTACAGATTTTAAACAAATTAACTCAAAAAACTTTTCTTCATGATTCTAGATTATCATTTACCTTTTGTCTAACTAATTATTACCTTGTCATCTATAATCAACATACATGAAGGAACTTCATCTGGATTTTTATGTTAAGCAAAAAAAAAAAAAAAAAAAAAAAAAAACCGGACTATCTAGTTAGTGGACTTCCTTAAGACACATTAACTTCAGAAAATTAGATTTATGCAGTTCTTATCTTTTGAAAAATTTTTATGTGGTTGACAAGATTACTGTATTTGTGCCTTGGAAAATATTCACCTACGCTTTGCGCACAGCATCTCGTGACCATGCATGCATGGTGGGTCCTACTGATGCGGAGCACAGGAGATTATTTTCCTTTGTACTTGTGTTCAATTTGATTTCATCTGCTTCCAAGCTACAAGATAAAGTGAACTTTACAACCATTATTGAAAATTACAAATTGTTTTGTGTTGAATGACTTGAAATCATAGAAATTATATCATTACAAAGATTTTAATGACTGGTAAGCTAGATTATGTTATTTGACTGTGCAAGTAGCATACACCTTGATTGGAAGGGGGGAAATGAGAAACTTAAAACATTTTGGGATTGCAATTCAGGACAATGAAGGAATTCTGGAGGCATATGTCAAGTCTTGGATTTCTGGGGGTCTTGACAAAGCTGCACTGCGAGGATCTATGAGTTTCAGATTGGTGTTGCACCACCTTTCATCTTTCATTTTTGAAGTCAAAGCTGACATCAAGATATCTCTTAGGAAGAAACTGGCAAGGTCCCTCCTGCGTGATTACTCTCGCAAAACTCAGCATAAGGTATGTTTGTTCTGCAGAAGCTGAAGAGAATTTGCTTGTGGTTCTATTTAAGTTAGATGAGATAAATTAGTTCCAAACATAGACTTCATAGTGGTTGTTTGGTTATCGTGATGTGCTGGCTGTGGAGCTTCCTGTTTGCATTTCCAGAAGTAACCTCGATTTTGCACTGTAATGCAATCACAAAACTGGAAAACCACCTACTTTCTGGTTTTGGGACATGTGACAGAAAAAACTTTCTTCACAAATCTAGGATATGAAAGCCGTTTCAATAAATAAATAAAGGGAAATTCTATTTGCACCCATAGTTTTGCTGAGCACACCCACCTTTAGAAGAAAAAAAAATTAGACATGAAGAAGGAATGTGGGTGTGCTGAGAAAAAAAGGTGGGTGTATATAGAATTTCCCATAAATAAAATATGGATACGAGGAAGGTGTTTTGCTGTCTCACCATGTCTCGCAGAACTTTTTTGAATTTGACTATTATTTAATAGCTTTTAATTGGCTTGTCCTTGAATTTGACTATTATTTTATAGCTTTTGATTGGCTTGTCTGGATCCATGGAAGTCTTGCATGAGAATTATATACCAGAGACCGGAGTAGTATGCTAAACCTGAAATCCTAGGATGAAGGAACTCCTGTTGTTAAGAGTTGCTGTTATATGGTTGACAGTTGAGAGTTCCTAGAACTTGTTTCGATCCCTGTAATGAGAATATCCCGAAAGGCTAATCTATGTGATATTATGATCTAGTTTTTGGATCCCTATTAAGTTTTTCAAATGCAAATTTATCCTTGATCACTTTGGCTGTAGGTGACCTTTGATTGCACACTGAGATCCAGGGTTCCCAATAGGCTATATATTGTTTTGGTTTTGGCTTAGATGCACTAATTTAATTGACCTTTTATTTTTGCTTGTTTAATGTACTGCTGTCCAGCAGTTATTCATTTTTAAACTAAATGGGTGACCCGTACCCACAACAATTTGAACCCTGGCCTCCTCTATAATGGAGGGGATGCCTGGCTGTCACTCTAGGCCATGGTTCATCAACTGATCTTTGCCTTTGAAATGGATTATAAATGCAGGATATGATGTTTTTCTCTTCCATAATGCAGGATATGATGTTGAGTTTCATCAGATACAAGCTGTCCATTCCTCAAGAATCTGAAGTAGAGGACCCTGCAACACTGACATGCAAAATTGGGAGGAGATTTGTGGTGTTGTCAGAAGCTTGTGAAGGAAACTCGTCGTTACTAATTGAAGTTGAGAGGCTAAAATCCACTATGCAGAACATCATTGGATTGTTCTGAGGCTGAAGGGATAAAAAAAAAAAAAAAAAAAATTCATATCTGGCTTAGCTGTCAAATAGGGAGAAGTGTGATAGCCTGTGTGTGGGCATGCCAGTGCAGGGCTTGCATTGGAAGTAGAAGTTGAACTGCTATTTTATTACCCGACGTGTGTAATAATCATGAGCAGGCACACTGTTGGTAGAGGATATGATCATATGGAGTGTTGGGTCATTTAGAACTAGGTTTGTCTGTTTGGTGACTTGTCAGCAGCTTTCTAGGTCGGTCATCATCAACTCTGTGAAGATCATTCCACAAGCATTGCTGCCAAGAAGCAACAGGTTTCTGAGATTTACATTTTAACAGTAGGTTGCACCTGCACAGGTGGGGTTAGAAACACCAATATGTGTGAATGAACATTGTTTTTGTCACATTTATGTTCTTTGTTTTTTCCTTGTAAATTTTGAACTTGATGCTCGGCTCTCTCTCTCTCATTAAAAACTTAATTGTGTGGTTTCTGTTATTATTATTATTATTTTATTTTTGTTTACTGAAGCGCAGGTTATATCTGACTTGAAAACTGCTGGTTCTTTCTATCAGGATAAGATGGAGAGCAATCCTGCTAAAAGTAACAAATAAAAAACTTATTTTTTGAGCAGTTAGGCGGCCAGCCTTCTTCTGTGTGATGGCTGTTCGTGTAGAATGTTTGGATCCTGGTGGGGTCCGAACCTCGATCTGATTCAAGTGATGAGCGCCTAGATCTGTATTTTGGATGTGCTGACAGTATTGAATCCCTGGACCTGGTTGTAAGAAAGGATTTGTATATATATGTTCCTTTTGTTGGAGGTGAACTCATTAATTAACACTGATCTCATTCTTGTTATCTGCCCTTTACAAGGACAGCAGGACTTTATATAAAAAGTCTAATATTCCTTTAGAAGTTTAAAAAAAAAAAAAAAAAAAACCCTAAATATTCTGGTAAGAGTATCAATCTATTTGGACTAAAGATGTTAAAAAAATTTGCCTCCGGAAATCACGGGGCTCAACTGTGGACCCAATAGTTCACTGTCAAAAACTTTCCATTTATTGGAATTTCGCCAAGTTTCACTGCCCAGCATTACAAATGCAAACAGGTAGGATTTCTGTGGATGATATGGACCCGAATTCTATTGAAGTGGATTTGGTAAGTAGTAACAAGCCTTCACGAGATGAGATATTTATTATATTCGAACCATTCAGATTTTACAAAGTGAGCCTTTTTTGATGGAGAGTATGACCGAATTTCTTGTGAAATATTTTCTATAACATTAATTGGCTAATAATTTTGTCAGATACCTGTAGTCATCGTTCAACTTCATTCTTCGGTCTACCCTTTTCTTGCATGGAGGAGAAACCTTTTCTCATTTTTTTTGGCCGCTATCGTTCCAACAGTAATTGGCCATTAACTTGCATAGAGGAGAATCCTTTTCTCTTTTTTCTCCCTCGATATCTTAGATGAGTCTCCCTTTTTTATATTCACCTTGAGTGGAATATATGCTTTTATAAAAAAAAAAAAAAGAAAAAGAAAAAAACTACATTTGAATATTTAATTGAGGCTTCAACCACGCTTAGAATTGATGCTGTTAATGGGCTGAGCTGGATCATGCTTGTGACTTGAATACTTGCGGTACACTGGGCTGATCAGATGGGTTGGTTTGGATTAACCTACGTAAGGTGCAGGTTGAAGTTATCCGACCCATTTAATAAAAAGGTTGGACGTCAACCCTTAGACCCCTGCTAAGATTAGACCCAATTCATTTTATTTTATTTTAATTTTTTTGTGTGTGTGTGTGTGTGGGGGGTAAAATCAATTCATTTCCTTGTATTTGTTCCTCATCATGTCGCAGCTAGCTGGCTTAGACTTATTCACGTGTTCCAATCTTCTATTGTAATTAGGGCTGTCAATCGTGTCGTGTTAACGAATTCAGGTTACGGGTTAACGAATTCGGGTTAAAATCACCTTAACCCGTACCCGACCCGTTAACTTAACGGGTCAAAAAATCTAACCCGAACACAACCCGTTAATTTAACGGGTCATCCGACCCGACCTAACCCATTAACCCGTTAAGTAATTAAGTCATTTCGAAATTAAAAAAAAAAAATTATACAAAAATAGAAGAAGAAAAATATATAAGCAACATGAAAGTATAAGTGAGGATCTCAAGTGGATCCCACCTAAAAACCCACTATAAAATAATAAATTTTAATTTCTTTTTTTATCAATATAAATTAATTTATTTACATTTAGGGAGTAAAAAAAAAATTTAACGGATCAAGCGGGTTGTTAACGGGTTACTTGTTAAATTCATACCCGACCCGTTAACTTAACGTGTTAACGGGTTTGACCCATTAACTACCCAAACCCATTAAGAGCCAACCCAAATCCATTAATATCGTATGGGTTCGTACCGTGTTAACGGATCGTGTGATATATTTTAACATCCTCAGTTGTTATATAATAAAACATGTGATGCAACTATTTATATGCAGTGAAAAAGGTCGGAGTACGCTTGGAGCTGTGGTTCTCAATGTATTCTTATTATTTTGGGCCACCGCCACCCATCATGAGTTGTAAAAGACGAACGATTAGACACATCCAAGTGGGCCATGCATACATCGCAGTCCATGGCCACGTTCGGCCACATTGCATACTTGGCATACCATTCTTACATTTTTCTATTTCTATTTCTATTTCTACTGTGGGAATGGGATTTTGATTAGGGGGTTTGGTTTTAATTGGAAATTCTGCGCAACATTTGACATTTTTAAAGTAAAATAAAATAAAAAAGCAGCACGCGATCCATCCATGAATATGAATACATTTACAGGCCAATGTTTGCTGGATACAGCTTTGGGGTAAGTCAGCATCCGTGTCCCCGTGGCCGTGTAAAATGTTTGAAAGACATTATATAAATAAATAAATAAATAAATGGAAATTTTTAGTTCTAATTATTTCGCATTAGATCATCAGATCTTAATCTACCCTACTGTCCCTGCTCGATAGACGGACAGACAGACCGGACAAAACGAAAACAATAGAGAGAGAGAGAGAGAAGGAGCAGATCTAATTTCATCCATCTGTCCTTTGCTACTTGCAAGAGAAGGGAGTGAGAGAGAGAGAAGGTCTAAATTATATAGGGAAAGCCCCCATATCTATGCCACTTCCGCGGGGCCAAAAAACCCTTCCTCTGACCGGAGAAGGAAGAATGCGAATCGCTCAATTAGATCTAAACTAGATATATACGTAGAGAGAGAGAGAGAGAGAGAGAGAGCTGAAGAAGAAGAGAAGAGAGGTTTTTGATTAATTTGTTCGTTCGTTCGTTCGTTTGTTTCTTATTTTTCTTTCCGATCTTAATCTTCTCATTCAGGCAATCAGATCGGAAAAGAGAAAGAAATAGAGGAAGGAAAGTAAAAAGAGCAAAAAAAAAATTATTATTATTTTATATTGATGGATTGGTGCTTTGGAGCCAGAAGGGTGCGACAGATGCAGAAAGCCCTTCGAAATGGCAAGGTAACAATCCTCTGCCTCCTCATGACCGTCGTCGTCCTCCGCGGCACCATTGGAGCTGGCAAATTCGGCACCCCAGGACAGGACTTCAACGAGATCCGCCTCCATCTCTCCTCTCGCAAGCGCATCGAACCCCACCGCGTCCTCGTAGAAGCCATTAGCAGCAGCAGCAGCAGCAACAACAACAAAGAGGTGGTGGTGGACGACGTCAACAAGCAGGCGAAGGAGGAGCAGGAGAAAAAAAGAAAAGAAAAAGAAGAAGAAGAAGAAGAGGAGGAAGATGAAAAGCCCGATCCCAACAAACCCTACAGCCTCGGCCCCAAAATCTCCGACTGGGACGAGCAGCGCTCCAGATGGCTCCTCAACAACCCGTCCCGGCAGAATTTCATCAGCCCTGGGAAGCCGAGGGTGCTTTTGGTGACCGGCTCGTCCCCCAAGGCCTGCGAGAATCCGGTGGGCGACCACTACCTCCTGAAATCCATAAAGAACAAGATCGACTACTGCCGCCTCCACAGCATGGACATCTTCTACAACATGGCCCTCCTGGACGCCGAGATGGCCGGCTTCTGGGCGAAGCTCCCCCTGATCCGGAAGCTCCTCCTTTCCCACCCAGAGGTGGAGTTCCTCTGGTGGATGGACAGCGACGCCATGTTCACCGACATGGCCTTCGAGCTCCCCTGGGACAGGTACAGGGAGTCGAACCTGGTGATGCACGGGTGGAACGAGATGGTCTACGACCAGAAGAACTGGATCGGCCTCAACACCGGCAGCTTCCTCCTCAGGAACTGCCAGTGGTCCCTCGACCTCCTCGACGCCTGGGCTCCCATGGGGCCCAAGGGCAAGATCAGGGACGACGCCGGCAGGCTCCTCACCCGCTTCCTCAAGGACCGTCCGGTGTTCGAGGCCGACGACCAGTCCGCCATGGTCTACCTCCTCGCCACCCAGAGGGAGAGGTGGGGGGACAAGGTCTACCTGGAGAGCGCCTACTACCTCCACGGCTACTGGGGGATCCTCGTCGACCGCTACGAGGAGATGATCGAGAACTACCACCCGGGGCTCGGCGACCACCGCTGGCCCCTCGTCACCCATTTCGTCGGCTGCAAGCCCTGCGGCAAGTTTGGGGACTACTCCGTGGAGAGGTGCCTGAAGCAGATGGACCGGGCCTTCAACTTTGGAGACAACCAGATCCTGCAGATTTATGGCTTCACCCACAAGTCACTCGCCAGCAGAAGGGTCAAGAGGATTCGCAACGACACCAGCAATCCTCTAGACGTCAAGGACGAGCTGGGTCTGCTTCATCCTTCTTTCAAAGCTATCAAGCTCAGCAGCAGCAGCAGCAGCGACAATTAGCTCCTGCTGATTTTTTTTCTTGTTCCCTTTCTGGTTCTGGTTCTGGTTCTGGTTCTAAACCTGCTCTCCCACTGTTGCTTCTCTCTATTTAGATGCATACCTTACCTGCATACATAATATAAATCTATATGAGATGGATGCTATTTTGTATGTGTTGTTGTACTCTTCTTAGTGGCATTTGGATCTATCTTTGGTTGTTGTTAATCTGAATTGAACGAATGCTTCTTTATTCATTTCTACCAGTTTATTTGTTTTTTCCTCTCTTTTGGCATGAATTTTATAGTTCAGCAGTTTTTTTTCCCCCTCAAATGGAAACATAGCTCCTTCCTTTTATCCCTGCAATCAAATTATGTTTCCTTGAGAATCTTTATGCATATAGGGATTCTTGTTTCTGTAATCTAGCAATAGGGGAACAATGCTTGCTTAGTTGATCCTTTACTCTTGCTTGAATCCTGAGCAACAAGATATTCTGTATTAAAATTCAACCATTACCTGACCTTTGATGAATAAACTCTTATAGTGTCAATGATTGGTGCATTAGGAGATGAACAAATCGTTTATTCATAAGAGCATTAATAGGTACAAGGGTGGTGTAAATGGAGTAAAAAGCTGCAGCGACCATAAAGCTTGTTAATGTAAAAAGAGTGTTGTCTCACTTGAAGCTACAATATTGAAATAGAATCTTGGGAAGGACTCCGTCATATTGGATAATATTGTTATGGTTAACAATGTAGTAATTCTTCCATAGATGGAGAATTAAAATTAGTATGCTCTGTAATAAATGAAATAGTGGAAATTTGAGAATTTTTTATATCAAATGAGCAAGGACAGTTATAAAAAGTGTTACATATAAAGGAATTTGTTAGGAGATATGTTATGTGTTATCGTACTCTGAGGATCATAAAAAAAGTATCCCTACGTGCTTATTTATTTAAATTTTTTTATTGGTAACAGAGCAACTTGTATTGCCAATAAAACAAAGAGGAACAGTACAAGGCAGGCTAAAAACCCAAGAACAAAGAAACAGATTATAAATGCATTATGCCCTCCCTAATTAACAAAAAAACTAAGAAAAAATACAACAACCAATCAAATGGAAGAAACAACACAATCCACCCCCTGTTTGGGCACACTATCCGCTGCATCATTAGCTGAATGACCACTGAAATGAATCCCCACCTCGACAGGTGAGGCTAGAGACTTGATCTCTTTGAGGTGGAATAGGAATTTTTACTGACCTCCATTACCACTAGTAGTTTGCATTGGTGTAATTGCTATCTGCTATCAACAGAAATGAAACAAGGACAGATACGATGCCAGAGCTTTTAAGATAGCCAAAACCTCAGCTTTGTAGGAATCTTTTACACTGAGTAATTTAGAAACGAAAAGCAAGATCTGGCCTTTATCGTCTCGGAGAATGCCACGTATACCAGCTAGGCCAGTCTTACCTGTAGCTTCTCCATCCACATTAAGCTTCAAGAAACCCAGAGGAGGGGTAGACCAATGCTCATGTTAATAAGACTTAGATGAGCCACACTGCAAGCTAGCTTCCCAATTATGAACAATGTTGTCCACCAATAAATTCTCACATTCCTTTCTACATGTAGCCTATTTGGCTAATCTTATAGAGACAGAAAGGATGATATCCTCATAAGACGACTTCAAGTTCTAAAAAATCTGGTCATTTCGATCTTTCCAAATGGACCAAATGATGGCAAATGGAATGAGCTTCCAAATAAATCTACTGTAGCCAAACAAAAAAGGACACAACCACTAGGCACCCATCAACTTCGCCAAAGAAGAAGGGACACCCCAAGCTAATCCACAAGACTTGAAGAAATGACTTTAAAAGCCTAATGAGAATTTGCATGAAGAAAGAGATGATCAGTAGATTCTTCCTCACCACATAGATGGCGGGTGCGAGAGATATTCATCGATGAAATACCTATCGTTCTAAGATTATCGTTTCATAACCTCCATAGACATCTTTTCTCACCTTGCATTTCTATCTTATGAAAGATGCATTTAGCTGGTTGAGTGATGAGTTAAGCCTGTTCAGGGGTAGGGAGATGGTGACAAACGCAAACAATCAAAGACCCAAAGCTGAAAATAGTCTGGTAAAAAGTTGAAAAGAAGTTCAAATGGGCATTTTTTTTAATCGAAAACTTTGGTGGAAGATAGTTTGTGAAGTAAACAACAAAGTATTCATCTTGATGGAAGATGGTTTATAAGGTAAAAACTTTGTATCAGCCAGTCTAGAAAATTATATGAATTGGTTATTGGAGCATTTTTATTGCCAAAAAAAACCTAGAATATTAGAAAATGTTATATTTTCATGTTGACTTGTGTTTTCAGCATGTGTAAATCCTCTCAATGCCGTGCAGTTTTTTTATTTTATTTTATTTTTTATTGCAGTTTGATTCTATGGGAACTAAATTGTTTTGAATCTGTTAAAATGTAGTTATATTATTATTTAACTAGTTGCTGGAATTTTGACAAAATATTAGTCAATTGCGTGTTGTTAATATGTTAATGGTCATGTAGCTCAGCTGGTTAGAGCATTGGTTTTACAAGCCAATGGTCGTGCTTGCCGAGACTGTTAATTGCGTAATCTACTTTCCTTGTTAGGAGATAATATCCGCAAAAGATAAGCAAACTGTGATGCGTAGATCAGAGGATACGGACACAAGTACTTCCATGCAAGGATCAAGGATAAGACATTGCACTTCTGAAATCTAGGATGGCACATACTAAGATTACTGTGCAGTTGCGTAGCAGAACTCTTCAAGCCATTCCAGGTTGACTGGATAGATGATGATTAATAAGCAAAATGTTACTTTTATTTTTGGAAATTAAAATATTTCTAACTAAAATAATTATCACTATTTACTTTTGTTCCTTGAGAAGAAAACTAATAGAACTTTATAACATAATGGACTAGGATTATTAGGATATTCTGAAATTGTAACTGATAAGTATCTGTACAGTATCCAGCACCAGTACCAATAATATATCCTGTCGATACAGGTTTGTTTGCATTACAATCATAGCAAGTGGATAACATGATAACTAGCTGCAAGTAGACAAATAGAGTTGTATTGCATACATGTCCAGTTGCCTAGTTGAAAAGTAGACAGTTATTGTTATTACAGGTTAAAATCACATAGAGAATTACTAAAACGAAAAAGAAAGAAAGAAAGAAATTATTGTCTGTACCAGTAAGTTATCCGTTTTATAAGCAAGATACCGGCTACATCAGATACAAACTTGTTGGCTAATAAGTACAGCTTATCTTATTGGCCTTGGCTGATACAACTATGGTGGGTAAGTTTTAGTGGTTACATATATGGTATTTAGAGCCATGTATGAATAAAACTGACAAACATGGATGTCCTAATCTACTCAAACAAGGTCTGGGAATATTTTTATAGAGAAAAATTGTCCAGTTGCACTTCTTTTATAGGGAGAAAATTGGGCTCGTTATAGACCTTTCGTGCTAAAAAAGGAGACTTCCGTTTCTGCTCTCTACACTAGCAAAACATGGTTTTTCTCAACTGAGACCGCTCGTACATTTCTGCCCATTTTTCCACTAATCCAATATCAATGACTTCCAGATGGTAATTTCTTTGTCTTTGAAGTTGATATAGTGTGCAGCTCGGATCTAGATCAATGGCCTGACTCTAGCTCATCCTTCATGCGTTGAAGGGCTAGACAGCAATTCTTATGTGCTCATGTGAAGAGAATGGGGTGACAGCCCGGGGTTTCTTTCTGCAGGGATTAGCAAGAACCTTAATATTGTTTGTAATAGATTCATTCATCTATCTTGCTGCCCTACTGTGAAATGGAGCCGGGTTCGGTTTCTTTCTCACAAGGTTCGGGTTGGATCTTGCTGCAGAGATTGATTAACAAGAACCTTAATATTGCTTGTATTAGATTCATTCATCCATCTTGCTGACCTACTATCAAATGGAACCGGTTATTGGAACCGGTTTCTTTCTCACGAGGGGATAAGGTGTTTTTTTGGTGCAACCTGAATAAATTTTTTCCCCAATGTACAGACGGTTTTTCTTTGTTTGATTTGAGTTGAAATTGTTTGACACAATTGATTTTTTCAATAAACATTTTGGCAATTGTTGTTGTTGTTGCTATTTTTTTTAAACCAAAGGCGACTGTTATTTTCTACTTACAGCTTTGATATTTTAAGTTTTCAGCTTAGTTTGGTGTTTTTTAGCTGAGGTTTCTAGTCCATTTTTCATTTCTTGTGCAATGGATGATTATCTACAATTCTATATCCAAGCTATTGGTTTGGGGCTCAGACGAGATTTTGACAGATAAACCCCAACAACTCCAGAAACGCCATTTCATGAGAGATTCCGGGTTCATACAGGCTTCAATTTTTCTTGAAATGCATTTTGACAGGATATGTCAAAATGCAATGGGACTTTGATTCAAAGTTTTTTTTTTTTTTTTTTTGGCTTGGATATTGTGTATGGATATACTAGGCGTGATGGGCAGTGGTTTTTCTGAAAAGTGAACAGTGCATTCCCAGTCCTACCCCACGTTAGCAAGAAAATCCTAAACCAGTTTAAATATGTTTCAATTAAATTCAGTGTTATAGTTGCATGGCAAAAAGAAGTTGTTGTGGAAGCTGTCATGAGATTCGATGAAAAACCGGCATTCTGTTGAGGCTGTCCTTGAATAGTCGTAAGTTGTTGACTTTGTTGCAATCGTTACCTGTAAATTTTGATTGTTGATATTTTTAAGTCTATGGATGCCCTTCAATGCCCAGGTGGTTTTTATTTTTCGTGTGTAGTTCTAGTTAATGTCCCAGAAGGAAAAAAAATAAAATAAAATCCCCTCCTAGTTTAGCTGGCCACTTAGTTGCATGAAGTTCATGGAAGTCCATTGGATGAAAAGATATATATGAGAATTACCTATAGTCAAAATTGACACAAAAAGATTATTCTAGCCTCTTAATCCATGCCCCGTAACCCTAAAATCTAATGGTTTTAGAGGCATCATTTTCTTATGATTAATCCAATGGTGAGGAAAAGATAGATTAGTGCCATATTTGGACTTGTGACTATTTACGGGGGTTGTGTGTGTGAAGATATTAGATTGATTTAAGGTGGGCCCTGTGACAAAAAAAAAAAAACGAGGGGCGGAAAATGGGGTGTTTTGGACAACCGGTTACGTGAGGATGGGCAAAATTGAAAAACTTGCTTTTTTTGGTCTAATTGGATTTTGAGCTAAAGAGGAATTGTGCTCTTCAATTTGTACTTCTATTCTTGATGCTCCCATTTGGTGTTATGGCATTGATGATTTGGTGGTATCTTGTGGCTTTTATGGAGACCCAAGTACTCATAATTGGCATTTGGTGTTCACAAATTGGCTTGTCAGCTAAGATTTTTAGCTTTCTATACTCATCTATGAATTTAGTTTTCATTTCTCTCTTAGTAAGAGAATATTTTGAAGCTTGGCTGTCTTCGCTGTTAAAGAAGTTGAAATTTTTTAATGCAAGCGGAACTTTTAAATTCTTTTTTTTTTTTTTTTTTTCCGTTTTTGTGCTTAATTAGTGAGCTGCCAGGGAAGTTGCATTTTACGTTTGATAGATCATCATCATCATCATCTATAATGCGTGTGGGGTTGGGTTTTGCTCTTAATATTCTGGACTCTTTTGAGTTTCCAGATTCCCCATTGACGGTAAAGGTTTTGGACCCTGAGTGGGTCCGGCTTGAAATGGCTATATGATCGGCAGATGGATTCACGTTTTGGGCAGTCTGGGAATTACGACTTCCAAACAGGAATTACCACTGGCTGTTTGGAACGGAACCGAGACAGCATAAGCAATACACATCTCTCTATTATGTTACATATATTATTCCTTATATATACTTTTGCCGTGAGGTGCGTTGCCATGTCATGTGTACACATTTTATTAGATAAAGTTGATTAGTGTGAGATCCAGCCCGAGCCTGCTGTGGAACCAAACTTGATTCTTTGACAACAACAACAACAATAAGTCCCGAGTGCATATTATATTATTGCTAACCCAGGGCTGGCATTTTTGGGATTGGGAAGGAACGTGTTCTGGCCTGCCTAAGGATGAGAAGTAGCATATTAAAATAAGTTTTTTTAAATCCTATGAGCAGCTTGGACTACTATTGTCATTTTCAGAATATAGAATAGAACGTGTAGTGTAGCATATCACTGTTTTTCAAAAACCCATGTATGCACCGGCACATCTATTTTGAGGTTAGTTTTCACATATTGATAGCAGCACTCACTCGTCTGTCTCAGATCCTGATTCAGAACCAAAATTTTGGGTTCGACTGATGACGGATTTGGATTCAACCAACCAATATGTAGCTCGTAGCTCCTGTTTGTGATCCATAGAGCATGGATGGATCCTTCCAATAGATAAACAATAGGATCGGGCCGTTTACATACCTCGCCCTAATGCATTGCAGGCCTACTTTGTTAGTCGTTTAGCAGTTTTTCAGCTCAGCCGTGCTGCTGCGGTAGCACAGCACATGACGACATTCTGAAATAGATTCCCCTTCCCCGCCGCCCCCACTCTGTTTGGACCAATGAGGGTCCTCTGTGTGTCACCCCCTCATTGATCCAAAGAGGAGATCCGGACTCAAACAGTACAGAAGGCGACAGTGGTGTTCCAGTTACTTATTACACTGGCTGGCATTTCCATTTTGGTTCTTGGACCATCCATTCCATATCATTAATACCCTCTCATGGACATTTTTAGGTCTAATAGTAGTCGTAATATATCATTATTGCATTTGTAAAGCCCTGAGCATATATTGGATATTTGTTAGCATGCAGCACGTCCAGTTTGTGAGTCCCACTTAAATACATCATACATGTTTATCAAGGCAAAGAAATCAGATGAAAAGATCTCTTAATGAACAAAAGGAAGCCAACAAATCAGCTCCATTAAATTAACCTAGCCCTTCATTAACTGTAGTTTTTTTTTTTTTACTTTTTTAATATAACAGTGAGTGAAGGTCCAATGCAGTCTCCTTGTAGGAGAATATTCTCAGCCAATTAATTAGCAAAATCGCTGACATGTAGCAAATTCAAGGTGAACAGGGCCTAGAGAGAAGAAAATCTCACCCGCACACACACCATGAGAGAGAATAATTATTTTAGATGCTGCGAGTAATCCCAACATCATGATTAGATGGTAGATTCATAGGGATGATTTAGAACTTCGGCCTTTATCGCATGGGCTGCTGCAATAATAACCCGCAACATCATGATGAGACGGTAGACGCTTGGGGATGATTTAGAACTTCCTCCTTTGTCGCATGGGCTGCTGCATTTTATTATTGCCCTTCTACTTTTAATGCGTAGGTGTTTGGGGATCCTCCGAGGCTAAAATGTACCAACCGCTTGTTTAGACCTTTTATCAAGTTTCACATTTCACTAGAAGTTGAGGCGGTGGTTACCAGGTTAATCTTGTATGAAATGTGTCAATTGTTTAAAATAATTTATTCACATAATTTTTTTAGATAGTCAGAGTGGGGGACTGGGTGGCCATAAAAGTAGAAGTTTAACCCAGCTCCAGCTCACACAAGAGACTAGTGACTAGACGGGGGCTTTTTTTTTATTTTTTATTAAGGGCTATTTGAGGGTTTTACTAATAGAGTTGAATGAAGTAAATTTTATTTTGAAGAAAGAATAAAATATAAGTGAATTATAATGGTATTTTATTTTTAGTTGTTTATTATGAAATTTTTTTGACTTTTTGTATTGATTGTGAAATTTTTTTGTCTTTTAATAGAGAGATGATGTTATTTTTTAATTAAAAAAAATGATTGGTAATTTGAATTAAAGTATTTTGATGGAATTTTTTTTTTTTATAAAAAATAAGACTTTACCTTACTTACACAGTAAAATTTCTCAATACGGGGTTTTTCCAGCAGTGGCCCCATGCGATAAAGGAACCTAGGGAAGGACAATCGGGCACTTGCTTGATTCGATCGTCATCATATTGGTGCTTGATGGCCACGGGGCGCTCTTATTTCTGCGGCCCATCGCTCACATTCAACGAAACAGGGGATCGATCCGGTCTCCGCTCCATTTTGTCCCTGCCCTGGAATCGAAAAGGACAAGACAAGAGAAAGAGAGAAGAGAAAGGAAAGAGGTTCCTAATCCTAATCCCTACCCATGGGCACAAGAGAAGAAGAGGAGAAAAGCGTTCCGCTGCTGCTAGAAGAAGAAGAAGAAGTATCATCAGAAAGAGGAAGAGGAAGAATAAATAGAAAAGCCTCTTCCGCTCAGACGCTTGGGAACATCATCGTCTCTATAGTAGGGACGGGGATACTGGGTCTCCCTTATGCTTTTAGAATAGCCGGTTGGCTTGCGGGATCCCTAGGAGTCATCCTCGCCGGCATCTCCACCTACTACTGCATGCTTTTACTTGTTAGTTATTACTCTCTCTCATTCAATGTTACTCTTTTTTTTTTTTTTTTTTTTTTTGCTTCTTTCTATACTTCTCTTCTAATCTTTCTCTGTTCTATGAATCCCATGTGGTTTCCCTGTTCGGTCCAACTCTTCTTCTATGTGTGTATACATATTAGTATTGGTATTGGGTACTTTGATTGAGACTACATCTAACCTATAATGCATATTCCCCCACCCCCAACCCAAATTCACACCCAAAAAAAAAAACGAGAAGAAAGAAAGAGGGGTGTTTCTTTCTTTCTTTCTTTCTTCTTAAACCTCTTTACTGTTTTGTAGTACTGTTCGGTTCGATTCGATTCGATTCGATTCTATTCTATTCCTTGACAGGTGGAATGCAAAGAAAGGCTAGAAAGAGAGGAGGGAACGAGGGGAGAGGAGGTGGGAATAGGCACGTACGGGGATCTAGGGGAAAAATCCTTTGGAAGAAGAGGCCGCATCCTAACTGAATCGATCGTTCTCATCGCCCAATGCGGTGGTGCCGTGACTTACCTGGTCTTCATCGCCCAGAACCTCCTGTCCATCTTCAGCACCAGCACCCTCACCTTCTCCTCCTTCGTCTTCCTCCTCATTCCTGTTGAGATTGCGCTGTCTTGGATCCGATCTCTGTCGGCCCTGGCACCCTTCAGCGCCATGGCAGACGTCTTCATCGTGCTGGCAATGGTCATCGTCGTCAAGGACGAGCTCCCCCTGCTTGGGAAGAAGAGGAGGATGAGGGAGGCAGTGACGAGCGTGGGAGGGCTGCCTTTCGCTGCGGGCGTGGCCATATTCTGCTTCGAAGGGTTTAGCTTGACGCTGCCCCTGCAGGCGTCAATGAAGGAGAGGAAAAGGTTCCCCTTGCTCCTCTCGCTCGCCATTATGGGGATAACGACCGTGTACCTCTGCATTGGGCTCTTTGGGTATCTCGCCTACGGAGAGGAAACCAGAGATATCATCACCCTCAATCTCCCCAACGACTGGTCCTCAGTTGCAGTCAAGGTAGGTGGTACTCTAATCAGCATAGCATAATTCATAGTTTCATCAGTCATAATTCAGTTTGTTTGCATGATTTTGCTTTGTTAAAACTCTATTTCTCTCCTCTCTCTCTCTCTCTCTCTCTATCAAGACATTGTTAAAAATGTGTACACACGTATAGATAGTTGTTGGTCACTAATGATTTTGGACTGATTGCTGACTAGTATTTATATACTATTATCATACCATCATATATGTATACATGCATGCAGGTGGGGCTCTGCATTGGTCTTAGTTTGACCTTTCCCATTATGATGCACCCGGTGCACGAAATAGTTGAGGCGAGGCTCAAGGCGACGACAGGTGGGTGGTTGAAAAGGCTGTGCTACGACATGGAACAGGGCACTGAGAGGGTGGGCGTCTACATCTTCCGTGGCATTTCTGTGGCGGCACTGGCTCTGGTGGCTTCGTTTGTGCCGGGCTTTGGACTGCTGATCTCGCTCGTTGGGAGTACTTTATGTGCGCTCCTCTCTTTCGTCTTACCTGCAGCCTTCCACCTCATTGTCATGTCACCTTGTCTGAGTACCTGGCAGAGATCACTTGATATCTTCATACTTGTTTTTGGTTTACTTTTTGCATGCTACGGTACTTACAACGCCGTGTCCTCGGCTTCCAACTGATACTTTGTCGTGCAAATGTCTCCCTCCTCTTCTCTTTTCTTTTCTTTTTCTTCAACAATAAGGACGATAAAAATTTATTTATCAGATTGTTTTGTTTTTCCTTCTTCCCATCGTCAAGTAAATTTAAATTCAGCAGGGAATGACAGCATTGCATGCTCCCAACTCAGCCGCCAGCCAAAAACACATATATTTCATACGCACGTTGGCCGCGTCCATTGGCGAGACTCTCCTCCATTGGTCCGAGACTAGAATTCTATGCGCCAATGCAAGGTGGTTTTTTTTTTTTTTTTTCACCTCCCAGGAATTTAAAAAGAAAAGAAAAAGGCATTTTGTTCTAATCGTGTCCTAAGCCAATTCAATAGGCTCCATGCCAACCCTGCGTGGCACGAGACTCATGAAATTACTGAGAGATGAAATCAAGAATTGCATATTCACATGATATCTTGCACTAATCACCTGAGAGCTCTATATTTTTTCTAAAGCAATACTTCCATACTTAAATTTCTCACAATTACATCCAGTGAAAAATCCCAAAATTTGAAGAATGTACAGATCAAATCTGCCTATACTCTGTTGGATCGATGATGAATAAGATGGAGCTGAATGTGCATTAACAGATTAAAATTTCCCTTTATTTCAATTATAATATACTGCGAAAGAAGGGATTTTACAGGAACAAAGAATTTCTTATTTCATATATGTAGCCAAAAAAAATTGGAGATATGTGACATATTGCTAAAAAAATAAATAGGAAACAGCTCAACGACATAAGGGGGGGTGCAGGTACTCAGGTACGGGTTTGACGACTTTTGCCCGAGCAACCACTTTTGCCCAAGCAACCGACCGTCTACTCAAGACTATAGTCCAAGCTTCAGGTTCCCACAGTGAATTCTTGTCGTTGTGCCCGCCATAGCTGCCCACCTAAAACCCAAACACAAGTTTTAAGTTCACTCATGTTTACTGGTTTTGCAATTGCCCACCACAAATGTGGCTATAGCAAAGTATCAGATTGAATATAGCCTTAAATGCATCTTCACGATTTTAAGAAATGTACCTCCTGGAATCGCTTTACAGCAAGCAATTACCATTAGCCAACTCTGTCGAAGATGATCATGATGTAGGCCGTGTCATAGTTGATAGACCGCGCCCAATTGGGACAACACCATGATGGCCCGCTCCAGATTCATCATCCTCCAAGGGTGCTAAGTAATTAAAAAAAAAAATCACAAATCAACATTAGTGACGAGAAAACAGTGTCGTTGAGGGAACATGATTGATAACTACAAAAGACATCCAAGAATACAATGTCGTTGAGCATGAGAAGTTGGGAGGTATGCACAAAAGATGCATCAAAACTTCAACATTTCCAATTCATGACACGCACTTTGCCCCATTCCAACGAACCACAGAAAAAAGGTAGGTATTTTCATCTCCTGGATTTCTGGAGAGATGAAAATTGGTAGGTTTGTGATAAATGGCACATTGGATTTTAGCCATGTAATCAAAGTGCATGCCAACATGGAAGTTAGGAGTTTATTATAGAAAACAACACAGCTTATATATGCTCCTAGTATTAAGCTAATTCATTAGTTTTATATTTTCAAAACATGTACTTTATATTTAGCATCATTGTCTAATACAATTTATTTACCTTCTGTAGAGTCCAGTCCCCATGAGCCGAACTTTGTTTTTGGTGTCTGAGTTGGGTAATAATACAAAATCAATATTATCACGTAATTGGAGACACCAATAACACCACCCGACATATCATATACATTGGAGGAAGGCGTACAAGACTGAAATTGAACTCTTAAGATGATTGGTTGTAAATGAAGAAAAACTTTGGATTTCCCACATTTCATGGACATTTTTGGTTCAGAAAAGATCAGCTTAATATCCTGAAATTCAGAAGTCTGAAAAATGGGCTGCAATCTCAAAAGTAGGTTCGTTTTCTTGAAATTGAACTCAAACCAAAAGTAGCATAAGATTTATGGGAAATCCAAAGTCCCTTCTCATTCAAGCAAAAACAGCCCCTCAGATATTACTATTTTTTTTCTAGCTTTCAAAGTCTCCACAAGCAAGATATACCAAATATTGGATATTTCTAATAGAAATCCAAGGAATTAAAAGTTTTTTTTTTTTTTTTTTTTTTTTGGCTTTGTTATATGTAAAATAGGAGTTCATTATAGACATTCTATTTTATGAACGATATGGAATAGGAGTTATAGGGACGATGTTACTGGGTTCTGCAGAAGCAAATTCTCAACAGACATTACCACTCAAGTGCTGTCAGGGAAAATGCCTTACCAGAGATATCTTCACCAGCCTGGGCTCCAGCAATTCCAATGCATGAAAACAAAGATCCTTCATCTATCCTTAAATGCTCATATGCAATATATACATCCTCAATTGTGGCAGCTTCATAAAGCGAAGTTAGGTCTTTAATGCATGATAAATCCTGTGTCCATAGTCAACAATTGGAGTTAAGAGTCATCCAACAATACCCTTGAAAAGTATAGGTAATGTCTGTGAAAGGTCTCATTGTGGATTGGACTTCAGCCTTGATATAAGGGGCTCAAAGTTCAATCGCTTCTTAAGTTGTATTTTCTCTTTTCATGTTCAATCCAACAATGAAAGAAGGTTGAGAGAGGTATTTTCTTTTATCATGTTCAATCCAACAATGAATGAAGGTTAAGCTCTCTCTCTCTCTCTCTACAAATATACATAGATATATTGTGTGCGCGTCCATGGGTTAGGTGGGAGGGTTTGGGTTGATCAAAGGTGGGTCTTACAACTTACAAGGGGCTAAAATTGTACCTTTTCATAGGAGCACAAGCATGAGGGGTGTGTGTAAGTTTTCAGGGATGGCTACTGGCTAGGCTTTTCCTAAGCAGGAAACAGCCTGGTCCACACTATGATCAATCTTAAACCCTCATATACATGTGCACACGCTCCAAATTAGTGCTCACATTAATTTGACACTAGTCCAAGTTATGTAGGCCCTTGGATTGTTCTTACAAATTTGGCACCTACCTGACTTTAAATTAATGGCTAAGATCCGGATAACTTGGAGGCCCTCGAGCACCCATATTAGATGGTTACCCTTTTTTGCCCAAAACATGTGTATGCACAAACACACGCACCAAAACAATGGATAAACTCATGACCAACACTTCTACAGATGCATTTGAAAAATGTCGTCTAATAACAAGAATAAAGAGGAAGAAAGAAAAAAAAAAGGTATATAAAAAAAGCCTGATGCCACTATTTAAGGTTCGACACCCTACCTTCCTTGGAACTGAAGATGCTTGCAAATGTGCTAGAAGTCCAAGCCAATAAGCATTTGACTTGCTTTCAGCTTCATGCCTCATTATTAAGGTCCGTTTTGCCTGGCCATAATCATCACCGTTAATAATGACATGCTGTTGAGAAAGCTGGATATGCATAGGAAATGAAAATTCATATTGAAAAGTAGCGTGATAAAAAAAAAAAAAAAAATCAAGTCTTAGCATTAGCTGTGAGAATCTGGATCCATTGGATTGGAAAATAAAAAGCCAAAAAGGTCAGATCGTATACCAACAGTGTCCCATGCTGTGATTGGACAAATGGTTCACATGGGACGACCATGTCACGTCCAGATTTGCGGCATATGTCCATATGGGACATCCAAAACCCTTTAACATGTTTTTCCTTATGTTGATCTTATCACAGTATTATGTTAGGTAACAGGTACACAATAAATATGCATGCTAATAGCTGGACAGACAGGAAATAAGAAAATCAAGATGAAATTGTAAACAAATGATGGTAATGATAGTGTGTCGATCCTTTGGAGGCCTCCTCAATGTATAATAATCTGTAAAACCCTTTATCTTTAGAAATATTACAGTGAGTTCGCATTGATTGGTGTGATTTACAATCATAATCGGATAGTAAAGGAAACAAGACATTCAACACATCTGTCAAAATCTGTGTCCATCTAAAACAGTTGGGTTAAGGTCACATGCCTCGAATTCATTGGCCATGTGGGTCCAAATGGCAAGTGGGTCCAGCTATCAACTTTGATATGTACTACTACTCTCATCATCAGCAGCAGGCAAGATAGTCTCCCTGTTTGCAGGTCTCTTAAAATTTTATTTTGATGCTAGCAGTGTGGGCAATCCAGGCCTATCCGGAGTAGGGGGGTCATTATGAGTGTTCATGGGCCGAGCTAGCCGGGGCCTTCTTTGGGCCAGACTTGGATATACAACCTGGGCCCATTTAATATTTGAGCCGGACTCTAATTAAGTGACAGAAAGCCCAAAGCTTGGCCCGGGCTGGTCCAAATAAGGAGTGCTTGTAAGTTAGTGATAATTTGTCCAAACAAATCCTAAAATGCCTAGTTCCGACCAGCCTGATTTACTAAATGGGCGGGCTTGGACCTGACATTTATGGCCTACGTCGGCCTTGGGTCAGATACCTGTGTTTCCAAAGTCGGGTTGGGGCCTAGATATGCCCGGTCTGACCCGGCCCATAACACCCCTAGGCATCATAAGGGACAGCATGGCCTCTACTATCTTTTTTGGTCCGAGGCTTTGCTCTGATAATGAGGTGTAGTTGCTAGCTTTGAGAACTGAGTCTGTGGGAAGCATCTAGTTTTTGTCTTTGACAGCTATTAGTAGAACAATTCCTTCTATGCTATTAGTTGGCCATCTGGTATCTGTAAGGCTGTCTTTGGAAGCGTCTAGCTTTGGTCTTTGATTAGCTATTAGTGGAAGGCAATTCTTTTAATGCTATTGCTTGGGCAAGCTAGCTGTGTGGTTGACTTAGCTAGGCATCTTTTTTGTTCTGCTCTCGTAGCTTTCCGGTATATATCTCATATTCTGTTTAGCCATATATCTCATATTCTGGTTAGCTATCATTAATAAAATTTTAGTCACCATTAAAAAAAAAAAAGATGGTTGATTATCTCATCGACACATGGATATGTTAGAAACCAGGTGACCAGTGATTTATGTTTCAATACTACTGCATCCTGTGATCATCGCAGCTCTGTACCTAGTAAGGACGTTATAATGGCCAGACCAAACTACGTAATAACCTACCAAGAGAACTGTGTTTGGTGATAATCTCATCTGCCTACGATATGAATGGACGGCTAAAATTAGTTAACATGGACCATCTGGATCATATGAAGGCGGCAAGGAATGGTCAGACCACATGTTGACCTACGTGGTCACAGCATGAATGAGTTCATAGTTCACATGGGACCATTTCATGTCCAGACATGGTACTCTGGTCATAAAACGTTCAACACCCTTGCTTAAGTACTCTGGTTCTAGATGCTATAAAAGTAATGAACCGTGTCTAATCCTATGGCCAGGATTAATTTTAAGGCAACATATGTTAAGAGCACTATAAATTTGCAGAAGAGGAGCTAGTTGGTCATTCCATTCTTCATGCATATGTATTTATTTATTTTATTTTTATGCATAGTTCAACTCCAACCGAGAGTTTTGGACATGTAGTCCTCTTGGATTAAATGGGGGATGTCAAGATCAACACTAGTCGCCATTGCACATATCACTTGAGTCTCCTCCTAATTTCCGTAGTTTAGGTCCTTTAAGGTCTCGAAAAATCACTGAAATAGATTATAGCAGTCTTGGATAGTGTCAAAATTATTTTATTTTCCATGTATTTCAAGAAAATTCTTGAACTTGAAAACTGGGTATGTCAAGAAAATAAGTATGTTGGTACTTGGTAATGCAACAAATGTAAAGTAGGCAAGGTGAGTGAAGAAATATTAACCCGGTCCAACTCCCTTTGAGCAATTTTACTGTCGTGCAAACCTCTGAGAACACTCTTGCATGCATCAACAGCTCTATAAACCTGGAAGATACAAATAGAATGTTAATGAAACACGGATATTGGCAGAAAGCCAGAAACTAAGTGCAAAACATGCACGGAAATTGAATGTTTACCTTGCTAGGAGTTGAAGTTACTGAGATCACATACCACCCAAGTTTCAGCCTGTCAAAGAGGCTTAACTCAAAGGATACATCATATGTTAATCCTAAAGAATCCCTGACTGTTGTAAAGAGCCTGTAGAAAAAGATGAGAAAATTTCAACCAATGTTTTAAAACATGAAGGCATGAGGTGTAGCATTCCAATTGCCAAAAGCATGAGGCATGGCACACCTTTTTCTCTAAACCTATGTTTTAAAACACGCAGGCATGAGGTGAAGCATTCCAATTGCCAAAAGCATGAGGCATGGCACACCTTTTCTATCACATTTATATAAATAGAAAGTAGTAGTAATTTGGCTGTTTAAAGCCTTTTAATGAGTTAACTAGGGATTAAGCAACCCAAGTTACAATAATCTCAAATTAAAAACCCCCTGCAAGTTATTAAAAATACAATCCGCACCTCCCTTTCTTTCTAAATGGGTGAATGCTCCCTTCATGGAATGAGACAGAAGTGCATGCTTTATTTGGGGGGTATGCCTCAAATATGCTTTCATTTAGTGAGAGGTGTATTGTAAGCCCCAATGCACGCCACATCTCAGACTTTCAGCTGGGGCTGTTCTGAGATGCCTGACCACAAGCCGAGCCTTGAGGCATAAGCCCCAAATGCTTCTAGAAACATTGCTCTCAACATATTCTGCTATGTCCTCTAAAATTTCAAGTTGATACGATTTTCGACATTATGCCCCAGAAATAATTGGGCATTTCAGATGGAAAATTCCCAGGCCTTGTAATTAGATAGCTAGTCTGAAGCATATTTGGAGAAACAAATCATCACATGGTGCATGCCAATGGACATATACACAACTATTGGGTATACTTCGGATATAATCATATGTTGGAGAGTATAAATGTAAACTCTATTTATTGAAATCTTTTATGAGGTGACAATGCATTACTCATATTCTGGCTCTATACCACACATTCTGCTCCCTATGCTTCTTGCCTGTTCCAACAGTGCAACCCAAAGAGAACTGTTGAGAGTTCTGATGGATGGAAATAAACACTGAAGCTCAACCTCTCACATGGAACTTAGAAAATTCTGAGGATTTTTGGACATCAACACATTGGGCTTTCACAGGGACATAATCCCAGAGCCAGCTAGTTAGTCACCGATCCAAGCATCTTAAGAGTGCATTGCCAAGAAAGGTGACAAACTTTTCAGTTAAAATGCTATGTTCCATAAACATAAATGTACTACTCTTCGGCATCACTAAAATGTTCTGATATTCTATTCACTTCTCCCCAATGGACCAGAACATGCACTCAGTTTACTAATCATGTTTTGATTTAAAGCATTTGTAAGGGACATGCTTCTACTTTAGAATCATCAATAGGAGGATCAAAGGCACATCCGCCTCTCCCTACATGTGAAAGGAAAGGCCAACCACTATTCAACAACCAAGGATCTGAGCATCAAAATACTAGAAAATCATGAAGTATTAATGCACTAATTTATCATAATGATATTTTGGATCTAGTCCAAGCTATCTTCCACCAGGCCAAGCATCTTCACACTGTGGATTGTCAAGTAAGGTAGCAAATTTTCAGTTAAGACACTTTCTTGTCAACCATATGAGTATTACCCATCTGCATCACTAAATTGTTCAATATTTTAGTGATTCTCCTTCCTGGATCAGATTATGCTCTCAACTGCTTATTCTACTACATGTTTTCAATTGTATTTATAATGCTTCTGTTTTAGGATCGTCAATTGGAAAATCAAAGGCACAACTAGCTACCCTTGAGGCAATTAGAAAGAGAAAACACTAATCAACAAATTAAGGATCTAAAACATAAAAATATATATGGTTAGGGCCATTATAATAATTATCATTAGAGGCAAAAGTAGCTAATCAATTCGCATTCACTGGAAGCTTTAGAATAGGAGACTTACCCATGATTTATCTAAGGCTTATATGGAATCCTTACTGAATTTTTTTGACATAAAGTTTAGCTTCATTGGCTTGGATATTCTTTAGTTCAAAGGGGTAAAAAGAGTTAGGAACAAGGATTACCGTCATAAAAGCAAACTTTCCAGTTTTCACGGAAGGGAATGAGTCTTAACAAATGATGACAACCAAATTGACAAAGTCCCGCATTGGCCATTATGACTATTCTAGATGCTTAGTTGATTACGCTAAGAGTGGTACAGAGAGATTATAGACAAATAGCCAGCAACTAGAGGTTCGGTGCCACATCTTGCAAGACATACTGGGCTTAATCCACATTGCTTTAAGAAACAATCACTACATGCTTCAGATGTACCATGGATCTTGCAAATTCTCAGGTCGATTAGCAAGGAAAAAAAGAAATCCTGAGAGCAGGTATAAAGGCTTGCAATAATGGAGTAAAACAATAAGAAAAATATATTGGAAGAGGATCCAATACTGAAGAAACATCCTGATGCAAGACCCTGTTGGAAATTGTTAACGATGTAATATTCTCATGGATCAGAAACAGATACTGAACTCCTGATACAAATACGTACAATAAAAGAGAAATCTAAAGTGTCATTCAGAATTCTGATAATCAAAGACAACTTGACAGTAAATAGACATTGAATTGAATGACACATGGAAACATGCACATACATCTCAAATGTGGTATTAAAGTTCATTAAGAAAATCATGTTTGTCTTCCCACTTCTTCCTATCACATAGTATCAAGAGCAGCACTCAATGAGAAAACAACCTTCAATTAAAATTATCCTTTTATAAGCATGTAGAATTTTAAAGCAACCACACACACAAACTAGTAAGGACTGCCAAGTCCTTACTAGTGAGAACTCTTGGGTGCGAGGTCTCATAAAATTCTTACTTTAGACAAGTTGGGGAGGCGTAAGCACATTACTGTCAATGGGTTCCCTATGTGTTTAAAGGATGAGGAATCAGTGCATCATTTGCTTATCCATTACGTTTTTGCTCATAAAGTGTGGTCTACCATTCTTAATGTGTTTGATATGTAATGGGTCATGCCCTTGAAAGTTGCGGATCGTTTTCATCAATGGCGTTTGCGAATCAAATATGTTCGCATGGTGTTGTACGCGGTTTGTTGGAAAATTTGGCTGGTGAGGAATAATCGTGGTTTCAAGAATAAGAGTAACTTGGTGGAGGATGATGTTGCATCTATTATCTGGACTGTTTCAGAGTGGGTGCTTTCAAGAAAAGAGTTTAAAGGGGTGTGTTTGGAGGATTTAAGTAGATCTTGTGCAGCTCATTTTCAAGGTGGATGAGTCTCTAAATCTTTAAACAGTGTTTCATGGGAATGTCCTCCCACTAGTTTTCTCATATTAAACTTTGATGGAAGTTATGTTTAAGCCATTGGAAGAGGTGGTATTGGAGGTGTCATTAGAGACTGGAATGGCATTACTGTAAGGAATTTCTCTGGGCCGGTGGATTCTTTAGATGCTATTGAATCTGAAAGTAACGCTCTTTTGGTTGGTTGTCGCGAGTTGCGTAAGTTGGAAGGTTCTAAAGTTATCATTGAAGGAGATTCTTTTTCTGCCATTCAGTGAAGTTTAGGCAATTGTTCTTATCCTTGGAAGTTGGCTGATGTGGTGGAGGAAGTGCAAGATATCTTGAGTCAATTGGATGATGTCCTTGATCATGTGTTACGTGAGGCTAATGTTTCGGCGGATAACCTCACTAAGGAAGGAGTTCTTCGTTTTTCTCTATCCATTGATGTATAGTCTGTATTGAGTTTTCTACTATTTATTGTTCTTTTGGGTTTTCCCCTCCTATTAATAAATTTTACTGCTTAAAATAATAATAATAATTCAACAGGTGGTAACTTTAACTAGAAATTGAATTTCATATAGCAAGAATGCATTACTTGCTTATGCACCTGCAAGGAATCAAAAGACAGAAGGCTGGAGTTACCTAGAATTTATGATCTCAGCCAGCAGACTCAATGCGATGCCGAAGAATAGCGGATGCCCACGGATTTTTCTTTGAAGATCATTTTCTTGACTTTTACTTTCCAACTCAAGCATTTCCTCTGAGGTAGAATGTTCGTCTTCATAGAATTAAATCAATAATCATATTAAAAGAAAGAAATGAGGCCAAATTGCAAAATGTTTAGAACCATAACTGAGCATATTACTATTGTAATATATTAAGACTCAACAATATGGATGCATTTAAATGCATTTAACTTAGTCCATAACTTGATTGCCCAGATTTGGAAAAAAGGAAAAGAGAAGACATTTTAGAAGCGTACTTCTTAGACAAGGTAGATGACTAGATTTTACAGAAAATATAATTTGGCTGACAATTTTTTTTAAATAGATCAACTGCTAGAACTCCTTCGCCTGAGAAGGTGAAACAAGCCTTCTAAAGTTCTCTATCTTATTTCCATCAAAGCAAGCATGATCATTCCTTGTTTCTTTGGCGATCACCAAAAGGGATTACTCTTCTATTGGTCTATGTTGATGATAGTCTGGTCTCCAGAAGCGACTGTGTGTGTTGGCATTCATCAATTGAAAGCTTATAGAGGACAACACGTAAATAATGCTTCAGTGGATTCATGTGGTTTTTGGATTGAAAAAAAAAAGGTATTACGGGTAGTGTGGACTCATTGGAATTCATCTTGAATTTTCTAAGGTGGAGTTAGCCTTACACTTAAAAAGAGGGAACCAAGGAACCATTAAAAGTTTAAGCACAACCTTCCAACAAGGAACATAAGAGAACATGAGTGCGAGAAGCACATTCAGCAACATGTTTTTAACACTATTTCCAAAATTACCATTTGTATGCAAACTGTTATCGATGAGCTCAAAAAGATCACGCCCTTCCACATTAAATCCCCAACGATTTGGTGCAGGGCCTGCAATATAAGCACGTGCTCGCTCATCAGTGTCCTTCAAGAATACCTGCTAACATAGAAATAAATCTCAGTTAGCATCAATAACAAATTAGTAACCTTAAAGGAAACCTACAGAAATCTCATTTAGAATTAACAACAAATTGGTAACCAGAAATTGTAGAAGTGAAGGGAAATTGCCATTTGATAAAGACCTGCAATAAAAAAAGGAACCATTTTATGAAGGCTGACTTTTTTTTTTGCCTAATGGCATATTTGACAATTTGTACCAACTGAAGAGGAGCAACCCCAAACATTGTTTGTGGGACCGTTGGGCTATGTTGCGTATATCCAATGCTAAACACGCTAAGGATGGCCCTAATTTTTTCTTGGGTTTGGCTAATTATTTTCTTTAGCAATTGGTTATTTCAGTGTAAACTACAAGTTGCATAGGAGTACTTCGGTATTGTCTCTGATGTTGGATTGCTAAGATTAAAGTATGACTATTGCTTTTTATGGAAATAATGAATAAATTTGATAAGAAACACCAACAAAGAATACAAGCATGAGATCAAACATCACTCAGCAGATCCTTTGAGATGCATCTTATTTAGCCCCCCAAAAGATATGCTTAAACACAAAACTAACCACAAAAGATGGTAATAAACAATCAGCCCAATGCACAAGACGCAGATGATATGGAGGCATGGAGCGGAAGATGTTCTCTATTGGATAGTTTAAACAAAATAACTTTCAACTGAGGCATTATTGGTTTACATTCAATGAAGCTCACAACACCTATTAACATAGCTATAACCTGCAACTTATATAGTCCTTTTTTGTACCACCAATCCACACCCTTTTGTTCTGTAGTGAAACTGACATCAAAATTCAACTTCAAAATCCCCTCCACTGGTGATATCCAAAGCAAAGGCCAAACAAAAGATGGATGATACAAGTTCTGTGGGCTGATGTAGCCAGGCCTATTGCATACACGTAGATCCCAAAGAGGTCTAGGATTTTGTTTTCTTTACTCATTTCTTTAATGAGTTGTCATCAGGGATTAGCTTCCTAGTTTCATTATGAGTCTCTAATTTTAAGATTTTTTTTCCGATATATATCTATATCATTAAAAAAAATACTCCGTCAATTGAGTTTTCCCTTTTAGGTTCTTTCCTCTTTGTGAGTCTCTTGGAGATATCTTTTCATGCTTTGGCACTTCACAAAGCTTCAATCCATGCCCCTTTCAGTGCTTGCATAAATGAACTATGAACCACCATGCAATCTCTCCACGACCTTTTCAAGGTGTCTGCAAAAAAACCCTTCAAATTCCTAGTATCGACGATCCAATAAATTATTATCAACTAAAATCTCACAATCACCTCCTACATTCCTTAAATGATATTCACGGAGCGAATTAATGAATTACGGCCCCAGGCCCCACAACTCTATTGACGCCTGCCCCCCACTTTTTTTCCCCCACCTAGATCAGCAGAGCAACCATCACGCATGCGACAACTATGGTATGCTAACCATTCCCAACACCAAATGGTAGTCTCATACACGTAAAGCCCTCATTAAAGATATGTATAAGGGCGCGGTAATGAGTGTGAGTGCTACCTAGAGAGACTAATCGGTTTCCAGTCACCTTTGCATTAGGGGTCAGCTTTAAGCCATTATCTCTTTACAGTAACTATTGATGGGTTAACTGTTCGTATTCAAGAAGAGGTACCTTGATGTATGTTGTTTGCAGATGATATAGTGTTGGTGGATGAATCGAGAGATGGCGTATTGGCGTGGATGCGAAACTTGAGAGATGGCGGGAGGCTTTAGAAATGTCTTTTCTATTAATTATCTTCCTTTTGCTTAGATCTGAAATGGAACTAAAACCCCCCATTACCCATCCTCGTTCCCTTTTTGCCTCGCCAGAAAAGGACCCCACTCGTCCTCCAAAACTCTAGCCCTTGATCCTTCAAACCCTAAAATTCGCCATGTCCACCAACTCGAACACTTACAGCAAATCTCCTCTAGCGTCGGAGAAGCTGTGCTCTCAGCTGACTGGGGAAAATCCTCAACTATAAAATTTAAGAATTTGAATTTCAGCCGGCCTCAGCCTGACTTGGTAATGGAGTCTGAGCCGAGTCACTTGACTTGAACTCGACCGAGTTTTACTAACATAAGATTGATGGAATGCCACATGCTCTTGATGTGTTCTTATAAGGAATACATAAGAACACATAATGTAAGACTTCATCAAGAAGTCCCTCGTGTGCCCAAATACAAACAAATGCACACACAGAGAGCTTTCTTTTGTTTTGGTTCTCACCTGTTGAAGCTGAAGATCAGCTGTAGATGTTCGAAACATAACTGGATCAAACTCAAGCACTCCAGCACTTCTCGTAGTTCTGACTGTGCCCAAATAATCAAGAATACAAGACTCGATCTCATCTTCTGCGAAATCTCCAACAATACTTACCTAATAAACATTGAAAGGAAGGTTAAAAACAACAGAAAACCAGCAGAAATAGGAATGCATGAGTGTGAAGCTGGATCCAATGCAAGAAAACACGGACAGCTAACTGCTTCAAATTTGAAACCATATCATGCTAAATCAGGGGAAATAAGTCATTAAACGGTGTGAAACAATTACACACCTCCCTGGTGGTTAAGCAGGCACCAATATAGAGGATGCTTGGGACAGACCACGATGTTCAATCCCTTCACCACCTTTTATTTTTTTGCGATTCTTATGGGCCCCAATTTTTTAATGCTAACTGTTCATATTTTTTATTGAACCACTGACCACCGCACCCCAAAATGCTTAGTTTCATGTCTTAAATATTGATAGATATTGAGATATATGAAAATTTTACACATGTATACCGAACCCTTCAACGTTCACTCATGTGAAAATGGTGCTTCCAAACGAATGTGGTATTATGCTTATGCAAATTTTACATATGTAAATACATTCTCATATCCCACGCATCAAAGACAAATGGACCCTTATGAAGTTGTAAAAGGCAAAGATGTTCACACGCACCTCCATATTATCACCAACAAACTGATTCATCACTGCATCCTTCACTACCTGGAGAGAGAGTTTTTGTAACGACTCTGGCGTAGGCTCAACAAACCGCTCGTCCCCATTCAGCATTGCTATCATTAGCTTGCGAGCAGTTGAGCGTTCTAAGCTTTTGGGAACAGAACGATAGTATGACGAATAAACCTGTATTGCCCGATCGAATGCATCTTCCAACCATACACTGTGCTGCAAGTCAATGATAATCATTACATTTAGATGAAGCTAAAAAAAAATTAAATTTCCATGTACATCTAATTTGAAGTTTGAAGAACAAAAGAGATACCTAAGTTATATGATAATGTCAACTAAAACCAAACAATGTTTTCAAACAGCAGTAAAGAAAATGCAGAATCCTGATATCCATCTTGAAATGAGCAGGAACTTGGCTTGAAATTGCTTCATTTTCAACTAGGTCTAGAAATGGGTTCGAATTGATAAGAATTTAGATGGTATTTTGAAGATTTAGCTGATATCAATATCATAAAGTGATATCGTTTTGGTACCCCATCAGTTTGCATTATGTATATTTTAAACCATGTAGAAGATCCTCTCCCATAACAAGATTTCATCATCTAAAGTCTATCAGTTTTTATTTTTCTATTTTCTCAATTTCTCTCTTCTTACCCTTCTGTTCTCTCTAGTGGTCATTTGCTTGCATGCATAAATGATTCACATGGATAACATTTATGCATCATCATGTTTGTTTGCACGCGTAAATGAATCACATGCGTAAATCAGGTGCGAAAATGGTGTAAATAAGCCCATTTTCACAGCAGCCCCCAAGTAAACCATTTCACACCAACTGAAGGAAGAGGTGCTGGTACAATTGAACAGTGAAAAACATGTTAGTTTTTTCATCCGTTGGGTCCATCAAAAAGCTTTAATTTTTTTTTAATCGTGAGCTAAAATGGCTAAGAGGTCAAATTTCTTGTCTTAATTCTTCATGGGTTGAGAAAAAGTCAAAATTGTTAGATCTAATTTTTTGGACTATGGGCCGCCAATTCATGATCCAAACCATTCATCTTCTTTATATGGCTAAAAACAGCCAAGGATTCTAGGGCTTACATCTATTAACTCTTTGAGCTATAATCAAGAGTTCAAGCCCCATATTTAAGCTCTAGGCTTGAAAGGCTTGAGCAGTCAAAGCAAAGGATTCTAGGGGTTAAATCTACTAACTCTTTGAGCTATAATCAAGCGTACAAGCCTTATATTTAAGATCTAGGCTTGAAAAGCTTGAGCAAACAAAGGAGGGCTTCAGGGATTTTCATAAGAGGCAAATTTTTATGTGTTTTTTGCTTAATGAATGTTTGAATCATACATAAACATGCATTACATGTCAGATAGATGTCTAAATACAAGAGTCATAAGCATCACATTAGCAAAGCTGCATTCAACAAGACTAACATCTCTATAATTTAGATGAGATACCACTTAAATAGCTCAATTTGCACATTTTCCTCTATTTCCTACTTTTCTAGATTTTTTAGAATTTCTTGAGACACTTAAGAACCATAATGGCAGTACTGGTTGTTCAGCACCAACGCATCCCTTTTCCAACAGGCAGCAGGACTTCAAACCTTGCTCTTAAAACAATAACTTTGAAAAGGGAAGATGATTTTGTTGGAAAAGTCTCACATCCCACATCGCCCAAGTAATGGGTTTGCAGGGCTTCATATACCTGTTTGGGCCTTCCACCTATCAGCTTAAACTTTTGGGTTTGTACATGGTATCTTACATAGTATCTAAGCTGGTTCTTATCGTTGTAGCCCACGTGGCAGGCCCGTCCATGTAATATGCTGGGCCTGCACATGAGGGAGAGGGGAGTGTTGGGGAAGTCCCACATCCCACATCGCCCAAGTAATGGTTTTGACAAGGCCTCATATACCTGTTTGGGCCTTCCATCTATCAACTTAAGCTTTTGGGTTGGTACATGGTATCTTATAGATTTTGAAGCCTCTTTCTTATTCTATTCATTAGGATATTTTGCGTGAATAAAACAGAAAAATCAACGTAAAAATACGTACGAGAAAGTTATTTCTTCCTAAAACAAAAATAGACCCATAACAGACTTCAACATCCACAATAAGTGCTCTGAGACTAAAAGGATTCAAATATCAGTTAGGCTGGTTAAAATAGAGTTACCTCAAGCACCATATGAAGTAGCTGAAAAGCTGCACGCATGCCATCATCTCTTAAAGTAAACCGAAACTCCATACAAATAAACTCTTCTGTAGACTCCAAAGAGCAATTTATCAGGTGATTCACACAGAAAAGTTCAACCTGGAGAGCATAGCGAGCACACATCAGAAATCATCCTTTTAAACAAACACAATACCTTCTCTCTCTCTCTCTTTTTTTTTCCTCCAATGGAAACATAAATTTTATTCCAATAAATGAAAAACCTACACAACATAATAGAATATTCATTTGAAAACCAAGTCTACACTAGGCTGAAGTGCTAAACTGAAACAAAGAGATACCAGAGGAATTATGTTTGTTTTTCATTTGTCAATAAGTATATTATTAAAAAAAGGTATCACTTAGAATAAATTTCAAAAGCTACTCACTGGATGCATGTAGAAGGCAGTCTACCATAGTTTTGGAACTTGAAAAGCCAAGTGGACTTGACAGTAAGTCTCAGAAGACTTGGTTTTTTTCATAAATGAAGAGTCAGAAATTCATTCTTTTTTCTTTCTAGAAAAGGAAACCATTTCTATTAAAATTAATAACGAAATCCGTTAAAAAAAATTAAGAACGAAATTCCACAAGAAATTCTTACAGAAAGAGTCAAATTTTGATAAAAACTTAAAATTAAATAATCAATGTGTAATAAGGATGATCCTACACCTAATTGAAAATATGCATTGTCATTAGCATTACAATAGCGGATTGGCTTACAATAGAGTGGTGGCCTATGGGAACCAGATCGCTTCCTATTTAACTTACCAGGACTGAAGCAATAGCATCATGTTGGTCACGTTAGGTGTGCTTTTAAAAGTCGTTATATTGCAAAGATGGTCATTACAAACTCGGGCAATCTAATCTACATCAATTTGGCGTCAGAGCAAATAGGAATTACAATCTGAAGGTTCTGATTATCTGATGCCAGACAGATAGTCAAGTCTCTTTCTTCATAGATTTTTATAGAACTCTAGCAACCTGTTCACTAAGACAGGTTTTGTGATACAAACTATTCTGAACCAATCCCCACTCAAGCTGAAACTAGATCACGTTTTTATCAATCCTGGTACACAAGCCAAACTGATCTTAGTTGAAATTTGATGATAAATGCGAACACTTGGGCAGTTTTTGAATCATTTAGATGTACGAGTGAGAGATTCTCAGGTGCTGTATCCAGCATGGATCTTTACTGAAGAAAATATGGTACCAGTGAAGAGAACGGCAAGGTTAAGAATGGTATATCAGCAACAGAAACCATCACAGACATTACAAATGCAAAACCATACTTGTTCCCTTGAAAACTTGCCAACACGGCCACCCTCACTAAGAGTTCGAACACCGACAACAACAGCTCCCCCTGATTTTGAATCTTCAGAGGCTCTACCACCACCAACTATCAGCCGCATGACACCACCTCTGGCTTCATTCTTCGTGATCTAGCAATATCAAATTAAAGAAAGAAACAACCATGTCATCACATAGAAGATAATTACATTACCTAGGCATGCATGCAGGTAGGAATACAATCAAGCACATGTACATAATCAAATAAATCATATGCACACAACTAGACTTCAGATCTGTCATATTTAGCACAAGAAAGGACGTAGATTAAGAATATATTTTCCATAAATAACATGGATAACAATGTGAGCCAATGATACTGATTGAACTTCTTAAGAAAAGCAATAAGGACAGTGAGAGCTTGGGAATTTTCTTTTGAACTCATTTATGAAGCCCAACTGACGAAATCTTAAATAAGCTGGGTGGGGTGTCAAGCGCATCCAAAACCAAACCTACTTGAATCCAATTCAGGTCAAATTCTGAAAATCCATACTCACCCCAAACCCCACATATATACTACCAAACCTGCCCTTAATAGGAGCGGGGTCAGGGTCACGGGCAAACCCTTGACAATTTTTAAGGGGAGGTGGATCATGGATGTCCACGGTCTTATTGGGCACCTTTATATTCTATTTTTAGTTTACCTTTCCTTCTGTACAATCTTCTGTCCTTTATAAACATTTTTTCATCTGTCAAACTTTTTAGTGTTTCTTTTCTTTAGTGGAATAAAATACAACTGAGTATAAATCCGATACAGCAAATGGAAAAGAATGGATAGGATGAAAGCACAGGGGCAAATATAATGCAAAAGTAGGACAGATGAACCCAGAGTCAAGAATGTCAAGAACCAAAAGGAAAATCTTGGAGATTTTGGCAAAGCCCAGTCGTAAAACAGAAGCAGGAATGAGAATGGACCTGGTTCAAAGTTTAAACCAGTGCCCATCCATCAGATTATTCTTTTCTTTTTTTTGTTTTCTTTTTTCATTTTAAAAGCCTGGTGCAACACTTCTATGTCCGATTCTCTTATTTTCCCTCCAGTTGGTGTGTGGGGATGGGTTGGTTGTGGAATTGGAGAGGGCATTACCACCCTTTGGGTGATTGGATAAACAGGGGCCATTATCATTACCATCCTAAAAGGCATCCCCTACATAAGTACACATCCATACACTGAAAGAGCACCACAGGTACCTTGTAATTCACCGGAATTCCATTTGAAAGACGACGCTGTGTGATGCCCGTGTCCTTGTCATGTGCTTTTGTGGTATTTATCTCCTGACTTAAAGGGACAAAGGATGGACTACATTGCAACCTTAATTCCTGCAGCTGCAGTGTCGATATCAGTTCTGTTGGCACCTCTAGCTGCACAAACCACCAAAATGGAACGAATAAGAACTCCTAGAACATGTGATGCATGACATACCAAATGATGCCCAATGATGAATCAAGAACATAAAAATTTCTTTCATATGTTAAACATTAAGAACAGTAATGCAAAAATCAACACTCTTAAGGGTCAAATCAATATGGTAAACAAAGCAACCATCGTTACATTGAAAGTTTTTATCATCATCATATGATCATTGGGTAACAGGTTCAAAAAGGTGAACAAAAAAATAAATGTATCTTTTATGAAATCATTTTCATATAAAAAGATGCCTATTAAAGGTTTTAGGAAAAAAAACAAAAAAAAAGAAACATTTTTTAATGTTAATGTTAAACTTTACTGAGAAAACACCAATTGAAGTGCAAGGGAAATGAGAAAAAACAAAATGTCACAAATGGAAAGCAGACCTCCGGTTCAGCCTCTATTGGTTCCTTCAAACCTGCTTTTATAGCATCATTAATTTCTTGTGGATAAATCTTAAAATCGGTTTCACCCTTTCCATCAATATGCACTTTCTTTGGAACACATGCAACAATAGCAGCAGGAAGTGGTGCAGTAGGATTTCCAAAGTCAGAGATGAATTCCAACACTTCTGAACCAATGGAATTGACCTGCAACAGACAAATTCTCTGAGATTAAATGTGTTAAAGAACAAATAGATCATCCAAATAAAAAATCAGGTTGACATGTAGATTAAAAGCCAATGTACTGAAGAAAAGGAAACTGCAGAATCTCCCTGCCCCATCAATTATGAAAAGAAATAACCGGTGATCAGATCTCTCTGTCAGAATTTGATAGTCTCTTGAAACAGCAGAGGGCTAGGTGCCTCACAAAAAGAATGCAGGAAACCACATGCATTGTTAATCAAGGAAAAGATAGAGAAGAAGAAAACAACTATGGAGGTAAAAAATAACATACAGTGCATATTCATTTTTTAAAGTAATAATACAGTGACAATAAAATACAAAGTTACAGTGGTGCAAGCAGAAGCACATCCTTAATGGAGAACAAACTTCAGAATGTAGACAATAGACAGGGACCAGGAAACTGAGCCACTATCACAGATAGCCCAGGACAACTCAGAAAATACTGGAAGATGCTTCGAGTACTATGCTCAGTCAGAGCAGAAGTGTGCAACAGAGAAGAGACTTTCTAGTAATATAGCGTGCACAAATACTTACAGTGGTGCAAGCAGAAGTGCGTCCTTCGAGAACAAACTTTAAAATATAGTTAACATATAGAAACCGGAAAATCGATTCATAATCATAGATAACGCACGACAACTAAGGTAATATTGAAAGATATTTCATGTCTGTTGGGTGCTTCTTTCCATCATATTTTAAGATAGGCTAATACCATAGTGGATGGTGTGGCCAGGGAAGGAGTTTTTCACACTTCTATTTCCTTCGATGTATAAGTTTTTTTAGGTGTTTTCCTTTATTTGTTGTAGTTTTCCTCTATTTCCTCGATCTGTTGGGTGCTTGTTTGTTTGTTTGGTGGAATAAAATTTTATCTTATATATATATATATATATATATATATATATAAAACTCCGCCTATGTTGGGGTATCCTTGACATAGCCGGTCCCAAACCCGGACAAAGGAAGAGAGTTGTGTTAGGTAGCCGACAGCCAGCATAATACTAAGTCGGATTTCTTTATGGATTTGAGACCTAATGAAATTTCGTGGGGGAGTCCCCTACTTAGCGACGCGCTATATGGTCCGAGTACAGTGATAAGTGAGCAATGACCGCTACATCGGCACCCGGGTGCAGTGTTAAATAGGCAAGGGTCCTTACACTTTATTGGACGAGTGTGGGGGGTAAGGAAGCTAGTCCAAAATTGAAGGCTGAGATTAAGTACTTGATACATTGGGAGCCTAACTGGGAAACTTATGGAAGTGGTGGATACAATGGAAAGAAGACGAATCGCAATTGCTTGCTTGCAAGAGACAAGGTGGGTGGGACAGAAAGCTAAAGAGATTGAGAGGACTAGGTATAAGTTATGGTATACGGGACTTAACAAATCGAGGAATGGGGTCGGCATAGTAGTAAGCAAGGACTTAAAGGAAGATGTGGTTAATGTAAAGTGCTCTGGAGATAGGATTATTGCAATTAAGTCAGTGTTAGGAGAAGAGATAGCGAACGTTATTAGTGCTTATGCCCCCTAGGTGAGATTAGGAGATGGGTATAAGAAGTTTTGGAAAGACTTGGAAGAAGTACTACTACAGATACCCCAAGGCGAGATGGTCTTCAAAGGAGGAGATTTGAACGGTCATGTAGGATGCGACGTAGATGGATATATAGGAGTACATGGGGGACATAGATACGGTAATAGAAATGAAGAAGGGAAGGATATTTTGGAGTTTGCAGTGGCTTATGATCTCATGGTAACTAACACCTTTTTTAGGAAGAGAGAGGAGCATTTAGTGACTTATAAGAGTGACTCCTTAAGGACACAGATTGACTTCTTCTTAACTAGAAAAAGAGACCGCTTAGCTTGTAAAGATTGCAAGGTTATACCGGGGGAGAGCTTGACTTCCCAACATAGGTTGTTGATCATAGATGTGCAGCTACAAAGTTGGACTAGAAAAAAGAAGTTGTATAGATGCTCAAGGACTAAATGGTGGAACTTGAAAGGTGATAAGCAACTAGCATTAAGGGAAAGAGTGCTAGAGGAAGACGTTTGGGCGGTAAATGAGAGTTCAAATATTATGTGGGATAAGGTAGCAGAGTGTATTAGGAGGGTAGGGAAAGAAGTCTTAGGAGAATCCAAAGGGGGTGCTCCGGCACAACATGAGGCATGGTGGTGGAGTGAGGCTGTCCAAGAAAAGATAAGAGTTAAAAGAGAGTGCTTTAAAACTTGGCAAAATGATCGAAATGGAGCGAACTTGGAGAGGTATAAAGAAGCAAAAAGAGAAACAAAAAAGACAGTTAGTGAGGCCAAGGCAAAGGCATTTGAGAAGCTATACAGGCGACTTGACACTAAGGAAGTCGAAAGAGAGATATTCAAGCTTGCTAAAGCCAGAGATAGGCGGATCAAGGACTTAAACCAAGTTACATGCATTAAGGATGAGGATGAAAAAGTATTAATAAAGGAAGAGGACATAAAGGAGCGTTGGAAGAGTTACTTCTACAAGTTATTTAACGAAAGCAGTAGTAGTGACATACAATTGAGGCAGCTTACCATTTCTAGGGAAGAATCGAATCATATGTTCTATAGGAGAATCAGTAGAGAAGATGTTAAAGAAGTATTGAAAATGATGAAGAATGGGAAAGCGGTTGGGCCAGATGGTATCCCTATTGAGGTCTGGAGGTACTTGGGGGAGGATGGCGTAAGTTGGTTGACAAAACTTTTTAATGTAGTGCTAAAGAGCAAGAAGATGCCTGATGCATGGAGAAAAAGTATTCTTATACCCATATATAAGAACAAAGGAGATATTCAGAACTGTGCGAACTACCGCGGGATTAAATTGATGAGCCATACGATGAAATTATGGGAGAGAGTTATTGAGAGAAGACTAAGAAAAACAACAAACGTTTCAGAGAATCAATTTGGTTTCATGCCTGAGAGATCAACTATGGATGCTATCTTTCTCCTGAGAAGGTTAATGGAACAGTATAGAGAAGGTCAGAGAGATTTACATATGGTGTTCATTGACTTGGAGAAGGCCTATGACCGGGTTCCTAGGGAGATTCTATGGAGAGTACTGGAAAAGAAAAGAGTGTCGTATATATTGAGGCGAAAAAAGATATGTATGATAGAGTAGTGGCATCTATAAGAACGACTGGCGGAGAGACTAAAGAGTTTCCTATCACGATTGGGCTATACCAAGGCTCAGCGTTAAGCCCGTACTTATTTGCCCTAGTTATGGATGAGATTACAAGACATCCAGGATAAGGTCCGTGGTGTATGCTATTTGCAGATGACATTGTTTTAGTGGATGAGACAAGAGAAAGAGTGAATGCTAAGCTAGAATTGTGGCAGAAAACGTTAGAGACTAAAGGATTTAGGCTAAGTCGATGCAAGACGGAATATATGGAATGCAAGTTTAGTCAAAGTAGGACACCTGGTAACATAGAAGTAAGTTTGGGCACACAAAAGATTGTAGAGAAAGAAAACTTCATATACCTTAGATCTATGGTGCAACAGGATGGAGAGATTGATACTGATGTAAGTCACAGGATTCAGGCTGGGTGGACCAAATGGAGGAGTACTTCGGGCGTCTTGTGTGATCGGAAAGTCTCCCTCAAGGTTAAAGGAAAGTATTATAAGGTGGCGGTACACCCAGCATTGTTATATGGATCAGAGTGTTAGGCAGTAAAGCATAATCATGTTAAGAAGATGGAAGTTGTGGAGATGAGAATGCTAAGATGGATGTGCGGGATCACAAGGAGAGATAAGATTAGGAACGAGGAGATTAGGGGCAATGTAGGAATAGCACCGACTGAATATAATATGAGAGAAAATCGACTGAGATAGTTCGGCCATGTTAGAAGGCGTCCAACGGAAGCACCTGTTAAAAGGTGTGAAAGCATGGAGATTGCCAAGAGTAGGAGAGGGCAACCCAAGAGAAGTTGGAAAGAAACTATTAAACATGACCTTGCCTACATGGATCTAACGGAGGACATGGCCCTAAACAGATTTGATTGGCGTCGTCAAATCCATATAGCCGGCCCCACTTAGTGGGAAAAGGCTTGGTTTGGTTTGGTTATATATATATATATAATTACTAAGGAAATATTGGAAGATGCCCTGGCCTTGGGTACTATGCTCAAAAAGTGCAGGAGGGGCAACAGAGAGGAGAACTGATTGAGGAGACAAAAGCACAATTTCTAGTGTGTTTTCAGTGTGAAAACAAAAATAGCAGATCAGATTGGAAGGAATGAATTACCAGAAAAGTTGTACAAAGAAGTGCCAGACAACACATAGATGATAACCATACAAGTAACACATTATGTAACCATATAAAAATGTTGCAAGTTCAAAATGCACTTTAACAGTCTAATCATAACAACTGAAATGTGTTTTTCAACCTCAAGAATAAATCTCCAAGTGACTCCAAAACGAGGAAATTGAGTGGAAGAGAGAAGCATATGTTCAGTAAATCAAAAGGTTTGCATATCAGAAAATGAGTGCTGTTGAATGAAAATAAATACAAAACATTAAGTATGATAACATTACAAACAACAGTAAGGTAAATTACTTCAGCTAGAGTGACTGTTTCAGCGACAGCAAGCAAACTTTCATATGCCTGTCTCTGATCCATTACAGTATGGCCAAGTGCATCACTCTCCATGATAAAATCCAAGTTATCCACGGATGGCACATTATCAATCATTGCTGCTAACTGTTCACTGTCTTTTAATAGTGCATCCATGTAGCGAGCTAGTTCTCCTCTTGTAACTCCAAACTCCTTAAGTCTCCTGACCTATATCATAATGATAAAGTTAGAAAAACAGTTATGGCTTATAAGTCACAGAGAATTCAATCAAGTAAATGCACTAGTACTGACAATATTTTACAAATATGATGATAGACAAACATCCCCAAGCACATAAATTTCCGTGCCCCAATCTAAAATGGAGTAGAGGCTATGTGACAAGTATATTGTGGATTGCATGCGCACTGGTTTCATATCCATGTATGGTGGATAGCATGAGCATTGGTTTCATCTATTAAAGTATTTTTTGTATTTGTATTTGTAAAGAACAAAATCATATGGGCTCCCATTGCTTACCTGTGCCCCATCTAACACGGAGCAATAGATATATTGCAAAGTGATGACAGAAACAAGAGAACTATGGAATTGATTAGAAGCCGGCCCCTTTCCTGGGTGGCCTTATTTATACTGCTTTGAGAGAATAATACAGAAAGTAATTCCCTTAATTAGGGCAAGTTACAACCAATTTCCCCTTCCACTGTGGGGTTGTTATAATCTACACAGATTTCCTAGATTTTTACAGATAATATCTAGGTGCAGTAAGTGCAGATTGGCAAAAGTGAACATAAACCAAAGGAGTGTTGTGAAGTGAACATAAACCAAAGGAGTGTTGTGAAAGGAATTTTACATAAGACAGTCAAACTTGCATGGTTATGTGGATTTTTTTTTTTTTTTTTTTTTCTAATGAGAATAGGAGTGTAATTCTGGACAACAAAGAAAAAAGAAATGAGAAGAAAAGCTAATGTGCACGGGATGATAAGATGGATCTGTGGATCAATAAGAAAGGAAAGAAAATAGGAACACAAAAGAATACTACAGAGGCTCCAATAAATCAAATAATGCTGGTTCAAATGGCTTGGGCATGTAAGACAGCCCCTGTATGAAGCACTGAAGTGAAACAACTATAAGTAGAAGGCAGAGACGGCTAAAAGCTTGAAATGAACTAGGGAGAAGTGGCATATTAAATTCCAAATCACACATGCAAGTCTTGGCCTTAGATGGCATCCAATGATAAGGTGTTTTCTATAGGAATCAGTAAGAAAGAGACTGAAGGTGGTGACTCGGCCGCTATTTAGAATCATGGACCTTAAGAGTTGTTTGCTAGCTACTCAAGTACTAACACTGCAATAACTCTTCCTATCAATTTCTCCACCAAATTAGCCAGTCCCCTTGTCTAATCTCTATAGTGGTTGAAAGAGAGACCCTACAAATCAATGGGTAAAGAAGACTTCATCATGAGAATTTTCATCTTCTCCCACGATTGCACCACAGATTTTCCCCTTCTTTCCCTCATGGTCTTACACGTTCCTATCACGAGGATGTGCTGTCAATGGGGTCCCACCGACCTCATCATTACCTGTCAGCTTTTTTTAAGAGAGAGAGAGAGAGGGAGGAAATGAATGTGATGGAGATTTGAATTGAGGCCAACTTCTTCCAATAAAAAAGAAATAATCAACATATGAGATGAGCCTCATGGGAACAAGAGAAGCAATTTGGATATATTTTGGTTATTTAGTGTGTTTCGGATTAAAAGTTAGTAGGTTCGATTTTAAGTAACTATAGTAACTACTAACTAGGTATCAGATCAGGTTTCTTTTGGTTTCAATTATGAAAGGATGCAAGAAGAATGACATATCTGGTATGAACCACTTTTGTAAAGCTAGTTAAATCTCAGAGAAGATGCTTTTGACCTCAAAACTCTACAGAAATTTGGGAATGCTACATTCTACTCTGGTATGAACCACTTTGGTCATCATGCATTCGACTTGCAGAAAAAGAAGATAGAAGGTATAACAAAAACTTCTCATTGCATGCCAAAAGGACAATCATAATTATACCAGCCAACACCAGGCCTGCAACTATACAGTAACAATAATGCACCTTATATCTTGCATTAATCCGAAAATGTAATGCTGACAGGAATATTCTCTTCATTAGGACATTCCGCAAGTCTCCATACGATACAGCTTTGTTGACTGGGATCTGTGAAATAAAATCAGAACAAGATATACAAGTAGCCATCTAATCAGATAGCAAGTACATCAAATATTACCATTAAAATCTAATCAGCAACGGTCTACAGATCTGATATCCAATATAAAATACTAGGTATAAACAGAATTGTATGTAAAGAATTGAGAACAATGGACCATCCAACATAACTTGTTCTAGCAAGTAAAAATGCTTAACATGACAAAAACAAATAGCCCACATCTGAGCATTAATGACAGGTCATTAATGCACACAGAAACTAGTACATAAAATGAGATGCCCCAATCCATGCATACAGATATCCCCCTTCCACCTTAAAAAGAAAAAGAAAAAAAAAGAAAAAAAAAGGAAAATTCAAAGCAAACAGTTAACAGAGAAGATCAGTAAGGCAAATTTATGAGCATGGTGTAAACTTGGGGGTCACTAAAGGGTAGCGCAGTTGGCCGGAAAGTGAATGAATTATACTCTATTAAATAAAGAAAGTCTTAAAATAAAATAAAATAAAATTTCGCAGCTATAGTAACCAATAGTATATATCATAGCAGCTATTGCCGCCGATCCTGGAAATACGAGCCAATATTGAGTGCACCTCAAATTATTGTAGCAGCTAGGGCCACTGCAATGTTAGAGGTATCAGCCAATGGGTCACATATCAGCTGATATTTAAGAGTTAAAGTCATGCTTAAAAGTATGCTTATAAAACTGAATTTTTCGAATAAAGTTGCAGGGTTCAGCAGAACTCTTTCACACTATCACATATGCCGCCTACTTCAAACAAAAATTGCCGCACAGTTCCACAGTACCTTGCAGAACATATTGAAAGAAAAGTTTTGAAGCAACTCATGCTGGAAGATCTCTGGAGGTTTAGCATTACTATGACCCATCCCGGCGAGAGACCACTTGTGTTCTACGGGTGGACGAACTGCATGCCTTTCCTTCTTTATAGTTTTGGACTGATCTGCAGCCAATCCACCTGGAAGCTTTGGAAGAAGAAAATTAGCCATTCCGCCAAATGGCCGTGGAGTTTGGACTGCTGCTGTTTCATTTTCTGCATGAGTTCGGCCAAAGACAGCCTAAATGATATAGTATTGATTAGCATAAAAATGCTGCAATGAAACAATAAATTTCCCAGGACAGCCATACGGAATGAATAAACTAAGAAGGTGTAGACATACCTCAATTTGATAAACTGTCTTGGGAATGTTATCAATGTCCCCCACAATGTATAAGGTGGCATTTGCAGGAAAGTACCAACGTTCATGAAATTTCCTGATTTTATCAGCATCCCACTTCTTAATCTGCTCCTCCAACCCAATTGGGAATCTTCTACTAAGCTTGTTTTCTGAATGCAAATGTTGTAGCAACTGCTTGCAAAGAAACATCATTACTGTTAACAGACAAATTGCTCATGAAATCTAAGAACATTACATGGGTTGCAATTCACAACCAAGGTAATAAGATCACAGCACTTGCCTGGCAATCAACACGATACTCTATTGTATTCATCATCTGCAATTCTGAAAGGATTGCTCGTCGTTCCTTCTCAACCCGAGATGCAAGAAATTTTGGATGGAAGGCTATCTGAATTGATGAGACAATGATGGTACAGAAGAGGTTATTCAGTAATCCTCACCATCTTCCAGTATATGAGCGGTTCTTAAATATCATTGAAGATAATGAAGAACGCAGGCCAAGTGTGGCATGATAAATATTCCAGTGGAATAGAGTTCACAGCTAAGTAATGAGAAAATCACATTGAAAAGCACACCAAGAATCCAGAATTACATTGTTGAGCCTCAAGTTGCACCAGTTCTAGAAGAGTATGTCCCCCTCAAAAATTTGAAACCTCCTTCAGCCAGTTAAAAATTGCAGGATATAATAGTGATAAAAATTCATGTTAACAATAAAAAAAATGGTATTAAAATTCTTCAAGAAATCGTCAACTCTTCAAACAAGAAGAGCCATCCCCATCACCAACACCTTCCCAACATCTGGCATTTACTTTATGAGTTATACCATTTAACCAAATAAGAAGCCCACTCAAAGAGATTAATTATAAAAAAAAAAAGGATCTACTACAAGAAAGAGAGATTAATTTAAAAAAAAAAAAAGGATCTACTACAAAGTATCTATTTAACCAAATAAGTGCACCTCTCTTTTCCGGACCACTTGGTTCGCTTATGGTTCATCCACCCCACTCACGCTCACTAACTTGTGTCTATTGGCACTCACCTTATTTTGACACTCATTCGACTCTTACTGTTGGATTGGGAAAACATTAGTTGTAGAGAAATTAAGGATAATGGGACTATGGGTTAGTAGATTTGATGGGGCCTCTTTTTTTTTTTTTTTTTTTTTTTTTTGTTTTTTTTGTTGAACCTAGGCCCACAATGAGAGTTTTGGGCCACCCTAATAGTCATGCATTCAAGTGGGGCCCACGATGAGCACACATAACTCATGGGGGGCGAGGTGTGCACCTGTCACTTATCGTGGGCTAGACCGGCTCATTGCGACACTACCAATATTTGTATTGCCAAAATATGCAACAGAGTTGATACACGGTAACGAAGCATAGTCAAAATGCTGAAAAAAATTCTAGTTGTTTTCATGTTACCTCATTCAAAGCGTCCAGCACAAATGGAAGAAGGTCCCCATCCGATTCCTGACAAGAAAGCAGTTTCATTGAATGTCAATATGCATAAGTGCTTCCATTAACATTTAGGCATGCTTTTGAAAGACGAATGTGCAAATTACCAACATCTTCATAGTTAAGCAGAAGACCCCGACCCCCCCGCCCGCCCCCCCCTCTCTCTCTCTCCCCCCTCTTTTCTTTCTCCTTTTTTGCCTCTCTTTTAATTATTAATAATGAGACTGTTTATTCTGAATAAATGTATTTACAAATAAAACAGTGATTTTCTTTTCAGTTAAAGAACATCACAAGAAACTGAAAGTACAGTCAGAAATTAATTGAAAATGGAGGGTCAAAAGGTCTCACAAAGTCAAATTGAAATTATAGCGACAATAATGCAAGCATATTGATAAGAACACGTAACACAGTTGGAGCTGCTCAGTGTTCCAACATGTTAGCATTCAAAAGAAAAAAAAACTATTGCAAGAGTATTGGACAAAAAAATGTCATTCACATAGATACACAACACTTCAAAGAATTTGAGGGAAAAAACAAAAGATCACACAGAACATTTCAAAAAGTTTGGAAAAACAAAAAAAAAAAAATCCCACACAACTCAGGGACATACAGACACGTGGCAATTTAAATTTAAAAAAAAAAAAAAAAAAAGATCTCAATATATAGAAGTTGACTGAAAGGAAAGAGATGAGAGGAAAAAGATAAGAGAAAAAGAAAAGTTGATGGAAGGGGGTATAAAAGAAAGAATACCATGATAGAACTAAGAAGAAACACACAGACTTCAGCCATTTCCAACACCATCATCATAGCCATATTCCGACTTTAAGTGTTAGAAACTTACATCTCATTTTATAAATTACAATTATTACCATTAAAAAAATGTGTTAGAAACTTCGAAGCACCAGTTAAATGAAATAAATGGGTACTCCCATGAATAAAGAGAAGAATGATGAGAAAAACCAAAGGAATGAACCATAAGATTACGAAAGACAAGCCAGTTTGTTTTCACAAATGACTACATCTCTACAACTCTGAGTCCACATAAGTTATTGTATTCCAGAAGAAAGCCTAACCTTTGCGCTAGTAGGGGAATGTATGTGAAACACCGTGTGGTGGAAATCTGTGTAAGCATTAGACCTTGCACCTGTACCAAGAAGTTTTTCACGCTTCTTACTTCCAAGAAACGCAACATGTTCAATCATGTGTGCAATCCCTTGCTCATCATCTTCCTCATCGATTGAACCAACATGAACTTCCATGTGTGCCTCAAACCTGAGCATCCAAATAAAGAAAATAGAAAGTAAAAAATAAAAAATGCATCCAATTGAACATTAAGTCTAATAAAATATCATCAAGATGAAACTGTAACAAACAAAAGGTCGAACAATGAGAGCACAACCCAAAGGCATCTAGAAGTGAATGTCTCTGAGGAGTTAGGCCTTGAGAATTGAGAGATTCATAAGAGATCAGAACCAAAGAACAAATATGAACCCAATAAGAAATGTCTAGTGTGTGAAGACCACAACCCCTGAAAGAAAACAAAATTGGGAAAAGGATTGACAACCTCTATGGGGAGTAGCATTACTCCAAGAGATTTTTCCCCTCTTTTGAAGAAATTCAAGATATAGGTAGTTAAAAGGAAATTCACAGCCAAGCATGAAGGGTTCAGTAAATATTGGATAGGCCTTGCATAGATCTATGTAAGTCCTGCCAAGACATATTTCAACCCGATGAGTCTAATTTAGGCTCAGGCCAAAGATAAGTTGTAATCTATCTTAGGATGTGTTGCAATCTCTCCTAGATCTTTATCTTTCATTTGAATCTACCTATTGTACAGTATATATTAAGACGAACGGAAGCCCAAAAGGCACGGCTTATCATCCAATTCTTATATCTTTTGTGATAGTTTGATACTTCACAAAGGAGGATGAATGATGGAGAAGGATTCTGATGGAAACAGATCAGGGAACTATTCATGTGCATCTCCACACGTCTGAAAGACAAGTATCTCCATATATCCAAGGAAGTCTGCCATGCACAAAGACCTATTCACGTGTTCCACCAAGTCTGTTGCTGCTGGGAAGTAAAGTGAGCCTGGTATGAGCTGGGAATTGAAAGAAAATCCATCCTTTTTGGGTTGGGTGTGTGCATATTCCCCCAAATAATCATTGTTGATTGGTCAGATGAGTATTCATGTATTTCAGTGAAATGTGAAGAGTTGCAAGTATATAAAAGGACTGATATTGTTCACAAAAAGGTGTTCTCAAAATAGTAGATCATGATGGAGTCTAAATCAGGGGAGGATAACTGTATAGTGGGGTGACCCAATTTCTGAGATGGTAAACCATTTCTAAACTAACAACGTTATGACTATTTAAAAAACTTTCACCTGAGCACTGTGCGCATTGCACATTCAGACCATCCCAGAGGCATGACCCACTCTAAAATTCACACTTCACAGGTCAGGATGTGAGATACAGATGCGCAGTGTGCGCAGGTGAATACTTTCCATGACTATTCTTTTTTCTTTTCTTTTTTTGAATGGTTACTTTCATTAGAAGGAGCAAACAGTACAAGAGAAAAGTACTGAAAGCAAAAAAAGAGCTAAACAGCAAAACAAACAAAAAAAAAAACCCTAAAAAACAACCACCTAAGGCCCTGTTATAAAGAAGGCCACCTCTTTCAAGTGATACACAATTTGATCTAATGAATATCCCCTAAAAGAAGGAAGAATAGACACCCAAAAAACTACTAAAAACTTTGATTTCTCCACCAAGCTGCTCTCATTACAAACAATTCCTTCAAAACATCTCATGTTTCTTTCCTTTCAAATCGTCCATATCACCGCTAAAAATGACAACCGCCACATCACTCTGCCTCTAGGATCCCCAATTGGGATCTTCCAAGCGTGGAAAAGCTTGAGGAGAGAATGAGGAAGGGCCCAGCAACAATCAAACCCTCCTATTATAGCCATCCAGATCGTCTGAGCTGATTTACAATTGAGCAAGAGATGATCCACGGATTCTCCGTCCCTCAAGCACATTGGGTAGCCATTCACTATTTGCATCCCTCTCCTCCTCAAAAGATCCATAGTGGGGATCCTCTTCCTAAGAGCAAGCCACCCGAACACAAGCACCCTAGGAGGAGCTTCCATCTTCCAAATACCATACAGCCCACTCCTTTCCCTGGGAATGTTTAGTATTGTCTTGAAGAAAAAGACACTGAGAATGATCCATTCTTAAAGGCAATCCACACCCTTTCATCTTCTCTGCCTTTTAAATGGTTAAACTGTTTAGGGGAATTAAGAAGAGCAATGAACTGGGATTCTTCGTTGTCCTTCAGGTTCCTTCTAAAGGTAGGACATCAAACCATCTGGCATCCAATAGTGCTCATGTAAGAGCTAACCGTTGCTTCTTTGTTTTGAGCAAACTGAAATAGATCTAGGTATTGAGTACACAACGCCCTCTCACCTATCCACCTATCTTTCCAGAAAATGATCATCTCCCCCGATCCAATTTGGTACCTAATATTCTCCAAGAAAAGTCTCTTAACCGAGAGGATACATTTCCAAATGGCAGATGAATTCCAAGGGGGATCCTAAACATCCCACCCATGCCTTGGTAGGTTGTATTTCCTTTCCAACACCTGTCTCCAAAGGCCTTGTGAATCGTCTCCAATCCTCCACAGCCATTTGCCCAGAAGGGCTTGATTCATCTTCTTTAGGGGTCTAACTCCCCGGCCTGTCTCCTTCTTCCTTCGACTTACAAATGGACTCCCAATCTACCAAGTGAAGCTTCTTCTTAGGACTTGCACCATGCCATAAGAACTCTCTCTACAGCCTTTCGAGCCTCTTTATAATGGAGGTCAGACACTAAAAAATGGAGAAGTAATAGACTAGCAAATTGAAGATAACAAATTTGATGAGGGTTACCCTTCCTCCTATAGATAGGTAATTTGCTTTCCATGTAGACAGTTTCCTCTCTACTCTCTCCACACCTGGGTTCCAAAGGGATTTAGTAACCCGCCCCGAGCACAACGGCATGCCTAAGTATGAAATTGGGAGATCCCCAATCTTGCAACCCAGAATTTCTGAACATTTAAGAAGCATTCGCTTTTCTATACATAGACCGATCACCTCACTCGTGTAAAAGTTGACTTTTCGCCCTTACACCGCTTCAAAGCATAGGATAGTGGCTTTAACATTTCTAACCTGATCTTCTTCTTCTTTACAGAATATAAGAGTATCATCAACATACTGCAAGTGGCTGATAGCTGGGGAGTTTATGGCCACTCTGAAGCCTTCGAAACAATCTTGTGTTCACTGTCTTTTTTATCATTCTTCCCAGAGTTTCTGCTACGATTTGGAAGAGAAGAGGAGAGAGGGGATCCCCTTGTTGAAACCCCCTACCAGCCTGGAAGTAGCCCTTAGGGGACCCATTCGCCAAAATAGAGAACCAAGCTGATGAGACACACTCCTGAATCCACCTCCTCCACTTTTCCCCAACCCTCATTCTTCCTAACATGTACTGAAGGAAATTCCAGTCCACCCTATCATAAGCTTTCTCCAGGTCTAGCTTGCAGATGATCCACGGGACCTTCTCCTTAAGTCTTGAATGCACAAATTCACTGGCCACCAAGATGTCATCTAAGATTTGCTTTTCCTCTACAAAAGCCCCTTGCTCATTGGAGATAATCTTTGGTAGAACCTTTTGTATTCTCACTGCTAGAACTTTGGTGAGGATTTTATAGAGGCAACCCAAAAGACTAATGGGCCTGTAGTCTTTGATGCCTAGCTCTCTTGTCTTCTTTGGGATTAACGCGATGAAAGATGCCCCCTAACCTTTGGACAATTTACCCCTTTGCGAGAATTCCTCTACAAAATCCATCGCTTTCTTTTCCACCATCTTCCAAAAGTGTTGAAAGAAGGCCAATGGAAAGCTATCTGGGCATGGAGCCTTATCTCCTGCTAAATCAAAGACCGCATGACGAACTTCCTCCTCTTCAAAATTCCTCTCCAGCCAATTCGCCCCATCTTCCCCAATAATTTCGAAGGCTATATTTCCCATATTAGGTCTTTCCCAACCCTCATCAGTGTACAGCGACTGGAAGTAGTCTATAATGTGAGATATTATCTCCTCTTTTTTCTCCAACCTTTTCCTCCCATCCATAATGCTTGTTATCCTATTAACCCTTCTTCTCGAAGATGCCATTCCTTTTTTAACATTTTATGTTGAAAAGTAAGAAAATCTTGAAAGTTTATATTATGCCGGATTAAGTAAATAAGATTAAACTGAAATAGTAGCATGAAAATATCTATATAGTATCCAACACAAGAACCAGTATCCTATGATGCTCAGGTATGGCATGTATATGGCAGAGACTCACCATAGATATGGCAAGGACACGGGTTTTACATTAAAAAAAAAAAAAGAAAAAAAGTGAAGTCTCAAATATGATATGGCACAATGCATTGCGCCTATTTTTAACCATCCAGGTATCATAGCCAGTTTCATCTCCAGTGGATACAGATATTCCTATGTCCTACAAATTGAAATAGATAACATGCATACATGATATCTAGCTGAAAAATAGACAAAAACACTTATTATAAAACAAAATCACATATATTTGAGGTGTATATAATCACATATATTTGAGGTGTCTATATGTATGCATCATATAATAAGGTTCGAGAAGTCTACACAAATCCTATGAGTTAAAAATGATAGTTACAACTGAAAATAATTTTTTAGTTATAAGCAATACAGCTTTAAAGATCCTGAGCAACACTTTTCCTACCGCAGCTTAGGTGAAAACAAAAAAATCATACCTATTTGTTGGAATTTTATTTGGTAGAATAATATAGCGTAGTCCATTCTTCAGTTGTCCTCGGTGCAGCTTTGGGTGAGATGGAAGTAGAGAACTTAAAAAACCTTCTAACTCTGCATTTTCTACTTCAGGATCCCAAGGACCTAAACCTTGTTTCTCTATGATGGTGTCTGGCCATGCTGTACTCGCTACATGAGGCTCATCTGGACCAACAGATGCAGTCGTGACATGAACTGGCTTCACCTAGAGAATGTCAAACCAACAGTCGGTCAAATAATAGTGCTAGTCACTACATATATATATATATATATATATATATATATAACAAGACTACAAAAACAAACATGCAAAAAAAAAAAATAGAAAGAAAAAAAGTTGCCCCTGCTGCAGAGCAAAGCTTGCTTGGATGCATGGCAATCATGAAGAGTAAGGAGACAGGAAAGTCTTATGGATTAGGGGTTGGCCAAATTTTAATCTTCTCACATGTTCCTAGCTTTTATATAGTTCAGATTTATTATTATTATTATCATCATCAAATGGTGGATAATGGTCAAATCAGTATAAACTTGGGACCAATGCTCAAATTCACAGGCGTTTGGTGTGTGTAAATATGTGATCATAGTGGTACCATAGTACCACACTACCACTTGAGGAAAATGTATTCTCTTCAAGTTATGTTCTCAGCAAAAAGAAGAATCACAAAGCAACGGGGCATACGAATCACGTAAATGAACACAATAATGACCTCAGCATTGTTTTAATTGAGGGAAGATGCATGTTCAGCCCTAAGAGGACGCCCAACAAAGAAATTGGTTAAAGGATGATAGCATGTAGAAAGGTTTGTAGCAATATTACAAGAAGCTAAAACAATTGTTGAAAATGTACAAAAGAATATACAAACAACAAAATATACACCAGGAAAAGACATTCTTAAAGCAATGCTCACGCTAAGCTTAAGTGCAATGATAGACATGGCATCTTTCTCGTCACATAAATGCCAAAATACCTCAAGAAAACTTAGCATCAATCAGAGGCAGAAAATAGCAATCTTACACGGTTGCAGCGAAATGAATGCCTCCCAAAAGGAAATGTTGACTTGTCTAGTAAGACCCTTGGAACAGAGTTTTTAGAATAATGCCCACGTTTGTGGCAATTCTGGAAGCAAGAGACACACCCACGCGGTTCTAGTACAGGTCTCAGAGCAACTGATTCATCAAGAATAGGAATGCACTTCTTCCTTGTATTACTCCTCTTGTGAGCTTGTGAGTTTCTAAATTCATGGTCCCACCTTCATCACAACAATTCAAAGCATTAAAATGACAAGAGTTAAAATTGAGGATTTAGCAATTCTCCCCTATTATGGATAAATATCAAAGTTGAAAGTAGGCATGAGAGATATGACAGTGTTATTTAAGCTCTACTACAGTAACCAAAAAAAAAAAAAAATTTTACATAACTGAAGAAGAGTTTAATATAAATCACATGATCAATTTATAGGGAAAAGACCCATAAGCATGAACTCAAATCCTGAGATTTAGAGACAAGATAGATTATTTGTACTAAACGATGGAATCATTAGCAATCTAAAGGGGTAAACCACAAAAAACAAATGGAGCGAAAAGATGATCTAATCTAACCTGAGTCTGGAACACGCAGCAGAAGATGGTCGGTTTGCATTCGATCTGCCGGTGAGAGTGCAGCGGCTGTGTGAGAGGGAGAGAGGGACGAGATTGAAGCGAGTCCTCGAAGAAAAATCGTCGTGAGCCCTAGGACTGGAAGAACAAACGGGAGTAGATGTTGCCGCAATCAAAGAGGAGGAAGCCATCGTATCCTCTTTGTCTCTATACGTAGAAAAACACGAAGATCGCTCGCAAGGAGATATAAAGAGAGGGGAGAGAGAGAGAGCGAAGGAGGTGGAGGAGGATAAGCCGCGCGCGCTCTCGTTGATTTTTAAGAACGAAACCTTCTCCTTCCTTCGTTCCTTCTCGCCTCTTTTTATTTTTGTTTTTCTTCTTCTTTTTTTTTTTATGGATTCTACTGCTTGAGTCTGAGGCTCTCTTTTTGCGTTTTGTTTCGGGATTTCGTTTTTTTTTTTTTTTTTTTTTTTTTTATTTTATGCTGCTGGCCGGTGAAGCAATCTTTCCGCATCCTCTACTCTACTTGTCTATTTATATATATATATATATATATATATATATTTATCGCTGATAGATTCCGTCAGGAGTGACATAAGGCTAGCTATACCTACTTGGAGGAGTCGTGGACTAGTCAATGATATAAAATCTGGTTGGTGTTGAAAGGCAAATGATTTCTTTCTTTCTTTTTATTTTTTGCTGGGTTTCAGTCCACCTGGCTTTAACACAAACAGGAGGGGAACTCTACCGTGGGACTCAATTAATTTAAATCTAAATTATTTAAAATAGAAAAATTATATTCTATATATCTAAATTTTAAGTCAATTTAAATTTCTTTCTTATCGCTCGATTGATGGTTCCAAAAAAAGGAAATGTTGACTATACAATCACCTTTAAATTTGATATTTGCCCCAAAATAATTAAGTTTTAAGTATTTTTTGCATAGTTGTTCTTACAATAACGGTGAGATAGCACATAGTATGATTTGTGCAGTAAGAGAATTGTCTTCTTGCACAAATACATCCCTAGCGTGCTCAAACTCATATGGTATAGGACTATATTGAAACCCTAATCTTAGCAATTGCCTGTACCAAATTAGTGGAAATATGTGTCCCTAAAAGCCTTTTAGTCAAATGTGTTTTTTTTTTTAACTTTATCACCCCTTTTCTACATAAGTATATCACCTTTGATTAATCTAATCCATTTAAACACACATACTAACTCCTAGTGAAATTAGAACCGATCCAAGTTTATGGATTTGATCTTGCACCCTTTTTTCGCAAAATAGAAACTATATTGAGGCGTGGGGGCCATGGCCCTACCAAAATTTCACAAAAGCCCTTTGAGTTGCAGAAAACTCTATGCAGTTTTTTTTCATATGGCCCCTTCAAGGGTTTTTAATTTATTTACGTAGTGGGCCCTCCAAAGAAAATTTCCAGCATCCACCCCTGCCCAGTTTACATCCTAAAATATAGAGAGCCAAACAGCAACATGCAATGTTAAAAGGAGAACCTAGCAAAAGAAAGCCCCAAGAAGCAAAGCATATATACTGAACTTGATCAATGGAGGAAAATAAGATGTGGCTTAAGCAAGTAAAAATTAGGGATTTCTTTAGACTCTTCCAGTGGTATATAACAACCCAGGAAGGAAGGAGTTCATAAAGAGAAAAGTATTCCTCCTTGTTAAAGTGACCATATTTGGGAGAAAATCTTCCACTCGTTTTCTTCTCCCCATTCGTGAGAATACTTTTCAAGGTAAACCCACATCATCAGAAGGTCGACAATGAAACTGCAAAAATCATGGACGAAATGACTCTAAATGGAAGGCCTGGATAGACAATCCATTGCAAAACAAGGATCCAACTCCTCAATCCATATTTATTCAAAGAAAAGGCCTTAATTTATTTCAAAATCAATAAAGCCTTGAGGAAAATGGCGGGTAGCTCAATTAGCACAACTGCGCAGAGGAGGAGGAGGAGGAGAAGAAGAAGAAGATGATCATCCCATCCATAAATGTGATCAAAACACCATATCGACTGCCATAATGCAGTTCTTGATGGCATCAGAGTCAAGCCGCAACAATTTGCTAATTGGATCTACGGTACTTGCAATGTTGACTTTGACGAAGGTGAACAGCGGACTTTCCAATAACGGCTTGCAGTTTTTCCTTGATAGCTTACATGGGACGCAAGGAAGCTAGCAAAAGAGTAACGCAAACAAACATTGATTGCAATGGATGCTTGTTCCCATTTGTTTCTGTACATGGATAGAGGGTTCTTTAGCCAAAAAGCAGAAGGATATTGCAAAGGCTAGGGCCTTGGGGCACCCCCATTGATTTTCCTCTGTACTCTGTAGTTATTTCTAGGTTGAAGAGCAGCCAAGCGAAATATGAGGATTCAGGGTGGAATAGAGGATTCCATTCTATCCATATGCAATAGACAGCATCACTAATTCCATGAACCCAGTTCTTGCCCAGCCAGAGCTACAGTCAATCGGTCGCCAAACCACACAAGCTTTCAGCTGATCCTCCAGAATACAAAATGATGAGCTCATGGTGACCATAAGATGATTAATGATTTCAGGCTTTAATAGTGGTGAGTGATCCATTGCCCATGCTGGTTGACGTTCAAGAAAGACCAACACACTTAGGACCCAAAACCCAGTCCAACCAGAAATACAGGACATCAGCTATATATATATATATATATAGAGAGAGAGATGCTCGAGCAGAATGACCATCACCAATTTTTTAAGTTTAATTAGCACCAATACAGATGAAATATGAGAGAACAAATTAACAATCCCACATGAAGTGGGTGCCGCGTTCAAGACAAAAGACCTGTTGCTATGCATGTTCTGCATTTTTTGACCTTTTTGACGTAGTGACAAGATTTCACACTGGATGGCGGATGGCGCAATATAACAACACAATACCATATTCCAATAAATCCAACATGAACACAATGAATCGAGAGGTTTTTCAATAAATCATATATATATATAGACACTAAGACACACACAATGAATGGAAACAAATGAACAAATGAATCAAACAGATAATCCCTGTTTATTACATTCATATATAAGGTGGGGGATATCATCACAAGTTACAGCATCATGACTTTGAATTCTTCGAAGCTCAGCACGCCATCTCCGTCCAGGTCGAACTGGGTAATCATAAACTTACATTCCTCGGTGGTCTTCTTCTCGCCCAATCTACTGAGCATCCTCTTCAAGCTCTTGGGCGTGATGCAACCAGACCCTTCCATCGCATACATGCCAAAGGCCTCTCTAAGATCTCTCTTCCTCTCCTCCTCTTCGACTTCCATCAGCCGAACGAAATCCTCAATTCCCAGCAGACCATCGCCGTCGGTGTCCGTCGATTGGACCACAGCCTCCACGTCTGCTGCCGAGAGCTCCTCACCTAATGTTCTCATGCAACTCTGCAGCTCTGCAGGTGAGATTTTCCCGTCTCCATCCACATCAAAATAATGAAACACCCGTTTCAAATCATTGGCCTTGCACTTGGGTGCTGATGGTGCCACTGAGACAAGTTGTTTCGTGTCCTTCCTAGTCGAGGCTTGTCGGTGTAATCTCGCAGAGGCAGAAGCTGAAGAAGAACCTGCTGGTTTTTCAATCAGGGGTTTCTCCAGCCGCTGAGAAGGAGATGAAACTGCTTCTTTCGCAGCTCCCGTGATAGAAATAAATGGAATTGATAAGTGCATATGTGAGATTGAATGAAGCATCTGGCTCCAAATCCCAGATATATATATAGGATGTAGAAAAGAAAGAAGATATGTGTTACAGATATCACGGATATGGAAGCTTGTAATCTCCAAGATATGATCGATGTTTCTATGGGCTGCTTCTTCTGGTTGTTTTGAGAAACGTTGTGATTTTATATATACGAGAGGGCGTCTGCGCGTGTGGGAAACTTCCACGTTCGAAGACATGATAAAAGGAAAACGCCGGGCATTTTCGTCAATTAGAAGAGACTTTAGTCGTGGATATTGGAGAAAGAACGAGATGGATCGAGAAGGAAACAAAAAAAAAAAAAAAAACCTAGTCGTTTCCCATTGGCGGCTCGAGATGAGACCATATGTTGGAAAATTCAAATTCAACCCCGTGTCTGAGGCGAGAAGACAGGAAATTTCCAATTTCCAACCGTCAACAACTCCGAAAAGTCTAAACAGTGCCGTGAAAGTTGTGCGTTATTTACTTTGTACTCTTTTTTGTCGTCTTCTTCTTTTACTTAGAAGGAGAAAAGAGACATGAGACTATAGAGAGAGTTTTTTTTTTACAGAATAGCACCCTCAATTAAACTAATTTCCATAATAGTATCCATTTAAAAATAATAATCCCGAATAACATCCCGAGCCTATGTGGCATATCCAATCCTAATACATGTAACCGGCAATTTTTTGTCAACAATGGAAGCTATCACACAACTAAACCCTTTACTACGGAAAGTCTCTCGCACACCCCAAATTCATCGTCAAATCTCGCCCTAGCCTATCCCAGGTAAGTCTGGTTGTTTTTTTCTCTCTTCAAATTTCTGACTTTGAATTCTATAAATTAAATGGATTGTTTGATAAATTTTGAGCATTCCAGGTAAAATAAATATTGTGTTGACTGTCGAATCACATAACTGATTTATCCCTTCGATTTCCGCCACTTCGGGTTTGATCTTTACCCCTATATGGCTTTGAGTTTTCTTATTTTGTTTCTTATAGATAGACTGAATTTTTTTATTTTGTTTAGTGCTGCATGTTTGGCCATGGACTTTTGTGGCTATGCTGTTGATGCAATTCAATACAAATATAAATAAGGAACTTTTTTAATTCTTTACACATGTATGCTAGTAGTCCCAATTATATTACTATTGCACGTTGGCCATGGACAAAAATTTTGTGGTTGTCCCAAATCCCAATTATATTATATCATAATCAAAACTTTTGTGAATGTCCCAATTATATTATATGGACATAACTTTTGTGATTTTTTTTTTTTTGCTTTTGTTTCATTTGGTTTTTACTGCTACTTGTGGTTCTTTTGTTTTATTTTGATTGTGGTTTTTGCTGCTACTTCTTGTTCATTTGTTTCAGTTGTTTTTTATTTTTATTGCATCGCAGGCCTAAGAAGAAATCCAATATGGATTTTGATGCAGTAAATCTGAATGAGATTCCTAATATTATATCTACGGAGGACCCATATGTTCTCAGTTTGATCACAGTCACTCGCAACGACGTTCACTATGAAGATTTGGATGCAGATAACGAGGTTTTTGGGGTGGACCACACAGTTGATCATGATGAATCAGATTTGAGTACAATGCCAGAACCGTCAACTTCTACTCAAGAGCCAATGGCTCCTTAGTTTATTGATATTAGTTGGGTAAATGAAGCTATTGCTAGTCAATGGGTTCCACAACAATTAAGTGGAGCAGAAAGTGTTGATTTGGTTGTTGGAGCTCAATATGCAAACAAGGATGATCTTATTAGTGCAGTAAAGATGTTCCACCTTAATGCACATGCGGAGTACAAAGTTACGCAGTCCAACTCCACAAGATTGATATTAAAGCGTAAGCTTGCACATAATGGGTGTACTTGGAGACTAAGAGCATCTATACCATTGGGAAGTAGTTATTTCAGGATTGCAGTTCATTAGGGCCCTCTCACTTGTGTTAATCCGATCGGAAATCGCGATCATGTGCAACTTAATTCAGTTTTTGTTGCTCATTGCATAAAGGATGTTGTCAAAGCCGACTATCAATTACTAGCAAAGCAATCATATAGCTATGATAAAGGAGTAATATAATTTTACAATTTCTTACAAGAAAGCATGGTTAGCAAAGCAACATGCCATGGTTCTATTGTTTGGTGATTGGGAGGAGTCATACAAGATATTGCCAGCATTTATGGCGGAAATGCAAAAGGCTAATCAAGGATCAATTGTAGTTTGGAACTCAGAGGCTACATCCAGTCCTGGAGTGGAGAAATTTAAACGTGTCTTTGGGCTTTCGGTCCTTCTATTGAGGGTTTTAGGTATTGTAGACCTGTAATTTGTGTTGATGCTACTCATTTGTATGGAAAATATTGTGGAAAGCTGATGGTAGTTGTTGCGATTGATGGAAATGGACAGCTACTTCCATTGGCATTCGCCATAACTGAGGGAGAGTCCAATGACACTTGGGGGTGGTTTATGGCTTGCATTCGAGAGAAAGTGACAAACCGTGAGGACTTATGTGTTCTATCTGATCGACATATCGATATAATAAACGCTAAGCAAGATCCATATCTTGGTTGGAAGGAGCCAATGGCATATCTTCGGTATTGCATGAGGCATTTTGTAGTAATTTTAACACGAAGTTCAAGAATAAGCATTTGAAGTCAGTAATAAGTGGGCTCGCCATGACAAATCAATAACACAAATTTGATAGGATGTGTGCTGAGATTGAAAACCTTGATAATGATTCAGTGAAGTCATGGATTAATAGGGTTTCTCTTGAGTCTTGGACGTTGTTACATGATGGAGGATGAAGGTGGGAAGATATGACATCAAATATGGTTAAGATATTTAACTCCGTCTTGAAAGGCGCTCGTTTTTTGCCGATTACAGCTTTGGTACAGCTTACGTTCTATAGAGTCAATAGCTACTTTGCAGTTAGACGTGAGCAGGGGGAGGCGCGACTACATTCTAGTGCTTTATTCACTACAACAATTGAGGCTAAACTAACTAGGTTAAGAGTTAAGGCGAATGGGCATGAAGTTCATATGTATCACCATAATCCTGGCTTATTTGAAGTGAAAACTACACCAGCATGCTCTAGTAATCGGGCTAGAGGTGGATGAGTGCACGTTGTTCACCTTGGCAATAGAACTTGTTCTTGTAACAAGTGGCAAATCTACCATCATCCTTGTTCACATGTATTGGCTGCCTGTGCTTCACGTATAATTGATACTCTTCAGTTTGTGGACGAATTTTATTCTATGCAAAATTACATGAAATGTTGGGCTCCTACATTTTACACTATTCCAGATAAATGTTATTGGCCCACTTATAATGGTCCGACTCTCATTCCGAATGAAAATATGCGGAGATATATCAAAGGCCGTCCAAAATCCACTCGTATTCATAATGAGATGAACGCTAGAGACGGTGGTCGCAAGCTTTGGCGTGTGGGTTATGTGGAAATACAGGTTATAATCGGCGTTCTTGTCCAAATAGAAACCAATGAAGTAAGTTGTGATTTTATTACATTTTACCTCTTCAAGTTCTATTTTTAAATCCAATACAGTGTTGTTTCTTGGCATGGCAGGTTGGTGGATATGCATTTGTAGAATGTTGCAGTTAGAAAGTATGGAGCAAAACTTATTTATTTTGTTTGATGCTAAATGGAGCCATTGCTGTATTAATTAACTGCAGACAATGATCGAGTTTGGACAAAAAAATGGTTTTTTGATTAAGTATGCTAAGTGGCTTGACAATTAAGAGCAACTCCAACAGATGAGTTATTTATCCACATCAGCTTCTAACGGTAATAAATGGCATCATGGGAAGCCTCCAACAGAACTTCTTTTTCCACCTGTCATTTGGAATTGAATTTGGCATACCAAAAAGGCATACTTCAAATAATTTCTGAGCATTAAAATAATGATAATGACCATTGGATTTGGATTTGAAGTAGGCAGTAGCTGATGGATTTGAAATAAAATATAATAAAGCAAATGAGGGTTAAATGAAAAAATAATAAAATAATAATTTGACATCTCTTTTGGAGTTGCCCAAGAGAGATGCCAAATTTACATATATCTTTTTTTGCCACATAAGCCTCTATTTTGAAAAAGACATCTTCATATTTGAAGTGTCTCTTGGAGATGCTCTAATATACTGTGAAGAATATAATTATGATATCTTAATCAATATTTTCAAAGTTTATGCAATTTGTTACCTTTTATGTGATTGGGTTTGGACAGAAAAGTGGGCTTTCATCACATAATATCAAGTATTTGATATCTTCAATGTGTTTAGTGATGCCAAAACTGTTGCTTTCTTGGTAAAGACCTAAATATGTAATTTGACAAAGCCTCTAAATTAGGAATTAGTGGCTTTGAGTAGCTGGAAATTTTGACCTTCCGTTACCGTCATTAACATCTATGAGGAACGGATATGCCACGTCGGCTCGGGATGCTATTTTGGGTATTATTTTCAAATGGGTGCTATTATGAGAATTAGTTTATTTGAGAGTGCTATTATGGGAAAAAACTCCTACAGAGAGTGAAGAAGGCCACTTTTGACTCCAGAACTTCAATTGGGGGCTTTATATAAAAGAAATATTGAAAGAAATGACAAAAATATAAAAAATAATTTAATTTTCATAATTTGTAGGGATTTTTTTTTAAGAGTTCTAAACTTTTTTTTTTCAGGTATGGTGGGGGCACCCTTGTACCTCGGTCCGCCATTGAGATTATATCTCTAAAAGTAAATTCCAGTTCCACTGAGTTTAGAGAATGCTTTATTATTATTATTATTATTATTATTATAATGTTATGAAAATGATATGGCAATACAGCATGCAATGCGTTATTAACCAAAAAAAAAAAAAACTGCCTGCTACTTTAATTTTGATCGCTGCACCAAATCAACGCCGGTTCGTGGGAACCACCCATTTAATTATAAAGGGCTAAAACTTCTACGCCGTGCCCGTGACGTGGTGATCAGGATAAGCTTAGACGTCAGTCAGACTCCTCCGACACGTATGGACTACGTTCTAATCGTTGTCGACTTGGAAGATGCCCCTGCCCCTGGATCATGAATCCAACCCGGAATAATCGCAGTGGAAACAGCCCGCTGCCATCGTGGATTGGTGCCTGCTAAGTGCTAACTGCATACGCAGGTCTCACCTCACTCCCTTATCCAATTCTTTCCTATCAGTTATCTGTTAGCAATACAAACCAAATCATATAGATCTTGATTTATGCATTAATAATTGATAATTTAAAAGACTAAAAACATACCTTGAGCCATGATCTTGAGAATGAGTGGTATGGATGATTTAAAGCTTTTTCCGTTGCGCAATCCGCAATCTTTTGGATTTTCTCCTATCTCCTTTGTCACTTATTCCAAGATAAGTGAGAGTTAATGGATCTTTGCAAATAATGTGAGTTAAGAAAGAGTATCGGAAAACCCCTTTTATCAAATAACCCAAGAGAGATTTCTTCCCTACAAAGAAATCAATCAATCAATAAATTTCCTAAGTTTCCTTAATGATTAGTCAACCAAAATTCTTGATTGATTGGGCTTTCCCAAACTAAATCCAAAAAAAGATTTAATTATATCTAAACTAAAAGGGAAAGCTTATGAGTTGACTTGGAATGGGGCCCTTAAACTATTAGACATGTGGTCATGGTGACCACTTACATCGAATAATATCCCACTTGGTCCAAATGACCATACATATGTGATCTCCCACTTAGTCATGATAACCACCAATATGCAATCCACGTTTTTTTTTTTTTTAGTTTTTTTTTTTTTTTTTTTTTACTATGTTTTATGAAATAGCTCAACTTGGATTCAACAGATTTTTAAATCCTGACGAGTGACCACTCATTTGAAAGAAATAGCCCAGTCAGTCTTGTTTAGACTAAGTATTATATACAGTAACTAAATGAAACTATTAATGTGGATCATGGTGGTCAAACATAAATAATGCGATATGATTCCTTCCATCTATCACAACATTAATAATTCAATTTAATCAAATCATAAATTGAGAAAAAACAATAGGATAAATCTAAAATTCATATTTGTTGGTCCAAATTAAATTAATCTTGCTTTTCAATAAATCACTAAATGTGTACAAAATTAAGCAAGAAAATGGAATCATCATTAATGAAAATAGATCAAAGAAATACATTAAGGTAATACAATGATGCTCATTTTTGTAACATGATCATTATAAACCTCCGCAGATAAAGCTTTGGTCAAAAGATCTGCTATCGTGATGCATCTAACAATATCATGCCAGCTCCCTATTATTAGGAATTAGGCAGTGGCTCAAACTTTAATCTTACAAGTGTGCTATACCATCACAATGATCACGTACTATTATATATAAAATCTCACTACTGTCGTTGGAATGATGCTGTGTTGGATTGATAATGCATAAAAATAAGAGATAATTAACGAAAGGTCCCTAAAGTCGAATCTATCCAGCCTCCAGTCCAGGTAAATTTTGTTTAAGGGCTCTGGTCCACTTAGCTAGACTATTTGCAGCCAGAGGTACCTACATCCACACGATTACATATTTCATGACTAATTTTCGCTTTCAACCGTTTTAGGCATAAATTTTGAAATTTAAAATTTAAAATCTTATATTCTCCCTCCTTGGGCTTAGGCAATCCTTGCGCATGGTTCTTCGTTGCAGAAAGAGAGATCGTGGATAACGATCTTTGTTGGGCCACACTGATCAAAGATTTCCCATTCTGGGGAGATCTTGAAGAAGAGCTGCAAAGAAGATCCAACCTTAGGTCTCGATTTTTCTGTTGCAGAAATTGTTGAGTTTAGTTTCTGAATTGCAGACCAGAATGTGGAGAGGATCTGGATTGTTTCGATTACTGGTAAGAAAGTTTGGAGGAGAAGAGGCAAGGAATCTGCGCTGCCCAATTCTTGGTTACAGAGGATTGGGCTTGCATCGAGGAAGGCGATCGGGAGAAGGGAAACCAGAGGATCTGGTGCTGATCTGGGCGTTGCCGGAGAAGAAACGAAAACACTGCTCGTCGCCTTGCCATCGCCTGAGAGGAAGAAGAACAGAGACAATTCTTGGGTTTGCCGCACTTCCCGCCGCCGGAGAAGGAGCGGACTGCCGTTACGATCATCATTGGAGACTCCGTTGTCCATTGCCACAGCTGTTGCACCGTGATCGAAGAAGGAGCACGTTCTGGTTTTTTTCTAGAACAAAATGTGGAGAGGAGAGGAAGACAACCTAGGTTCGTTGGGTTCAGTTCCGGGTTTTAGGTCAGTTTCGCCTGACCCATGAAGCAGAAAGCAAACAGGTGATCAATGGCTGAAGTTTGTTTTCGTGATGTCTTCACGATTCGGAGTCCGATATGACATCTGAACGTAGTCGATAGTGCTTGCGCCATCGCCAGAGAAGGAAGGCAGTAGGGCTATTATATCATTTTTGACAAATCTATATGAATTTTTATGAAATTTATTTGAGTTTTTGTGAAATTTATCTAAGTATTTGTCAAGTTTATTTGAGTTTTCAACAAACTTATATGAGTTTCTATCAAAATTATCTGAGTTTTTTCATTTTTTGTTAAATTTATTTGAGTTTTAAGAAAATTTATCTGAGTTCTAAAATCAAATTTCTCAGAGTTCTGGACAAATCTATCTGAGTTTTTGACTAATTTATTTGATTTCCGGAATAAATTTATTTGATTTTTGGAACAAATTTATCTAAGTTTTGAAATTTGAAAATTTGATTTATCTTAGTTTTGGCAAAGGTATTTGAGTTTTTTTAAATTTATTTGCATTTTTTAATTTTACTTTTCATCTTTTGAAATTTATTTGTGTTTTATGAAATTTATTTACATTTTTTGAAATTTATTTGTATCTTTTGAAGTTATTTGCATTTTTTTGAAATAAATTTAACTGAGTTTTGAAAAAAATACTTGAGTTTTTGGCAAATTTTTTCAGAAATTTGTAAAATTCATTTATCTTAGTTTTGGCAAATGTATTTGCGTTTTTGAATTTTATTTGCGTCTTTTGAAATTAATTTACGGCTTTTTAAATTTATTTATATTTTTTAAATTTTCTTTGGATCTTTTGCAATTTATTTACATTTTTTGAAATTAATTTGGATCTTTTGAAAGTTAATGGCGTCTTTTTAAATTTATCTACGTTCTTTTGAATTTTTTTTTAATTTATTTCTTTTTTTCGAATTTATCGCATTTTTTGAAATTTATTTGCATTATTTTGAAATTTATTTGTGTGTTTTTAGAATTTATTTGAAAATCTCATTAATGAGATTTTATTAATCGTGGACAATTAAATGGTAGTTGGCCATTATTAATAGGATATCCCACCAATCATGAGATATGATTTAAAGACGCTTTGAAGGGCCTCCGACCAAAGCTCCTGGAAAATAACACTTATCTTTCGGAACACACACGATTGATCTAATGCATACATTAACTGGAGTGAAACAAGTCAAACTCATATAAAGAGTGGTGCACGAAACGATTAAGGAAAGGCAGCAATCATATAAAGATATAAAAAGTGGTGTGTGATATGATGGGCTTCTGATCAAGCAAAAGTATGTATATATATATATATATATATATATATATATATATATATGGTTAAATTAGGTGGTAAATGCTATCTATAAACACGAAGAAAGGTTTACATGCTAAGCACATGTGAGACGACAGTGGTCTATCATGGGCATCCATACGTATCATATGCCTTTTGGCCTTAGTTGATGGTTGACTTTGAAAATGAATATTCGAATTTGAAAGCTCAATCAACTGGTATCTTGATTATCTAATTAAAAGGAAGGATTAAACGAACCTTGCATAATAAGATTTTCACGAGGAAAGGAATTCACTCTTATGGCCCATGAGGGTTTCATTCCTTCTTGCACGCATGATACCCGTCTCATTCACGCATCATGATGGCATAGAATTGAGGAGGAGCAGGAGGTGATGTCCAATAGTGAAGTCAGCCCCATGATCTTATTTTCCTCCGCGGGACTCGTTTATCTTCGGGTGGGCAAGAGTGCCCCACTTCCCTTCCCCTTGTAAAAAGGATCCTTCCTTTTCCCCTCTATATTATATGAATGGACTTTCTTTTTTTTTTTTCAAATTTCTGGGTCGGAAATAAAGGGTGTTGATAGAGGGCTACAGACTGATTCTTTTTTTCCGGTATGTAGGAAGGCTTTTCTTTTAGTTATCTTATAATCATAGTATATTAAGCTCGAACTGTAAAGTTTTAGATCTAATTTTGACTTTAATTTTTAATTTTGACCAGAAGTTAATTTTTGATTTCTACAATTACTAGCAAGTTATTTTCGATTTCTACCACTGCTAGCATACTCTCCCTCCACTTTCCACTAATATACTTCTCCTATTTATAGACTTCCATCTTCCCCCTTTCTAACATACATAGAATCATATCTCTTCAAGCATATACTTGTGATTAGCACCAATCTCTTCAAGCATATACCCGTGATTAGCACTTGTTTTTGTACTAATGTATAAATTAATGTAAGCATTGCAATTGACGTGAATCACTTATCTTTGAACTATATTTGAATTAACTTCTTTTCACATTGACGTGTGCTGATTGCTGAACACCCTATTCCAAATAGGAATGTGATTATCGTTCTGGTTGCTGAATGCTGATTATTTGCTAATCGCAAAAAACCCCCAGCTAACGACGTTTTCTATTTCTTCAAATAGTTTTGGGCATACTTGGTTTTGGGCTATCAAAAGGTAAACTACAACTTTATTTGGGCAGGCAACAGGACTTCTCCAGTGACCATTACTAATAATACTGTGTGGACATCAAGAGGTTGGGGTTGCTCTGTTGGTAACCCACATGCCACCCCAGCTGCACAACCCATGTTATGTCACTCTTTCTACACATGTGGGCTCTCTTAGTTCCAGCCCTCTAGGCTGGATTTAAAAAGGAAAAAAGAAAAAAAAAAGAAAAAGCAATGCTATGTGTTCCTTTCACACTTTTATTAAGCGATGGCAACTCAAACATGTCCTAGGTCAAGTGGCAGGTTGTTCATCTTCCCCTGTTCACCATTTCTTTTGCCCTAATAATGGTTTTTAAATTCAGCCCGAGCCCAAGTGGATCGGACTAAATCACTACAAAGTCACCAAATTGACCAAATCCTAGTCTTCAATGAGGATTTTGGTTTCCTATTGGGAAAAGGTGTGGGAGGCTTTTAGGAAAATTAGGGAATTTGCGCTAATTCTAGAAGATCAAAACCACTTTTTTAAAGGCCCAAGTATTTGAGGACCAGGTATTCAATCCAACTGTATGAATGATAAATATGTTAATGATTACTAAATGAGACATCACATCTTTAAATTCCAAATCCACAAAACTATATTTTCTATTTTTATTTTTATTTTTTGTTATTTTTCATATTGCTTAAATATAATTAGGAAAGACCAGTTGTTGAACAGCAGCAACAATGTGTGTGAGACCTAGCCTTCAAAGTTAGAACCTGTGACCATCTGTCAGGTTGGTTTTTTTTTTTTTTTCCTGATTTTGAAAGCCAGGTGGCCACTCTTCTATGTCTGCTTCTCTTTTGCTGCTACAAGAGAAGTAAAGACAGAAGTCCAGAAAAGAAGAGAGAGAAGAGGACGATGCATATTCCACAGCCTGTGGTGGAAAGACTATTTTGTAATGAGAGAGAGAGAGAGATTAGGACAAGGGCAGTTGTAGAAGTGTGCGTGTCCTACAAGGGCAGTAGGCAGTAGGAGAAGAGTGCGTATGTATAATCATAAACTGCATATCTTTTATAAACGGTCATTCATTCTATAATGGGGGTCTATAAATGTAAACATCTCTATTCATCTGTAACCAAGCGACTTTGAAGCCTGTCTAGTGATGCAAAGCTGTCACTCGTTACTTGCACCTTTTATTTCCACTTGGATCATGTGAAACTAAATATATGTATAAAAAAGAGCTAGGAATGTTCTCAAAACACTAAAAACAAGTGCTCCACAACAGGAAAGGCACACAGGTGACCGGTAAATACAACAACTTACTATCCACAGCATCCAACCCTCGGTACCATTTACACTCCATTGAGAGTAACAACAACTTTGCGTGCAGTAGCATGATCCCTATGCTCGCACAACCATATTCCCTGAAATCCAGAGGAAAAGGAACATACATCTTAACTTTGGAGCAAGTGATAAAATCATATTGAATGACGGCTCGAATTCTTGTCAAGAACAAACAAGACAGATAAAACCCAATGGGCAAATATGCTAACATTTCTATACATAAAAGAAGCGAAAGGATAAATAAACAGTTCACATTGCAAAAGACAGAATGGTAACAGAAATATATACTCAGCCAAAAAGAGAAAAAAGAAAAGAAAATAAACTAAACAATTATGTTACAAATAAGAAAAATGATCACATATTCACATTAGCCCACTTCTTCTAAAAACATGCAGTGCCGGGCCTACTTGTCAAGGTAGAACGCTGGATCAAAATTACTGTCTCAAATATAGAGTGATACTATCGGACAGCAACTGCATTATCATATTGAATAACATCTTGAGAGCATGAAAATCAATTTAATCCAATGGTGAAAACCCATCAGATCTGAGATGACAAGGGCTGAACCTTTCACAATTCACAGAAGGTGGTTGGATCCAAATGACTATCTTGACAAGTGAGCTACATTTGATTGGTTGGGGTTACATGGAAAATTCCCATGTAGGCAGCTAAATGTATAACCATTCCCCAATACATAACACCACCAGAAAAATAAAACCCAAGTTTTTACTTTCAAAACCTTTTGCTCGAGCGTCCACAACTTTTTCCTTAGAAAATATATTGAATCAGGTTTATTTTGGTCCATAACTACCAAAATGGACTATACAGCCCAATTTCATCTAATCATCCTCTTGTATCTTGATAGAAGCTTAAGAGTATAAAGATGAGCTAGGGGCTATAAGAGCCTTTAGGCATTAAAAATGAGTTTGACAGGAATCTAGGACCCAAATTGAATTAGTTTTGCAATCAAATTGTTCTCGGTAAAAAATAGAAGTTGGGGATCATTTTGATCAAGGGCCCATTTGTTAAACCATTGTGTTGCTAGGAACTAAGCAATGACTTTCTATAAAAGAGGCTACAAGTGAAGAAATAAAGGTGAAGATTCACACGGGACCATTAAGCAATCTTTACTTTGACAACAAATGATTACCCACTCATCACCTTTGTAAATTAAGTCCTAGTAAAAGTGATAGTCCATCTAAATCTCCACCGCACAACCTTCACTCATTATCTCTGACTTTACTACAATTATAAAATGGTTTGACACCTAGGAATTTGGTATGACGTAGGCAAATGAGCCATAAGTTTAGGAAAAATATGCATGCTTTACATATGTGCCCTTTCAGGTCCCAAAACCCAACAGTAAAGTTCTGAACTACGGACAGAGAAGGCACAGAAGCAAACATGGGAATACTTGACACCGGCAAACTGATCCAGTTGTATGGATATATTGAAACAAAAATTAACACTTCAATTTAGTTACTATAATTATAAGAGGTGTAGTGATCCCATGTAGGCAGGTGCATGGGATGATGGGACTGCACACTTCCCACAGAAGGAAGACCGTTGGAATAAGGCCAAACCATAAAATTGTGTATACTGACGTTGGATTAAGATAGTGCCACCGAATTTGCAACTAGCCCAAACTCAAATGGATTGAGGTGATCTTTGGCCCCTCAGAATGTAATGTTTGCAAGCATATATGGAAAATGGATTTCAATACAACTTAATACATAGTCCAATTTAAGTAATCAGTTGAGTTGCCATTTAAAGACTAAAGGGGACAGTTTAAATTCAACAAATTACCTTGACAATAAGTTGGCCTAAGTTTTTCAGGTCCAACAACAATAGGACCGTTTTTCGTATAAGAAATAATAGAAATGTAATATAAAAATAGAATAGGCATAGGACATCCATGACATACAAGTAGTGCATTTTACGAGAAAGAAAAGCAATGGCTTGCTCCTAGGGAGTGTTTGGATAGCGACAACACAACACATGTACAAATTTTCATTGATAGCCTACATTGGATGTGAGTCACTTTACTAATAACTACTACAAACAAGCAAACAATCATCTTCTTAACTAAGTTCATGCACTGAGGGAATAAACAAAACCGGTGAAAAGGGAGTATACAGAAGTGCTTTGCTTTATCCCAGGGCCAAACTCCCTTTAATAATTTTGGAATCTAATACAAAACTCACCCTTAATGATTTTGTAAACATATAAAACCACATAATAATACATGGACACTCAATATACTGTTTAGGGTTTAAATCATGTCATTAGAAAATAAACAAGTTGTCCAGCAGTTATCCTATTCCTCCTTACCTGCCAAGTTCCTATGTTGAGATGCCCATCGGTTATTGGGACCCTGCATAAAATTTAAGACTGATGTAAATGAACTGGAAAGAAATGAAGTCTCATATTGAGGATGCGAACAAAGGAAATCCATACGTGAGTTGACAGCCAAACATAGATGATTTGATGTGAGCTGGCATGTCATCAGGGCCTGCAAAAATGTCCTTTGTCAAAATCAGAATCATTAACAAAAGAAATTGTAGTATCACTGAAGCAAGCAACTTCCGCATAATTTGCTCTCTCAGCAATTGTCACATTCTAGCTATTGGAAACATGAGAGGCTTTATGATTTTTAAGAACTGTCAACATGTAATTGACACCATTTTTTTTTATAACGAGAAAATCATGTAATTGACACCATCAGGCAGCTGATACAAGGAACAAGAATGAAATTTTTTTTTTTTTTCTGCCCCATATGCTGACAGAAGATCATTGAAAGAGCCAATTTTTAAGCATACACATACTGATGTAGGTATGATCCTATCTTTTGGCTACCAACATTTGTCAAGAGTGCCCTTTGGAAGTGACCATTTCGCAGAAGGTTTACCCATTCCCTGCCCAGCAGCAATGACTCCAATACATACTCCATTTTGATGCATGGTTTTTTTTTTTTCCTAATACACTTTTAACAAGGGCCAAACTTATTAGACTCCATTTAACCAGTTCTATCATATTGACTAGCTTCATCTTGCCCTAAAAGTTTTCGTGTTCCATCCTTTCCAAGTGTCCCACATTAGGGCAAAAGGGAGGATGATTAACCACACACTACTCTACCATGAAATGGTTCCCATCATCTTACTTTCCATCAATCACGTCAGTTATCAACTTTTGCTCACTAAAAGTATGGTAAGGGTCCAACTGTCTACTTGGTGTCGAATTCCTAGGAATTTAAAGTAGAGTGAGTTCTAGAGAATATTAAAGAAGTGTTGGGTGAGGGTATAGTGTAGAGATGTAGATGGGACCCCCACTATCCTAGGATTAGATTTATTAGAGTATTGGTTGAGTGATCATTTCCTATCAAAGAAAAGACCATTTGACTGTCATTTTTGTTCTTCAAATTTAGCCCCTCTGATGGGACAGCATTGCTTAGATTCCTAGGAATATAATACTGACTAAAAAAAGGGTCCCAAGGAGAACAAAAAATGGTTCAATATTTGCTCCTCCATCTAACAATGAATGAGAAGGTCAACCACATCTTCTCTTTTTCTTTTTTCTTTTTTTTGAAAATGGTGACTGTGTATTGAAATGCACAAACATCCACATCTTCTCTTATTGGAGCAAATGATGCATTTGGCTGTGAAACTCTTCTTTTCCTCTTATGAAGGCTACCCAAGGCCTGGATCTTGCTGCATGACAGATTTTTCCATTGTATGCAACATCTCAACCTAAAGATACAGACTCCAAACATCAGGAAACTCTCTTTTTTAATTTTAAAATACCTTTTGCTCCCAAATTGTTCTGAATGAATGAAATTATTATACTTGGTTAAACATGTACCTATAGTTAGTCCAAGACAACTGAATGCAATATACAACCCAAAATGTTATATTATTAGGTGAAATTTGTGTATAAATTTTGGACACACCCATGTTGCAATCCCTAAAAAGTTTCTTATAGAGTAATGTTTTTCTAGAATCGTGCTAACTAAACATTGGAGCAAAGCCTAGAACAAGAATCTATTATTTCAGAGAATTACTTTGGGCATATGTCATATAGATCTACAACATGGGTTGATTTCCAGTGGAGACTGATGAAATTATGGAAAACTCTTAACTTAAGCCAAAATAACGGAGATTGAGATATTTGAGAGAGACCAGACCGCCAAGAATGCAGTGTCCCATTAAAGGGAAACACACTACAAAAGATAGAACGTTTAAAACTATTGTTTAAAATTATAAAGGCATCCATTCCCCACTCTCATTCTAATTAAGAGGTCCGTCTAGTACAAGGATGAAGAATGAAAAAATGCACCAGTATGAGAAAGTAACCTGTCTACTCAATTACCAGAATCAACCAGCACAAAAATGTCAAGTATGGGGCCTAATTTTGGGCCTCTTCAACAATCAATTTGGAATTAAGTCCACAAGTAGGACCCTTTGGGCGAACAGGTCCTTTTGGATCCATATCCAGTTACCTGAATACTCAGAAGGGTGCATGAGTAACAAATGTATTCCAGCTTAAGCACAGCCTTTGCAAAAATGATAAACTATGATGGCAATGAAACCCTGTATACCTGAGTACCCTCTTTGATCATTGATATTGATTAGAGTTAGCAGTTATCATTAAAATAAAGAAAAGAAAAATGAACCAGGTATTAATAGTCTGACACAAGTATATTTGCCATGGTTACCATATGACTCCAGAATGGTGTCATTTCCCATGTTTTGGGGTTGTCCAGTAGTGATATCTACTTTTCACACACCCCCCTTAACCTGATGCAGAGGGGTAAAAAGCAATTTGCTAATAGAAAACTGATGATGATCTACAGTCATTGCCTTCTTAAAAGTGCTTGCAAACTAAAGATTGGACAAAACATATGGTAATGGAACTCAAATTAAGTGGAGTTAACCTCTATTTTTCTGGTCTTCTCATCAAACACCATATTGGAATATATGACAGGCAATGGCATGTGCATTGTCAATCTAAAGAGGTTTAGGGTCATGACTTCAAGAGCTTATTTCAGTCAAGACACCTCTACCCCATTTAATAATGGAGTAGGAAAAGAACATCGACCGATACTCAGCCTCAATAGATGATTTAGAATTCAATCGCATTTCTCATGCTTCCAAGAGGCCCAACCAACATCAACATGGGCAGATAGTCTAATAGAGTACTCTTAAAGGAAGAACAGTCAATGCCCTATGGTTCTTGAGAGATAGCAAAGGAGCCAAAGGATAGTACTCATATGAAGATGATGGCATTGATGAGGATCTAACACGAATTGACTCACAATATGAACTCGGTGGGAGACATGAGGTGAAGTTGTTGTAACAAAACATAGACTACCTGTAGACTTTGGACAAGTGTGAGAAGATAAATTTGAAGATTTGACATGGGAAATTTACAGTCTTACATTTTTTTAGGTAAAAGCAATCAGATTTTTTTTGAATGATCATTGTACAATTTTGTTGGCACAACGGTACCCTTTTTAAAAGTTTTAACTTCAAGACTAAGCATGTATGTCTTGAAGTTAAAAGTCTAAAGGCTTTCAATTACTAGTTTGCTAGCAAATAGCAACCCAATAAAGAGTATCCACCTCCAGCGTTATCTTTATATCTGCACCACATCAAATGCATGGAAAAATGGAGAACAATCTGCTTACTGTAGTATCGAAACAACTTTTAATTGGGAGTCATCCCTAATGCACCATAAATTACTGTTCCAGATATAGGGTGTGTTTTCAAATCACAGAATCAACATAAGAAAAGTTACAAGGGCTAAGGATTCTAATAGAGAACACACACACCAATACAGAACCTCTTTATTCCTTGCTCCACAAACACACATACACAAGACACACAAAAAAGAAAAAGAAAAGGGATAACAAAAATACTTTTCATGATTTAAAAAGCAACTTGAGGACTATGCTAACCTTCCATTGTATGCTTCCAAGGGGCAGATCGTCCCTGAAAAGAAGATAAAAAAGACACACAAGTCATACCCATCAAATCATGCTCCATTTGCAAGGAACAGAGAAGGATAAAACATATTTACCTCTGGAACTATCTTGTTAAGGAAAGTCTCAGTATCGTCCCTAACATCCGAGTCATAATTCTCATTTATAGTCAGGGAAGCACTAGTATGCTGTACTGTAAGTCCAACAAAATTAACACTAATTGAATTCACTTAAGAGAAGGCACATGATTGATAATGCCAAGGAGATTCAAATTAGACTGCTTACTGAAAAAATGTGCCAGACCACATTTGAAACCCGACAGGTCTTGCTCAATTTCCTTCACTATCTGCTTGAAAGGCAGTCAGAAATTAATTCAAACTTATTAGCATAATTTTAATTAACGAATGAGAAGCTGAACGATGATCCCCCACAACCCCCCACCTCACCCCTTAAAAAAAAAAAAAAAAGGATGTCACGTTGGAGAAAGACAGGCAATTAAAAATACACCTCATATTCAATCAACTACAGATTTGATAAAAGAAAAAAAAAAAAACCATAAACCAGAACCATGAAATTTAAATAAAAAAAAAAAAAGGCAGAGAGAGAGAGAGAGAATCGAAATGAAATCTACCACAGGACCTTTGGAGTGATGAGATGGCAGCCTCGTCTGTGGGGAGGGAGAACGATCGTCTTCTGAGCCCATTTAGAAGCCATGGATTGGTCCGTTCTGGTCGAGATGGCGGGCGTATACTGCGATTTCACGCGAAGAACCCTAGGAGTAGCAGAAGAGATGGGCTTCGACGCGAAGAAGACAGTGGCTTGCATTTGCATTGTCTCGATGAACCCCAGCCCGACCCAACTAAAATATATGAAACGTCAGTAGATGCCACCAGAACAAAAGCCCCAGCACGAGAGTGGTATCTTATATTACTTGCCTAAAAATGAAAATCAAATTTTCATCACCTCCACTTGTATTGTATTGTAATCTTCTTTTTTTTTTTTTTTTTTTTTTTCAGAGGTAATGCACAAATTTTTTGGATGGAATTGTGGACGTTTATAGCAAGGGTTGAATATCATAGGAGATATTTGAATGGTTGCGATTTTCGACTTTCTGTCCATTTCATCATTTCTTGCTTATGTTATAGATTGTTAGTCAGTGCTAGATGCGAACCGTTGGATCTTGAAAACAGAAATGGGCATGTGGTTGAGAGCAAGTGGATGATGGATATACATCCTAGAAATTACAACAGCAGTCGGGAAATTAGATTCATCATAGTCCAAGGGATTCAAATAGATCTAAATATCAAAATTGGAAAGGAGTAAAACACACCCACCCCACAGCATCAGCCTGCATGCAGCTCAGTTATGCGTCCCTGATGAGAGATTCAGGCACTTTTTTATTTGTCGGAATTCCATAAATTCTCCGGATAGAAATTTCCTATATTCCCAAATACATTGAAATTCCTGAATGCTCCTTTGGACTTAAGCATCCAGAATTCTACCAAAATATAAAGGTTCTGTTTATTTACAAGTACTTCTGACGGGAATTCAGGCTCTCTGTGATTCAATAATTCATGTCATAAATTCAATGTTCTTTTAATAGGATTCCTAGTATTCAAAGTAGCCAGAATTCTTAAAGCCAAAAAGGTGGAATTTCAAATTGATTAGTCCCTCCAAGAGCATTTCAAGATTTTGGAACTTCGTGAAGTTTGGTTAAAACTTTAGCACCTAGCTGTGAACTCTCGTACTAACAATAAAGTGGGCAAATATTCACAATAATAAAAATTGGGCTCATGCAATTCCTATCAAGATGAGTCCATCTTCAAATTTATAAAATTGGATCCCACAATTTCGTTTCTAAAAGATGGGCCAATGTACTATATACCTGAGGTGAGTCCACATTATAATTCTTACAATTAGATCCCAAGTTCACAACTACAAAAGGTGGGCCCTATGTACTACGATGCATAAAATGTGTAATTTCTGTCTATAATTTACGTAGCAATGAAATAGAAGTTTTATGAAATTTAGAAATTCTTAAGCTAAGAGTCCAGATGGAAATGAAATGTAGGGCATGTTTCTTTTGTTGAATTTAGAATTCACTATGCTGGGGAATTTTAGACATGATTTGACCATCTTTTCCCTAGGCATTTTCAAATACCATGTTTCTTCTCTAGACTTTCTGAATTGCAATAACTGAAAGTCTCAAATGACCCTTGAAAATCCAAGAATTCCAATTCCTTATATTTTTTGTGGAATTTCTTGATGCTCAAGCTTAAGAGAGCATCCAAGAATTCCACTATGTTTGGGAATTCAGAAATTCTACAGACAAGAATTCATGAAATTCCAATGAAGAAACAGGCTTGTAGGATTCAAAAATGAAAGAATTCAGTGGCATTTTAGAGTTTTAGCATTTTGAATTCCCAGACAACTTTCAGACATGAATTCTAGAAATTTTAGTAAAAAAACAGGCCTGTACGGGAGTGGAATTCTAGTAAAGAAGCATATGTGACTGAAATCTAGAAATGTCAGTGACAAAACATGGAATTCTGAAATTCCATAAGACAACATGTCACATCATGTCGAGGAATTCCTTATCACAGTGAATTCCTGGCAGAAATTCCACAAATAATATAGGCCCTTCCAATGCCCCCCTTTAAACATATGCTTTTATATACCAAGCCCTCTATTACGATCCATTTACCTACCAACTTGGTTTGTCTCTTTCTCCATTGTTGGATAGGAATGGATGATGAAAAATGATAAGCGTTAATTTTGATGGTCTTCTTCATGGCTTGCGTAGGATTCCTAGCTATGAACATCCACAGGATCTATATTTAAGGTAACCAGCCCACAAGATTTTCTCTTTTTTGGTGGTGACAACAATAGGCAACACAAACATGTGACGTATCCTCTATCAATATAAGCCAGAGAGTTAGTCTTTGCTTTGATGTTGGAGTCGACTTTAATATTATGGGCCCTATCAAATCCTGCAGATTGTTTTCTACTTTCGTATGTTAATTGTTCTAGAAAAAAGGAAGAGAAAGAATACCTGCCTCTGTTGGTGTAAAAAAGCACAAAACTTGGATGGAGAACTACAAGTTGAGAATAGATAGGTCTTCTATTCTATTTAAATAAGGTGCTTTGGTTTATAAGGCAATAATTAATGACATAAGTTTCTGTTTTTCTTTACATGGGACTGGAACTCACACACCCACACACACAACATACAGGTCAATTAAAGAAGAAAGTTTACAAATGAATAAATAATAGAAAATTTATTTTAGATATTACAAGTTCAAATATATATTGTATTATAAATTTTTATAATCATTTGTGATTCAAGCGCCTCATATTGATGGGATGAAGCTAAAATATGTTGATGATATTTTTCGTCACTTGTATTGCTATTACAATCAAAGAAGTTAGTAGTTCTGTATCTACCCAAACGGGCACAGGCATCAATGCCTTTTTCCGGTTTAAGGGAAACTAAAGGCTAGATATCCCTTTTTCTCCTTCAGCAGTATGCTGCTATTTGCAGCTCTTTTAAAGTATGAGACATATAGCTTAGTTGGGGTTTCCACTAGCCATGGATTTTAATGTGTGTCTAGCCATACGTTTAAAAAAAAAAAAAGAAGGTACAATAAGCATTATATTCTTCAATTTAAAACTATGAAATAAATCAATGGAGCTGAAGTATATTTGATGGGGGCGAGTAGGCTCCATAATTTTGCCACATCTCCTATCTAAAAAACCTGTACGAAAGGGATCATGAGATGATGAATGATAGGACCATAAATTGAATGTGCGCTTGATCAGATAATTTTGCTATTCAGATAATTTATTAATGGGACGCAATATGCAGAATGGGAATGGTTGGGTCAGCCTAAGCCTACCCTATGTTTCTAATAAGTTAAATTGCCATATTTTCCAGACAAATGATGTCATAAATAGGTTTAATTCAAGAAAATAAATGGAACCCTGTTTACACAATTAGCTGAATAATCCAAACCCAGATGATTAATCTAGGTGTGGAGTGTGGACGCTTTCACAGACCTGGAGATAGACCCGATTACCAATCAGGACTAAGAAAAACATCCAGACAAGTGTCAAGGTAATAGGGTCCATTGACATCCCTAAATTGATAGACTTTTCAAATCCAGTTTGGCAATCTGTTTGGACTGCTTTTTTTTTATTTTGGTAAAGTTTGGACTACTTAAAAATGGCCCAATAGCACACAAAATGAGATTTTTCCCCGATATGCTGCAGGATTGCCAAATTGAATGTCGTTAACTTGTGCAGACCAATGCAAGGGTTCCATTGTGGTTGGTCTACCAAGTGATCCACAAGATAATAATAATGTGATCAATACAATTGTACACATTAGAAGTTGTTCCCATCATAAGATTTATCATATAATTAATAATATAATTAATATAATCTTATATATTATTAATCATCTCCTATAATCATATTATTAGTTACATACTCATCAAGCGCTAGTACCAACTCCCGTGGGAGTAAAATTTGGACATCTATGTTGACCAACTCTGATTATCAATTAATGTGGTCTCACTGTGGATTTTAAATCCTTCCACTATCGATTTGATTATATGTTCAAGGTTGATTATTTGTTCCATCATTTTCGTTCGAGTCCCGTTAACCCCTCTTAATTTGAAACCTATACTCCTGTCTAACTTCTAGAATAGAGTCTTTTACAAGTTGGCCGGGGCCGTAGTAATAATAATTTATGTCGTACTTGTAACTTTGAGCTTGTTTTTATTTTATTTTAAAATGATTACATTAAAAGGAGTGATTTTTTTTTTGTACGGTCACCTAAACTCATCGATAACCCCTCATTGTTACCAAAGTAGGCAATTTTACCTACACGTTCTTCATATCATTCGTACCTCTGCGCAGGCCAAAAATCATTGTTATCTTTTGCAATATCACAATAAATTTTGCGATGTTGCAATTTATATTGCGATATCGCAAATTATTCACTTGCGATATCACAATTTATATTGTGACATCGCAACTCGAAAAATCCTTTTCTTCATTTTATCCCTTTCCGCTTCTACTTTTCCTCATTTTCACCTGTTGTAACTCTCCCCCCAGAGCCGATTTCACTCTCCTCCTCCCTCCCCTACTTATTTGCAACTATGCAAGGTCCCCAGCGTACGTTCGACGTTAACGAACCAGCATGGTATCCATTGCCTCCATCAACTAGGGGTTTTAGCCTCCATTGTTTCACAATATGGGTGATAAAACCTGATAATTCTTCTTCCCTCTCTCTTTTAGTCCCTCTCTCTTTTAGCGAGATTCCAGTCTTTTTTCCCCTTTACATATTTCTCTCTTTATTTATCCCTCTTTGTGGGTTTAGAAAACCCTAAATGCTCTTGAACCCTTTCTGGCAAAAATAAATAAAGAAGAAGAAGATCTCTAAAACATCAGAGTTCTACATTGTTACTTTCAGTGAATTAGAGATAAAATCATGTGAATATTGAACGAGGTTTACTGATTGCAAAATTAGTAGAGTTTGTTTGGGTCTAATACATTAAATAGAACTAAGCTCCGTTGGGTACTTGAAGTCTACATTTACCATGATAAATGATTAAAACAAGCTATTAAACAAATCAACAGCACTACATTTACCATGATGGGTTGTGGTGGCACTTATTCAAATTGAATGACGATCTATTACCTTGTTGGGAAATAGGCCTGACGTATGATAAAAAATATCATTAGCAGATTAAGATAATGGTCGAAAATGCTAATAGGAAAATGTTAAAAAAAATTATGGACATTCTGAGTTTGTACTCGGACCCACCACAGGACGGGATCAACAAGACATCCCACATTATTTTTTCCACTAGATGTCCACTGCAAAACTTGAAGTGGTAGTTCATGTTATGAGAACAACATAGTTTTTTTAATATATCAACAACTAGATGTTCAAACGTAATTGGAATTCAGCAGATTGTTAGAAGATATAAGGAAATGCCCACATTTTCAACGTGGATGTTCATAAAAAAATGAGGCTCTACAAGTCACCCAAAAGGTCACTACTAATGATATATATTAAAGCAAAGGGGGAGGTGGGCTGTGAGAGGTGCCACAAAAGTAGGTAGTGAGTTCTTCTTTTAAGGAAATATAGAAGAAAATATTAAAGCCTTTTGCTTTCACATGGGCCACTATACCATTTTAAATCTCTCCATTTTAAATTTCCTTTCTAAATCTTTTTCCTAAATCTTTCCACCGATTTTTTCTAATTTATCTCTCATTCAAATCTAACACAATCCATTTTGCAACCCATGAGATCTCCATCCACTCTCTCATCAAGCCATCAGACTAGACATCTCCTCCCTATAACAAACTCTCATTTTATCTTTCCTACCATTTCTCTTCCCGTCATTCAAATTTATTCCCTCTCGTTTTTGCAACCCATAAGATCTCCATCCACTATACAAATATCTCCATTAGCAAGGTGAGAATGCACTCAATGAGGGAATGGGTGAAGGGCATGGGAGGGGATAACCCATATTTATTCATGTTGTTTCCTTTTCTTTCTTATTTTTCCCCCTTTTTTTTTATAGATGTTTTTATGTGAAGTTTTTTATGTTTTTTTTTTTTTGTTTTGAATTTGAATCATTTTATTGTTATTATTTAGACATGTGGGTTTTAATCTTTTAATTTGCATCAGGTACAAAATTCATTTGGTTGCAGATCCATGCTTTTAATTATAGTAGTTACCAACAAATAGAATACGAAGTTTTTCATAGTCAAAGAAAGTCCAAAAAAGATATATGAATGAAAAGAATGGTGGTTGGCAGGTGATTTTCTTTCTATTCTTTGCAAAGAGATACACATGTTTTTATGGATATTTTTATGGGGATTTTGGGCGGAGGTCCCTGAACATTTGGTTTTAAAGGCTAAGGTCCACAATAACTTATCGTACCGCCGAAAGTCCTCTCATAAAAGTGAGGCAGTGAAAAAGACAATAAAACCCCTTGTACAGGTCAGCAAAGACAGACCTTAGACAAATTTATCTGAGTTTTAGCAAAACTCAGAACTGAACCCAACCTCTTCCTTCTTGGTTCTGTTCCTGGGTTCTGTAACAGAAATCGATGGCTTAGAGGCAACTGCTGCAACGGTCTTCTTCTTCTTCTTCGGCGATGGCGTAGCGCAAGCGGGATGGTGGCAGTCGGCGGCGAGCAACAACGGCGGTGATGCCGACCGTCCACGGCGAATGCAGTAGCAGCGGAGGTGTGGCTTAACATTGTACATATCCTGTGGGCACTTGGGGTCCTTCATGCTGTCCAATCCATGTTTCTTGATGGCGAATTCCACGTCTGTTTTTCGAAGATGGATACAAAAAAAACGCTTGCAACAGATCACAAGAAAAATACACAAATGGCTCCCTTAACGTTTTGACTGTTAAAAGTTCTTTACACTACACATGACTAATCCAATTCAGGGCGAGAATTATCTTCAAACAATTACAGGGAAGTTTAAAGTCACCTGGTTTCCTTCACAAGAATAGAAAAAATCCGGCTGCAGAACTCAGATAAATTTGTCTGAGCTCTGCCAGAAACTCAGATAAATTTGTCTGAGTTCTAGCAAAACTCAGATAAATTTGTCCGAGTTCTGCCAGAAACTCAGATAAATTTGTCTGAGCTCTGCCAGAAACTCAGATAAATTTGTCTGAGTTCTGGCAAAACTCAGATAAATTTATCTGAGTTCTGCCAGAAACTCAGATAAATTTGTCTGAGTTCCGGCAAATTTATCTGAGTTTTTTGTCCAGTTTATCAAAGATTCTGGAAAATTTATCAGAGCTCAGCGACAACAAAAAAAAGAATATGGAAAATTAAATTTTAATAAAAATCGAAATCCAAAACAAGAACACTTGATGACCACGATCCAATCGAGAAAAGAGAGAGGGAAAACAAGAAAATTCAAATCAGTTGTAGACAGACAGATAGATTTGGAAGAGATTTCAAATGAACAAGTAAGAGAAAGTAAAACCGTTATCATCTTTGAAGAAATGAAAGAGAGAAAATCGGGAAGTCATGGTGGCGACGAAATGTGCTCTGCAACGATAATCCACAACCATGGAAACGAACAAAAAATGGAAAATGAGAGAGAAGAAGAATGAAGGATTTCTCTGGGACAAAAAAGAATAAGAGAGAACTTTGCCTAGAAATGAGGGTTGAAAGGGACAAATTAGTCATGAAAATATATGACGTGGCATATTAGGGACCTTTCACCAAAATATCTACAGCTGTCTGGATTAGAGACATTAGAGAAAAAGTTGTTGTCCTTGATGCCTTAGAAGACTGTGTACAGGGACTTTTGGCTAATTTACCCTATTTTTATCACATGTTATTAGTCTTCTTTTCGGGGTAGTTAATTTTTGAAACTACAATATATGTCATAACATAATCATTTTTTTGTTATGTAGACGAGTCCTCATAGGATGGAGACACCTTTTCCGTGACCGATGACCCGGGGAGTTGAGACCTTCTCCAATATCTCCAACGTATTGAGTTGTAGGAGGAATGAAAGAGCGTAGGAGGAATGAAAGAGCCAGGACATCAACTACCCACATGTGCAGGCCTTTTTCTTATTCATTGATATGAACTTTTTTCCTCTAAGGTCTATTTTAAAGGCATTGTTCTTATATCTAATGACATTAGTAGTTTTTTTTTTTTTTAATTAACGTTGTTCATTCTTCCAAAGTGTTGTCCTTCTTTTCTCACTATTTCTGATATCCCATTTTACAATTTTAAAAAAAGTTACTCCTTTCAAACAAGTCTAATTCTTATCCTTCTTTTTTAAGGGCTTGGGCTAGCATTGATAGCAGTAATGCTTGGCATAATTTTATCTAAATTTAAGACATAAATTATAACTTCTTTCATAACAACAGTTTTTCTTTTGTTGTTCTTTGATTTTTTATTTTTATAAAATATTTTAAATATAATATTAGATTTAAAAATATCAAATCACTCTCTGTTTATAATATATCAAATCACTCTATGTTTAGAAATGTACCTCTCTTTCCTCTTTAGCATTGTTCACTGATCTTTACTTCATTGTTTTTTCTTTTTTAAGTTTTAATTAATAAAATAAATTTTAATAACTATAGATAATATATATGATATATTTATATATATTTATTATTTATATTTTAAAAGAAATCTTAAATCTTATTGTATTTCCATTTTGGCACGGGCCTTTGTTACTAAAATGTTTCAAATGTTTTTACATGTGGGATTCCTTGTACTCTAACTACCTTCAAAAGACATAAAAGAAGAAAAAAAATAATATAATAAATAAGGGCGAAATACATACAGTGTGAGAAATAGGGAATGAATACTACAGTGTTGATGGATTGGACAATGGTAGCAGAGAAAGATATGGAATAAGACTCAATGCTATATATGAAAAATGAAGGCATTCACTTGTAGAGAACCCAAGCAAAATGCGAAAGCTATAGAACGGAATGCAATTCTAAACAAAGATGCATTTGTTGACTTTTAACGTAAAACTTTATGCGATATCACAATATAAATTGCGATATCGCAAGTGAATAATTTGCTTGTGATATCGCAAAAGAAAAAGCGACTTTTGGCCGGTGCTGATGTACGGACGGTACGGAGAACATGTATGTAAAATTGCCTACGTTGATAACAATGGAGAGTTATCGATGGGTTTAGGTTACCATACAGAAAAAACCACTTAAAAGAAAACAAGCACATTACAAGAGCAATGCAACAACAAAAAAAAGAAAAGGAAAAACTTCAAAATAGGGCTTATGTTTTGCGGATCATTATGTTTGGTATCTTTAATCCCTTGTCCCACTTCTTCAATGGGATTATAGATTTACTTCCATTTAATGGTGTGGATATTCTTTTTGTCAAGTGAGTCGCCCCAAAAGAAGCTTCTTATTATGTTATCCACCGTATTAATAGTTTTTTAAGGAAGTTGGAGCACAGACATATCATAAATTAGAATGGTAGAAGCAATTGATTTTATGAGGGTGCTCGTGCCGGCTTATAAAATAGTGATTTTTGCATGACATAATTTTATACGTGATTTTTTGCAACAAGGGTCTGAAAGTTAGGTACCTTTGAGCTTGTTAGGTCGTAGGAATATTTAGGTTTGGGCTATGGATATTGTTATTATTCGTGTGTGAATAAATCTCTTGCATTATATAAGATAAAATAGTATTAATCTAATAAATATTAATAGATTTACACATAATATTTTTATAATACATAATTTACATATTTGACTTAGAGTCAGGTGCGCATTGGAGTCGAGTCCTTTGGGGGTCCATTATCATCGTAAGATGAGTAGGGTTTTCTTGTGTAACTTCTGGAAAAAGGTCAGACTTGTACTTCTTATCTCACATATAGAATTTAGATTGACATTATATGATGAAAAAAAAAAAAAAAAAACGAGGGGGCATTGACATGTTAATCCTATTTAAATTTGATTTTTTAATTTCATGGCAGAAGTTCAAATAATGTCATCTTTATTGTGGCAATGTTCTTTTTAAACTTTTTTGCCCTGGATTCCATGATATCATGGGAACTTTGTATGTCATGGAAACAAATTATAAACCTTGTGATATCAGGGATTGTCTTATGATGCCATGGCACTTATGTTGCATATGAGAGATTTTTTTTTTCGAATGATGGAACATGAGAAATGGTGGTCAGTTCTACATTTACTCTTCAAAAAATGTTATTATTGGTGTTTTATAAAAAGTAAATTCGCTTACTAGTTGAAGAAAGTGTATGATATAAAAACTAATAAATTTCATCCCATTATATTATTGGAAAGTTTTTAAAAAATGTTGGGTTTTGTCTTGTGTTCCTGTTTACCATGGTCGGTTCATTTGGGTTAGCTAGGCTGATGATTAGGGTTAAGGGTATTTCAGTAATTGTAGTGGGGTTTACTTGGGGGCTAAGAAAGACTTTATTGGAGATCATGAAAGCGGAGATTACATTTATTATGTACTTTGTAATCCTACCACTTAGGATTGAGAGGGGAGAATGATAGATGATGTCTATCTTCCCTATGGATATAGGGAATCTTGCTGAACCACATAAAATCGTTGTATTCATGTGTGTGATGCTTGCTGGTTTGTGTGTTTGTGTTCATCGTGATTGAGACCGTCGATTGTAAATACTATTTCGCTACGCCGCTTTCCCCAACAAGTTGTATTATCGTACGAAAGCGGATTGAACCAATCAAATGGACCAATCCACTATTCACAACAGTAACTTGAGGCCTAACTTTGTTAGGGCTGGTTCCTTATAAATATCCTCTTTAGGTTATTCTTTGTGAGCAAGCAAGAAGGAAAAACATAGAGAAAACTTATAAAGGGAGAGGTTTTGAGAGTAAGATTGAGATCTGTGGGAGAGATTTTCTTCTCTAAAATATAAAAGATTTATATTCTATAACATGTTATTTTCTTGTATTTTTCTTGTGCATCTAAACAGGCCTTAAGTATTGAAGGGTTTGAAATTTTAATTTAAACGAGTTGCCCAATTCTTTTATAGTGAAATTGAGCGGAATGCTTATAGCCAGGTGGACGTAGGTAAGTTTGCTTGTGGTTGTGATTGATGGTGCATAACAAATCAAAGTAAAGAAATTCAAATCAAAGTAAAGAAATTGGAAAAACCGAATTCCTTTCATTTACGCTACAGGGGCCAAAAAGACTGGAATATGAATGGGACTTATCTTTCCACTTCTAAAGTCTCTTGGCCGTATAGAAGACGGCTTTGGATTCCTTATACTCTGACCGCCTGACGAGTGACGAGTGGAGAGGGTAGATTTGCACATGAAGCACGCAAGGGTAACAAGGACGGTTGCATGACCAGATGTGGGTCATCTCTCATTTAATTTGGTCACGGGAGCAGAGAGCTGTCTTGTTGTCGCTAGTCTTTTTAACCTACTCGTGCTCTATATCTACACCATTAACAAGTTCTATGCCAAAAGCAATGAAATCCCACCACTCTCCAGCCCTCTATTTGGCCTTGTTATACTTCCTCTCAGTCTTTGATTTGGATCTCTCCCATGCCCAGCAACCTTTCCTCAAGAACGACCAACTAGACTGCTACAACAACGTCCCTTCCACATACGGCTACTACTGCAATGGCCAGCAAAGGTCTTGCAATACCTTTGTCATCTTCAGATCCGACCCTCCTTACTACGACTCTGCGGTAACAATTGGCTACCTCCTAAGCTCAGACCCATCAAGAATTGCCGAAATCAATGGCGTCGTCGACATCCAAAGGATCCCCAAGGACACCCAGGTCATAGTTCCTGTCAATTGCTCCTGTGCGGGCCATTACTATCAGCACAACTCGTCCTACACCATGAAATTTGACGACGAGAACTACTACACCATCGCAAACCTCACATACCAAGGCCTCACCACTTGTAAGGCCATGATCAATCAGAACAAATATGAGAGCCGGAAATTGGAGGTTGGAATGAGATTTACAGCCCCAGTCAGATGCGCTTGCCCTACTAGAAATCAGACCGCAAAAGGCGTAAAGTTGTTGATGACTTATATGATTACAAGGGGTGACACAATTCCTGCAATAGCTGAGAGGTTTGACGCGGATGAGCAGAGCGTTCTGGATGCAAATGAGTTGAAAGAGGAAGATGAGATTTACCCTTTCAACTCTCTTCTGGTTCCGCTAAGAAGAGACCCCACAAGAGCCCAAACCATAATCCCTCCATCACCATCAGAGTCGCCAATACCAGCCATTGCTCCAGTCGAGAGAAGCAAGTTTAGACCAGTTCTTCCTGCAATTGGAATTGGAGCTGGTCTTGTTCTCCTCCTCCTTTGCGGGCTTCTTGTTTGGTTCCTGCACCGGCGTTGTCATGGGAAAAAAAAGATCCTTGATAAAGAAAGAGAATCTGGGTCAACACATGAACAACCCCAGAAGATGGCCAGCTCGAAACCACCATTTCTGAATGGTGTAATTCGAGAGGCGATCGAGACATTGACGGTGTATTCATTTGCAGAGTTGGAAGAAGCAACTGGGTCTTTCTGCGACGACAATGAAATCAAAGGATCTGTTTATCGCGGCGTCATCAACGGGGACATTGACTGCAATAAAGAGGACCAAGGGAGATGTGTCCAAGGAGATCAACATAATGAAGAAGATCAACCACTTCCACGTGATAAAACTGTCTGGTTTCTGTTTACATGAAGGGGACACCTATCTTGTTTACGAGTACGCGGAGAACGGTTCTCTCAGCGACTGGCTCCATGAGAAGAGCAGCCAACCTTGTCTCAGTTGGAAGGAGAGAGTGCAGATCGCTTTCGATATCGCAGATGGCCTCAACTACCTTCACAACCACACCAACCCTCCATACATCCACAAGGACATGAAGAGCAGCAACGCTCTGATCGATTCAAACATGAGGGCCAAGGTGGCGAATTTCGGCCTCGCAAGGGCGATGGAGAAAGGCGGGCAGATGACGAGCCATGTGGTTGGAACATGGGGCTATATGGCGCCAGAGTATCTCGAACATGGGCTGATTACACCGAAAATTGACGTTTTTGCATTTGGGGTGGTGATGTTGGAGCTTCTGTCGGGGAGGGAGGCTATCAAACAAGGTGGCGGAGGAGCAAATGAAGACGAAGGTGGAGGAGCTTTGCTTCTTTCGGCATCTGTAAGGAAAGTGCTTGAGGGAGAAGGAGTGAGGGAGAAGCTGAGAGGCTTTGTGGATCCTTGTCTGGGCGATGAGTACCCCATGAGCTTGGCGTTGAGCTTTGCTCATCTGGCTATGGAGTGTGTGGCCAAGGATCCAAGCTCTCGTCCTAGCATGATAGAGGTGCACATGTCTCTGTTGAAGATTCTGTCGTCTTCCTTGCACTGGGATCCATTGCAGAGCCCAAACCAAAACTCCGATTCCTTCGTTTATGGCATGTGAGTCGTTTCTTCATGTGGATGAAGAAATTAATAGTACTGGATGGAAGAAATAGTCCGGCCGACATCTGTTTTGGCTGTTTAGTATTTGCTGGTCTTCTATTACTGCTACTACTACTACTAGAGTCAACTCTGGAAAGAGAAGATGCTTTGGTTTGATTGATTTAAATAATGTTGTAGCTTTCGTTGGTTCGAAACAATGAGCAGTACCATATATACTTAGCTGGAGATCGATGTCAAGTGAAATGTCAGTCCTAACCAATTCAGTGGCTTAAATATTACTCGTCATGTTTTAATTGTTTTTAATGAATTTAAGTAGTAGCTCAGCTGCTTTACAGTGGCCAAATTTTCACTACCATATATGGTTGATATATATATATATATATATGAATTTGGGTCTTGCAAGATAATGAATCTTAATCTTTACTGTCTTCTCTTCTTAGACGGGCCTATATATATATATATATATATATATATAGGTACGAGGCATTTCTGAAAAGTGGATCCTATATATGGGGAATTAATTTCTTAAGCTAGTGCTGGATCACGTATTGATGAATTCTGGAGTTGGAAATGCTTTTGGAATCCTTAGAATTCTAATTTCATGAATGATGGATTGTATTTATAATTCTTCCAAGACAACAACCCTCAAAATTCTCCTAACTAAAAATGAGCATTGGTAAATGCATCATCCACTTTCCCAAGTGACAAAAATATATGAGAGAGAGAGAGAGAGAGAGAGAGAGAGAGAAGAAGCAGAAACGGCCAACTTTGCATCCAGGACTCGGCCACACACAAGTATGATGGAAGGAATCATGCACAATCAATTTGAGAGCTTGGACACTGCCATTTTTCTAATTTAGGCCATGGTCTATGATGACGACAGTAGACATTAGTCATTCTATTGCGATGATTTATTGCTCAGCTAGCCTACGCCCATTGGTCCTCTCTTTGTGGTTATAGTCGCCCACTCCCATTATAGGAGTGGGCAGTTGATTTAGCCATTTCTTCCTTATCTCTGCTGCAATGGAGCTCAGATCCTCTGAACCTTCTACTCCCTAACTATCATGCATTTCCATGCGGCCGGCCCCTTGTCTTGTACAGCATGTTCGAGAGTAAAAACTCCTCTGCCAAACAATATTTCCACTCTTTAAAATATTTTCTTGTTCAAAATCCAAATTATTCCACCGAATGAGATAGTGATTCTGAGGAATCTGAATTTCAAAGGTTCGCCCCACCGAATGATTTCTAGTGATGGACGCAAATATGCTACATGTTCTATTTAGGAACTTCCCTGTTTCAAATATGAAGTTCACAGTAAAAAAGATCTCGTTCTTGTAGTAATTTGGTCCCCGCCCCCACACATAAATCTCACTCTTGTGGTAATTTGGTCCCCCATCAGAGATCTCACTCTTATAGTAATTTGGGACTGGTCATTATAATTTTTTTTTTTTTTTGAATAATATTTTATTGGTTTACAAGTGGTCCAGCCGACTGTTGACATTATATTACCATCACACATAATCTTAGTAATGCATCGCAATGTCCTTGAGACTTGCAGCGATTAAATCTTCTGTCAGAACCACTTACTATATAAGGGCTTGATTGTTTCATTCATGCAATTGAATTTTTAGAATTATTATTTTATAAGTGGTTAAAATGAAGAATAAGAAGTGAATATCCAAAATGACCATAGAATAATCTCTCTTTTAACTGTAATCGAATCAATTAGGAAGTTGGAAAATAAATACCCAACCATCACCCTAATAATTCAAGTACTAGAAAATTAAGTTGTTGTTGTTGCTTTGTAAGTGAGTCCTAAAATTATTAAAGGTCCCATCTACCTTGTTATTCTATATGCTTCACTCATCCCCTGTTTAATAATCTTTTGATGGAGCTAATTAGACAAAGAATTCCTAGGTATTCTATGCAGACACAACTGGCCCTAAATGTTTATCACTGGGGATGAGGTTTGGCATGTGAACATTTTTATAATATATATTCTACAAAAGCGCATTCTCCACTCATAAGCTCGAAAATATTCCCATTCCCAGTCTTTCTCAATGCCAAAAATGAAATTGTTGCACACTTGTAGAGCATCTGGAATGGCTGGACACAACCACATATATATATAACGCCAGGCCCAAGAATCAGCCCAAGTCCATCAAATTGGTATATTTCCTTAATTTTACTAGGTTTGTTTACCCAACCCTCCTTTTCAACAAATGGAAGCAGTTTGCTTGTTGTGATCAGACACACTATAACTTGGGCACATAGAGCATCTGGAATGGGCGGACACCATCATGTAAAAGACCCAGTCCAAGAATCGAGCCCAAGCCCATCAAATTGGTATCCCCATCGTACAATCATGACCCAGCAAAATGGATCGATGGTCCGTTTATCTTGCAGGCTTTTAATGATGACCGGAAATCATCTGATCAAGCTGATATAAGGGTAGCCTAAAGGCCCAAAATGGAAGGAGTTGTGAACAATAGACCTAATTCAAGGGCGCCTTCTATTTGTTTGAATAAAATACTTAGGAATACATGCATAAGTGGTAAAAAAGGATGTGAATATACAACAATAAACATCAAATGACATTCCCTTTGATAGGAAGTGAACAAATGGAAGACGAGAAGTGAATGAGCAGTGATCACCTTATTAATTAAATAATAGGTAGTCAAGGTCCTATCTACATCACCACCTCACTCCTTCACACATTATCTCTTTAGTGGAGCTCATTTCACTATGTATTCTAATGCAAACAAAGATGTCCTCTTGAATGTGTGGGTACCATGTTCTGGATAGGACGAAACCTCAAATTAAATAAATAATTGCTTCTTTTGGAACATTGGGTCCAGGACAAGTCATGGGCCGATGTACAACAACCCACCTCAGGAAACAACTGTAGAGAAACTCCTGATTTCAAGTGAGCAAGAGAAACTCCTTATTTCAAGTGAGCGGTTTCTATTTGAATGGGTCTTTGTTTCACTGAGCTTCTGCAGTTGTTTCCCAAGGTGGATTGTTGCACATCGGCCCATGATTACCTGGACCCATTACCTTTAACAGTAATCGAGTGACAGGAAGATGGTATTATATGAAGGGAGGCCTTAGGATTTGTTCTCAACCTACATGTCTGTTTCTCATCCATCCAGAACAGATAAAGGTCCATTTTTTTTCTCATGGGATTGATTCTTTGAACCCAATCAAGCATATTCATTCTACTTAAAATCCTAGTCTCCGATCTAATTTCCATAGCACTGCTTTCAAGCAAGCAATTCAGCCCACGTTTAGCTCATGCTCTACAATTGTCTGGCAAGTTAATGAAACGAGGGCCATAACTAGATTGTTACTGGTGGGGAGCCTTTCCACTGGTTCATCAAAGGATTTCTAAAAAATACAGAGAATGGGGGAGGGCTATATCACTGTCTCGAACTCCTGAGATTGACAATGAGATAAGTTCAGGAATCCAATTACAGGGTTGGGTACTAGATTAAAGGGGAATCTTGCTTCCAACTGAATTTTATTAATTTTTATCAACAACACATGAGATATTGCCTCTGCTAAAAATCTGCACCATACTAGCATGCAGGATGGTATTATTAGACTTGATAATTACATAATGTTCATAATGTCATGTGGTTTTTGTTTCAATTCAGAACACCGAGCAAACATACAGCACACGAAATTCTTATCAACTTCTATTTTCATTGTTCTAAGCTATACCTTGGCTTGTGTTTTCGAACAACTTCCACCACTCGGAATTTGCTCTCCTTCAGGTAGATCTTCAACCAATCTTGCCAACTTTTCGACAATCTCCTCTGCACTTGGTCTGCAAGATGGATCTTCTTCGACACAGGCTCTCGCAATCTTGGCCAAACTCATTGCTTGGGAAAAGGAATATGCATCTCCGATGGCACTGTCCATCCAATCCCTCAGTTCTTCTTCCCTGTCTGATTGCAATATGGATCTGATCTGCTCCGTGAGGAACATGCTTTCTCCCTTCTTACTGTCTCTGTCTATAGGAGTTCGCCCTGACATGACTTCAAGCAAGACCACTCCATATGCATAGATATCAATGCTTGGAAAGACCCTTCCATGTTCAACAAACTCAGGTGCCATATAGCCTCTGCTCCAGGCTGGAGGCCTTGTCGAAAGAAGATGCGGGTTTTCTAAGGAATTGTCACAGCATTTCACCATCCCAAAATTTGCAATCTTTGCGTTGAATTCTTCATCCAGAAGAACGTTCCTGCTCTTAATGTTCCTGTGAACATAGCTTGGATTCATGGTATGGTGCATGTAATGTAAGCCAAGGGCGACCTGTAGACAGATCCTAAGCCTCTGGTTCCATGTCAAGAAGCAGTAACAAGAAGCAATGAACTGGCTTTTCATTGCCAAGCCCCCATGAAGCCAGTCCTTCAAGGACCCGTTCTTCGCATACTCAAAAACAAGATACGAATCGCAAGCATCCCCTAAACATGTCCCCAGAAGCTGAAGGATGTTGGGGTGTTGATGGGTGCCATCGAAAAGCTCGTATTCTATTTTGGAGATGGTCTCTGCTTTCGTTTGTTTAATGGCCAAGTTCTTCCCATTGAGACGGCCATGAAACATGGAGCCCTCAATGAGGTTGCTTAAATTGAAGTCTTCAGTGGCTCTTCTTAGCTCATCTATAGTGAATGTGTCCAAATTCACCTTGTGTGGCATGTAATCTGGCTTTTGATCATTCAGAGGAAGATGGGGTTCCTCTAACTCATCTTTCAATTCAAGGGCATTTCTCATATTAAGTTGCTGCAGCTCTACATCTCCCTTATTGCACAAATTGGGCTTTCTCCTCGCTTGGATCACCAAAACTGCAGCAGTCACTGCAACAGCTAGTCCTACTGCTACCCCAGCAAGAGCAATATAAATTCTAAGCATGGATGCCTTGATTCTTCTTGATCTTTTCTTCGTTGCATCCATTAATGGGACACCAGTATGGTTGAAAGCCGAATCGGTTCCGCTAGCTTTCAACAGGGGACCAAGGTCTGGTATTTTGTCCAGTGGAATCAGAAGAGATGGAACTGTCATTAAACTCTCCGTAATAGGTGGTCCCGATCTGTTATTGGCAGAGACGATAGCATCCACAGTATTATTGAAAACAGAAGCTAGGTTAGAAATTGTATCACCTTCATATATTGGGTAGGACATAAGGAGTTTTGTGCCTTGGCTGAGCAGAAACGCGGTTGGGCAGGCGCATATCAATGGAACCAGCACTTGGGCCTTGTCATTCAGTCTCCATGGTGAGAGACCTGGGTTCTTCTCCTCAATGGCTTTGCAGGTGGTCAATCCCTCCAACGAAGCTGCTACCCCATCAAAGGTCTCTCCTTTGATTGCAGTCTTGATCACTTTGGCCTGAAAAAACCCTCCATTGCAGTTGCAGTCTATAGGTATAAGAAATGGTTGATTCTTCTGAAGAACCTCCATTCCAATAGGTAGTCCACTTGCTTCTGCAATTCCTGTTTGATTGAGTCCCAAGTAAAGGCTGAGATTGGATAGCGACGAGTAGTATGAATTGGCGTATAACAAGGCGAATGTTGTACAATGATTCTGCGATGCATTCACATCGCAACGGTGTAAGGGAGCATCTGTCGAGGTTGAATCGCAGCTTATCAAGCTCTGTCTTTGAGAGAATACCAGCTCGATTGATCCTTGTTTCATGAATCTAAGAGACACCCAGAAGATAAAAATCAAAGTTCTAAAGCATAGCTTCCTGATCATAACTGCCATTGATGACTGCCTATGTTGATAGCTAGATTGTTGATCTTCCTAGCTGCTGAATCCTTTGGATCAGAACACGATGTACCGGTAAAGGCGGTCTACTGCAGAAGTGGTTTTTAAAAACAAGATTCTTGGGATGTCGCAAAAGACATTGCAGTTTTCTTTTCTATCTGTTTCCAGCTGGTACTGTTCCCCGTCGTCTTGTGCTTGATTCCATCATTCCCAGTAGCAAAAGGAAGTTATCTTAATCCAAACTTTCTACTGCTGCTCAAAGACCTCTGTTACTACCTCAGCCTACTTTATGCCTTAAGCCTTAAGCCTTGCCACCTCAAAATGTTACACTTTTGGGCAATACTCACGAATCAGGACCATGTGAAATAGAAGTAAAAATCAAATAGTTTTAACCATATATGTATAGAATGGTTGTGAGCATGAAAGCTAGGTGATTTCTTCCTTATGCAATCGACGCCATGCTCTTCATTTTTTATTATCCACTGAGCTGCAGTGAAGTTGATTTTCCTTGTAAAATAACATGGTAACAGGCAGCATAATGGGAGACTTTTTTTTTTTGTGGGCTCCTTATGTACAGTCACCTACCAATCTCATCACCTTAGTGGCTGACATCGATTGAGGTAGGCCTGGCAATAAGATTGCAACTTGTGAATATAATAAGAGACCAGGCATGCGCTTGAAATTCCACTGTGGCGCCCACACGATATGGTATTCCATACCATTTATCTTGAATATCATTTCCACTGGTGGTATATCCTCAAATTTCATTTAAATAGGAATTCGTCCCACGGTTTGATTCAGCACGTGGCTGATATCACGTTGAAAGTCACGAACACAATCTAGCAGTGGGATAAATGCCTTTTTAAGTGGAATCTGAAGATATACCACTTGAGAGGATGAATATCAAGATGAACCCTCTGGATCACCATAAGGTGGCCCCATGGTGGAGTTTTGGGCATTTTTAATAGGAAAAGCTTTAACAGAGGCACAGGAGATCCGGATTCATATAAAACATGGTGTTTGCATAAATATTCTTATGCATAAAGTTTTGAGGTGTGATAACGTAAATAGACAAACGATTTGATAGACTCATGCAGGGGAAAGACCCAGCATAAGGGATAAGATATAGAGGGCGGGGCAATAGTCAAAACTAGGCATTGATACCCTAAGTTGAAAAACCTAAAAAAGAAAGCCCATGCATCTTTACAAACTGTAATTACCATTCGAGTATCGTTCTGCAAGCCATTGCTTTGCTTGAGGCATTCATTTTGGTGGGCTCCACTATGCACAAAGGCCAGGTGATGATCTATCCTGTGGGCCCCATGTTGATAGCCCACAATTGAAAAATCTTTTCAAATTGACTAAATGATCCTCGCCACCAGAATTAAATGGTCAATCGTCCAATGAAAAGCAGTGAGTAATAAAAAAAAAAAAAAATTAATATACAATCAGCCATGTGGCCCGACACGGTAGGATGACCCATCTTGTCTGAATCGAAGGAGCCTGCCAGGATCAGCAGTGGGCAGGAGTAAAGTGCAGCATCACATTATACACACAGCGGGGGCCATCTTTGTAAAATTCAGCCGTCAACATGCCCTAGGGCCCATTCTATTGACTGTATATAAAGTAAGAATCTAGATCATTTAAGGATTTTTCCTTGCAGTGATCGTGAGTGGATTAATCTCAATCAATCACATCACCGCTCAATCAATCACATCACCGTGGGCAGCCCCTGTCCGAATTTATGGCAAGTTGCCTGCAATGATGTAGTGAACCGTGATTGGTTCATTCATGAACACCATGAGGTAAGTCCTCATAGGACCCGGACTCGGTAAGTAATGCTTAAATTGAAAATAAGAGGGTTGTTGTTGTAGATAATGTGATAAGACCCACGATCGGTCTCTAGGTGGACAAGTTTTCTTATCTTTCTTTGGCCACTAAGGCGAGCAGAAAAAAAATATTTCTCAAATTATTAAGATGAACTACATCATCATCATGAACACATGATGATTTTTCCTTCGTCTTTCTGATAAAGTAAGTTAATACAGTGGATCACTCGAGTGAATTTGGTAATTTACTATTAAAGTAAAAGTGATGTAAAATATAAAATCAAGAGGGAATAAAATATAAAAGGGTTATAATAGTATTTTGTCTTTAGTGGATTGGTAGGAAGTCTTTTTAGCTTTTTGTTTAAAAAATAAATATTTTTTGTCGTTTAGTAAAAAAGGGAATATTGGTTTTTGATGTTTTTTTATTTATTTATTTATTTATTTATTTATTTAAAGGAGGAGAGAATTTTGAAGATGTGTACTTTTGACATAACCCCTTTATCTTAAAAATGAAGGGCCCTATATAGTATATAGAAGATTTAGATTTTTTAAAGATGGGCTCTACTGTATACTTGTATAAAAGGAAGGTGCTGCATAGATGGTTTAGTGTATTTTTTTGGTAGAAGATGGTTAGTACTTAGTAGTTAGTAGTGTTCAGCAGGAAGATCCGGTTGGTTGGTACAAGGACAATACTATCTACGCATCCTTCCATTCTCTCTGTCTCTTCCTTTCCTTCATTCCTTCTTCGATTTGGTCACCCATGGGCCATGGCCATTCAACAAAAAATATATATATACAATGGATTGGCACCTGACCAAACCTGAGACAACATCCGAACCCGACGATCTAGGGCATTGCAGTTCATCTGTTCATGGCATGGCCTCATTCGAGGAGAGCTTGTTTTGCGTGCCACAGCGTGCACGTGACGGCACATGCCTTCAACTTATACGGTATGAAAATGAAATGTAGCTTAAAACCATCCTCTACCTAGAGCTAGAAAGTGATAAATGAAGCGTTTAGCATTAGAAGGGAAGGGAACAACCAAAAAAAAAAAAAGCCTGAACTCGGCCTCAGCTTTCTGTCTAATTGATTGGCTGTCGTGGTGCCAGACTGTTGACCAATTCATTTTGAAAATAATTGGATATGAGTCGATTCTCTTTTCCTACATTACGTGCTTGGCGTTTGAACTGGACTGTATATCAAAATCAAGGAAGTAAAAAGGTCATCACGTAGTAGGGTTTTGCGAGGATTCAGACTGTAGACACAGATTAAATCTTCGACAATTTTATACAAAGTAGCTGCTTAGAACTTACATTATCATGCATGACACCGAAATTTTTTACCATTGCACCAAAACAATAATGACCCAAAATTAAGGCAGTATATCCCTTAACTTGGACATTGTCTGTAAAAAAATGGATGGGTAAAGGTCCAAGTTCATTACAGACCCACCTGGAACCCTTTTTGCTTTCATCTTTTCCATCATATGAATGAAATGATACCTAGAAAGAAAGAAAAAAAAAAAAAAGCATGCTTAAAATAAATGATCATATCAAATGGTTTCAGTCTCACGGCACCTCAACCATGATTATAAAAACAACGATCATGTAACATTTTCATTGTGGTTTTCATACTCATCTGAAAGTGATTCGCATGGACCCCCTTTTTTTTTTTTATTACCTTGACATTAATTATGTTCTTTTATTACATGATAAGAAGTAATAAAAACGAAGACTTGTTTTCAAAATATTTTTCAACTTTTAGTGAAAAAGTACTAAGACAAACCAGAAATCAGTAAAACAAAGACAGAGACCTAGCCAATGGATTTCTCGGCGCATCTGGATTCTGGACAGTAAGTTTCCTTCTTCCTTCTCTGTCATTCTGAGGAACAGAATACATGATGTCCAATCTAATCCATCATGTCGCACGGTACAAGCCCTCTTCTCTTTTCTTTTCGCTTGCACAGCTGCACCTCTTGATCTAATAATTGGATAAAAGGTCAAGAAAAGCAAATCCGTGTTTGGCCCTCCATTTGCACGCATAATCAAAGAAATCGTATACCCAGGCTTAATCATAAATCGAATAGGGATCAGGTCATAATCTCTACGATACCACTCAAAATACCCTAGCCTAAGCTTGTGTCAATTTTCACTCCAATAGCAGTTGGAGTGATTACTTCTGCAAAACATGTGACTTCACTAAGCTTCTTATTTGTACATTCATATATATGTGATTTATATAGACTCCGCGATCAATCTTAGTAGAGTAAGTGTAAGGACTCGATTTCTTAATTTTATTTTAAATTAATATTAGTCGTAGATTATATCTTGTGTGGACCCCACTTTTTTTTTTAAAGTTGTTTTGATTATCTCTTATTAGGATTTTCTTAGTATGACCCATCTAAGGATAAGAGGTGTTTGAATTTTATAGGGATTTGTTCAAAAGATAGATTGGACTCATTAATGGTTGAGATATGATTGGAATCACCTCTTTGAACTAAGAATTCCTTGGATGTGATAAATTTCCTTTCCCTCTTGAGAACTTAACTTTAACTTAACTTTAACCCAAACTCTTATCTTTTTACCCTTTTTTAGCCAATAATAAAAGAGGCCTTCTTATTTTATACATATCGTATCTTACTTAAAGATCTCTTCCAAGTAATTTTTTACCATACCTTTACTTTATTTTAATTTCTAGTTATTCATCTTCTAGTTATTCCTTTTGAAGCTGATGCAGGTATGCCTTTACCTATACTAGTTTTATTTCTAGTAATTGTTGTTACTTTTTATCTTTAAGTTTCTTTCCTTAGTCTTCCTTTATCGTTGCTTTATTGTTCCTATTTATTTTCATTATTTTGATTTCATGTTTTTTTGTCCATCATCTCAAGACAACCCACGCAAAGCCCACTTTAGAAATAACATCCATCCTATATGTGCCCCACTCCTGATATCCATTAAGAAACGTCCCACCCTTCCATCATGGCCCCATCCACATAGACTCAACCCCATTGATAAACGGTCGGTTTTCTTTTGGACTTAACTTGTTATTCTTTAAGATTAACCCGATCCAAACTTGATTCAGCCTGACCCATTTCCACCCGTGTCAATGTCCCAATTTCTTCGTATGCAGTTAACAAATAATGAATATTTATTGTTTGGATCTAATTTTCCTCACATTTCTATGTTGAAATTTGAGTGCACATGCACGATATTTTTAATGGCTAATCTAATAGAGGAAGCAAGGATAGATGTTATTGTTGGAACGTTTTAGTTTCTTGTGAATGTGATCTTGAGCTACTTCTTGTTGAGAATCTCAATTTCAGAAAGAGACCTCCTATTCAGGTCAAGATTTTGGCCTTAGGCCTTAATATGATGCTCAAGCCCACTAGACCTTTTGTGCTATATATGTTAGGCTGAGGCAGGCTTTTAACCATTCATAGTCACAAGCCCAGCCAGCCAGCTAACCATCTAACCAGATAATTGGGCTTAATTTCTGCCCACATATCTAAAACAGAGCCTGACATGGGCTGGCCCGTTAGGGCCTTCATTGGAAGTGGACTGGGAAGCATGGCTCTCTTATTCTATGCCACCTAAGTAAATGCATGTATTAGTTTATAAAAAGAAAGGCCTTTGTTTATAACCACATGTACTATCAAACTCTGATGTGTTTGACTGAGGGTCACATGTGAGTCCAGCGCTGATTTCTAAACTAAATGATTAAGTGCCTTGTCTATACTATATTCATAGTGTTTTGGGCATTGAATAATAGAATGGCTTACGATGGATTGTTTACTACAACTAAAATACCACCACTTACATAATTGATTAACTTGAGTCGGCCACAATTATGCCAATCCATTTCTTAGAATTGTGACCCTAAACCACGCCTATTCATCTCTCATTTTGGTCTAAACCCATGTACACATGTCCGAACCCACTTACACAACGCACTTGCTGATTACTTGGAAACTATCCTTGATAGGGACCCACATCTCTGCATCAAGTAGCTTAGCCTAGAGCGAGTCAAATTAGTCAGATCCATCATCCATTGTTGATCAAGGCAAGTAACCTTACTATGTTTCCCTAGTACTTAGAGTGTTCGATTATTTATTTCCAATATGATATATCTAAAGATTTGTTATGTTACCTTTGTAATCTATACTTGAATGCGTGGTGAGAGGGCCCAATCTTTGCATCTTAGAATTGCAGGATATTTGTTTATTATTGATTTGGTTATAAAATAATAATCTTTGACTCTATCCCAATTAATGGTTTTAGTTACAATCAAACTTGTTGGACTTAATATTCCCCCTTAAGATCTTAACCTTGTGAAATGAGCTATCGTTGAGAAATATGTTCCGTGAGTTATCTGAAATTACATCCTAAGGTTGGAGCTTTGTACATTAATATATGGTTTGATTCGCTTTTACAGCATTCCTCAATTAGTAGATTAAGACTAAACATTATCAAAATTTAAAAAATATATACCATTGACCTCTAAGGCATCCTCTAAAGTATGGGCAACGCAGCGTGGGGACGCTCACACGCGGACTTTAGTCCCTTTTGGATATGACATTGGAGAACTGAGAACCCCTTTGTGCGAAAATTACTAGTCTGCAGCTATCTCCCTTTTGTTTTGATTTGGTTTGGTTACCGGTAACGCTGGCCTTGTGCTAATTATTCGTTATTATAAAATGGTTGTACCTGGCGGGTACCTTTGTGCTTTGGTCAATTTTGGTAAACATACTTTGTTAATTTGATTTGCTGAGGAGGTGCCTTATCTTAGTTTTAATTCAAGATATTTTACTCTATTAATATGATATCATTCCATCCAATCTACCTTGTTATTTTGATTACCTTGATCATGACATTTGGGCTTTAGAACATTTGCATGCCAATGACCCATAGATTAAATTTGCTGTCAATTGACTGAAAAATCATTTGCTACGGTTTCATAGTCTGTTTACTTGTGGAGTTTTACTTATATGATTGTTTTGTTCTTTTGTATCAGAGGTCGATCCGAAATCTGAGGAACCTTAGGATGTTTATAGGGATGGGCAGAGAGATGAGCAGCGCATCACTTTATTTTATTAGCTAGTAGACTTGAAAAAAGTATTTAGTTTGTGGATCATTTGAATTCCTAGTTTAGATATAAGACATTATGAGATTGCCATATTGTTTGTGGATGGTTTATTTAGTGTGCAATGACTAATTTATTAATTTCTTTTATGTGACATAATTTAATTAGCACATGACGTGGGACCGTCGCATTATGAAATTTGAAAGTCCCAAAGACCTCATATCTCAGGGCGTGACAGTGAGATTTTGGCCAAAGCCAGACACTGGGGGACATTCTTTTGACTGGTTTGAATTTTATAACTAGTGTAGTCATAGCATTTCTATATTCCTTGCATCAGCAAATCTGGATCTATTAGTCTTGAATGGATAATCTAGTCTGTTTTTGCCTTTGTACATTCTGATCATTTTTATTGCTTTTGCCTGAATTTATTCTCATTTTCCAAAAAGATGGAATTTTTGAGAAATACTCAAATAAAGACTGCAAATTATTATTTTTAGTTACTTATAGATCAGTGATTTCTAATATGATAGAAATTCATTTTGAGGAATGGTCCAGCCTGTTGGGCCAACAGAAAAGCAGGACTAGTCATATATAGTTTAAGGGTTACAAATTTCGCCCTATGAACAGCATTTAGAAAATGGGAACTGTCTGAGAGAGACACTGCCTTTTGAGAGGGCTTCATATTTAATTATCTCAATCCTACCCATTAGATAATGTGGAATGAGTGTCATTATTTGCATGATGAATTAGAGGGCCTATATCAGTTAGAACGCATGTCAAATTTCAATCGATGTTATAATAAAAGTGTGAGGTGTGGACTGATAAGCATGAAGGCTTAGATTTATCTTAGGGGCTGTGTGGGCTGTGTTGGAGCCCATGTGCATCAAATTCCATGGAAACAAAATGAGCACTTAATAAAGGAAAATCTGTCATTTCATTGGAAGTGATAATGATAAAATAAGAAGGTAACAAGGGTTGCAAGTTCCAACAATGTATGTGGTCATAACCGACACATTTTATCAAATCCTAATGCGACCTGGTTTCTACTTTCCACTGAATATTTTAATACGATGCTCATCAATGTTCGTGACTCGCGCGGGTGTAACTCGGCATTCGCTGTTGCATACCTTGTTCATTGCTTCACCTTGGAATCTTCATCCTTTCAAGGGAGGAATTTTGCACACTAGCCCAAGTTGCATTGGAGCAGTTCTCACATAGCTGCCTGGGTTCAAAATTCTGAGTAGGCCATCTTTTACTTATTTGTGTAGTTCTTCTTCGGCTTGTGTGCTGTCTTTCTGCGTGTGTGCAGACTCTCGTGGGTCCTGACCCTTTGGCTGGGTCTTAATAAGAAAAAAAAAAAAAAAACCCACCAAAAGTGCCTTGACTTGTCACCCATCGAACTGTGTAAACCATGGGAGTAGCACACACTTGGACTGGTGTTACGCCCCGAACCGAACTAATCACGATTAAGACTAGTTAAGTGAGATTAATGCTAATTAAGCATGAATAATTGGTTTAATCAAGGTTAATGACCAAAGAGGGACAAATCAGTCTCAAATGATACATTAAACATAATGGAATGGATTTGAGTAAAATTGAATTGATTAAGATGCGTTTAGACTCAAACAAGATAGGTTAAGGACTTTTTCGTAAATACGGATTTTTACGTATTTTGTTAAATACGGAAATTCTTGATACCAACGTGTGTATCTCGAAGAGTACGTTAACTTTCATAATAGACACGATTCCATTTGACCTCAAATGGACCAAGTGAGGAGTCATTTGACTCTAAATGTAAATAAGCTTAGAAAGAAGGGGGTTTTGATGTAAAACCTCTTATATTAGAATCAAATGAATGAAATGAGTTCATTTCTCATTTCCATCTCAAAAAACCCTAGGCAACTCTCCATTCCTCTTTTCTCTTCCATTTTCTCTTTATCTAGTGTGTATATTGGAAGAGTTTCCAAGTGATTGAAGTGAGGTTATGCTACTTCATCTTCTTCCCCAAGCCATTCATCCATTATTGAAGTGTTAGAGCTTGGAAGAGAGTTCTAAATCTCTTGCTTGGAACCACAAGTAAATAATGGGTCTTCCATTAGAATTTCCAAGTTCTATTTGTGGTTTTGTAATGATTTCTAGCACAAATGACTCATGGGAGTTCATTTGTATATTTTTATGGATTAGGGTTTGAAATTGGGAAGTTAGGTCTCAAGCCAAGCTAAGTAAAGAGGGCTTTGAGTTCATTAGCTTCAAGAGAGGCAAGTATAAACCTTGCTTGTAATTAGTGTTAATCATTATAGAAATGTATGGTATTTTCATGGATTGTGTATGCTTTTCCATTAGATTATGGAGTTATTATGGATTTAATGATGTGTTTAATGGATAATTAGAAGTATGGATTTGTGAATGAATGATGTATGAGGAGGGAACAAGAGGTTCCAATGATCTTGTGTAGGTTGGGAAGTGTAATGGAGAAAGAAGTAGAAGAAGAGAGAGTGTATCAGAATTTTCGGATGAAATTCTGGAGGGTCCGCTCGAGCGAACAGTATGTCCGCTCGAGCGAACGAGGTTCTGTTTGGACGGACTGAAGTTCTGAAGGGTTCGCTCGAGCGAACATTAAGTGCGCTCGAGTGAACATAGTTCTGTTTGGGTCCGCTCGAGCGAACAACGTTCTGTCTTGGTCCGCTCGAGCGAACAGTAATCCGCTCGAGCGAACCTGATACTGGCCCTGCGATGACAGTCAGTTTGAGTCCGGTGAATTTTGGATTTTGGATTTTTACGAGAACTTGGGGTATGTCTCGTGAGTATAAACGCTTCACCGATTAGTTTTAAGACTAATCATGGATGAGATTAAGTTATTGAGAATTAATGGTGTTTTTGAAAGGGTTCCTTGAAAGAACCATATTAATTAATAACTGCCTAAGCTCAATGGGTGATAATTACGGAGACTACTAATGCACATACTAAATGTATAAATGTAATGTCCATCGAGAATAACATGTGTATTTAGAAACCAAAGGTTACACCCGAATGGTCGTTTAGGATTGAGTTAAGATTGAGTAAAACCATAGGTAATTCATAATGCTCTCGTAATATCATTGTGATCCAATCTAAGGAGATTGGTATTATTTTTATTCCTTTCCTTTGTCATGAAAGGAACCATTGAGTTGAATTGGATCCATAAAATGATTTTTTACTGAAGGATATTGACCCGTGAGTCTGGCACTACCTAGCTATTGTATTAGAGTTCTAAATGAGTTCAATGATGAATGACTAATCCTGCTGCAGCAGATGGATATTGGGGTGTTCTGGAGCTCCGTGGTGATGCTAGTTGTCCTTGGCCCGGACACTAGTAAGTCCCACCAAATTCCGATCATATCTTCGGATATTGATTAATGCATTCCATTGGAAGATGAATCCTCCCTTTAAGGGGAGATTGTAAATAAATGAATCCTTCCTTTAAGGGAAGATGGTAATAAAAAGAAATACAATGCAATGAATGCTATGGTTGTGGCCATTTTATATATGTTTATTAATTGATCTTGTATCTACTTATTGTCATTGTAGAAATTGTCTAGATTTCTCTAGAATTGAAATTGTTAATAATGCAATATAAATGTATTAATATGCCATTACAAGAATTGTTTATACATTGTTGAACCGTCGTGTTCATTAGTGTTATTGATGGCATTACATGCCCGATTGCCCCAGCCGGTGCAACAGCGCCTCCGGCGCCAGCGGAGGAGACCGCTCCGATTCCTCCAGGAAGACTGATTGAGTGGAACAGGCGAGATACCATATGAAATGAGTATCCGAGTGCGAATGGAAATTGGAACGTTTTGAGAAATGTTTTGAAGGACTGTTTATAAATTCATTTTTGTGAATATAATTAATTGACATCTGCATAATGTTTTGAAATGCAGTGTTGATCAATGTATATTGGAAATGATACATGTATAAGAACTTTATTTTGTATACATGTAAACCGTAATTGATATTGTCAAATATGAATGTTTCCGCAAAAGTTTTGTATTTGACAGGTATTTTGAGAATGTTATCCCTTGTGGATTTCATTTTAACTTCGGTTAATTCGGGATTTAGGGGAGTAAGTATGATGATCATGGCTCGGGATTACCGGATCTCGGGCCCGGGTCGTGACAACTGGGCTTGGCTGCACTTGCGACATGAGGTTGTTCACACCAGGGCTCAGTGTGTATATATTTTCTGTAGACAGCTGAATCGCTGATATCATTGATGGGTGTAAATACTAAGCCCATGTTTGGCATCTCTATTTTATGCCTCTATTTCTCTATATGTCTAAATCGCACAGAGGTTTGAACAATTAGAGCGTTTGGCACAAGATTTTAGACTCTTTCCGCTTTAGACATTTAGAGCCAAATCCTCTAAAATCCAAATGCTACAAAAGTAGGTAGATGAGAAATAGAGTTTTTGGGTCTTAAAATATAGAGGCGATGTATTTAAAATAAATTCGTGTGTTACTGAACGCGTTTTTTTTTATTCTAGCCTCTGTTTTTTATGGCTCTTTTTTTAATGGATCTATTTTAGATGGAACTATAACAAAAAGAGTAGAGATACCAAACAAGAAGTACTGCTCGAACGGTGATCCTCACTCTCTCTCTCTCTCTCTCTCTCTCTCTCTCTCTCTGCAAAACAAAGCAGCCCAAACTCTAAGCAGCTTTAGGTCCAACAAAAAATTTGGTTTGCTTTAGAAAATTATGTTCATTTTGCCCGCTTGGGATCGTGCCAAGTAGGCAAGGGATGAGAGGAGCATAATTTCATTTTGACACCAACCCCATATATATATTGTAAGAACTGTTTGTTACTGAAAGGCCGGGCACAAACATGCTCATCTGGGCAAATCCATCAACGGCCCTAAACAGAAGGGTTGTCGCTCGGAAGCAAGTTGAGGCTGTGGAAAGCAGACATCCAAAAGTGAAAGGTTTGACAAGATTTGAATTGTTGAATATATGGATTTGGAGGACTCTCCATCGCTAGCCTGGAGCATCTCATTTGAATTTAACCTTGGACAGAATCTTGTCCCGACTTTCAGTTTCAGCGAATAAATTATAAAGTCACCTTATCCTATACAAGGAATCCTCTTTCTTAGGTTGCAAAGAGAATGGATTGGAATCTGGTGTGGTTGGCATACAGGAGATTCTCACCATTCCTGAAAATCTCAGGTTAGCAGTCTTCTCAGTTGCTTTGTAAAGGGGCTGCTGAATTGTGCAAACCTCATTTTGAATAGAAGAGGATGCATCCCCACCACCATATTTATGAAAAAACAATCCAATTAATTGACGTTCTCCTGTCTCTCTTTCTCTGGAGACATATCGGGCCACTCCTCATCTTCCACTCTATTTAAATGTGGACCTCACCTGAATCCACTAAAATCACTGAGCAAGAAGGCCTCATCATGGATTAGTGGATGAGCCCGAGATGGGAACTATCTGTAATTATCACTATCTAATTAAGGGCTTCAAAATTTAATTGATGGTTCTGAAAGTGTATTTAACTGTTAAATTCTTTGGCCCTTTATTAGATGGTTACGGTTATTGATCATGTTCAAGAAACACTTATCTGAATATTTATGATGAGACTTTCCAGCACGGTAATTTGTATGCATCTAAGCGGGCCATAAAGGTGATATGAGTGTCAAATTGTCCTTGTGCCAATTCAGAAGGAGGGAAGAAAACAATCAACCGGGGGCAAAGTGGTCAAGTGGTATGCAGCTAATCCAGGGTATACAACATGGGAGGTGCTTAGAGTTAGGGTAGAGAGAGAGAGAGAGAGAGAGAGAGAGAGAGAGAGTTTAGAGTTTGACTACTACCATGACTCAATTCAGTCATTCTCCTGTTTATCACCAATTTACATGTTTAGTCATGAAATTATATTTAGATTTTGAATTATTTCAATATTTAATATTAATATTTAAGATTGGCGGGTGGGGGAAGTTAGGTTTGAGTCTGGGTGGGTATGGGTTGAATATATTCTTTACCAAACTCGACCGATTGGCATCTTTCTCATCATGTCAGCACCACACAAATGAAACCAAGAAGCGGGCCGTTGATACCATCGAAGAGGTAGAAAATATAAATAAAAACGCCAACACAGCCAAAAGAATACAAGCCAAGGATCCATCCCCAATGCCAATCCATCAGTAATTCAGTATAGCACAAATGGTGAGACATCTCACTCCAAGGACGCAACTGATGATATTGGTTTGGGACTTGGGCAGACGTCAAGTGTACACTTAGAGCATATAATAGTAGTAATAAGTCACGAGCATAAAAAAAAAAAAAAAAAAAAAGTTACTGCAAATTAACTTGTATAGATAAATAACATTTTAAAGGAAAGAACGAACAATAATCGTTCCAAATCCATCATAGATTGCTTGTTCATAGAACACCTTTTAATTGCTTGTTCATATATTCTCAGCAAGTGAAAAAAAGTATGTTCCAAATCCATCAACCCATTAATCGACCCATCAAAGGGAGGAAAATGAAGCCCAAGTATTTACTTAGTTCTAGGCCAAAAACTCAAAATATGAAAAATGTAACAAACAATAATTATCAACCCATTTATGAAAAATGGTTCCACACTTCATAACATATAAATTTCATAAAATAGCAAAGAAAAAGAATGATAAAGACAAACCCACACGGCTGAAAAAGATGGAGAAACAAAGAAAAACCCAATTACATCATAGAACATCTATAGCTAGGGATGATCATATCGACAAGGGCAAAGTAAAATACACCCACTTATAAAGATCTTACATAAAAATTGACACAAACCATACGAACCCATTGTAACACACTTTTAATTAGATTTCTCCATATTAAACCCATCAAACACTAGGATCGTAAACAAAAACGAAAGAAAAAGTAAACAGTCTGAAGCATTAAACAGAGAGCAAGGAAGAGGTGGATTTGAAACCAAAAGGGTGGCAAGCAACCAGATAGTAGGCCACCTTGTGCTTGATCTTCCTCAGCAGCAAGACCTTCCCACCGCTCCACTGAAATACAGAGAGAAATATGCCTTTGACAGCACCTCTAGTTCCTACCTTTGAGCTTTTCACCATGGCCTCCTCCTCCTCATCTTCTTCTCCTTCCCAATTAAGAGGGTAACTCCTTAAGAACGCCCTCCTGTTGTTGTAATCTTCATACCTAAAGCTCCTCACTCTCACTCCATCTTCTAGTTCTTCCTCCATAGCTTGCTTAAACAGCGTTGGTTTCTTTCTTCTTTGATGAAAGGAAAGAGATCTTATGTAGCTGAGAGAGAGAGAGAGAGAGAGAGAGAGAGATTATTTTCGAAGGCGGGCCTTTCCCGGCAATCTGATAAAAGAGGGTGGAGGGTGGAGACAAAAACACAGCGGATAACACCGACTATTTTAAGAAGAGGATACGAACTAGAGATGGTCCATTTGGTGGGCCTTCACCAATTAAAATCATGAAAATCCTAGCCGTTGGATCTCTTTTGGAAATTTGTCTTTCTGTCCCGCCCAGAACGAGAATCAGAAGGCGAAGAAAGAAAAAGAGAAAGACAATGACAGAAAACATATTCTTATTCCTTGTGCCTGCCCGGCATGGCGACGTTTCGCCTGTTGGGAACTTGGGAAAGCTGCTAACATTTGAAAACAGAGACAAGAAAAAGGACCGGACATATTCTCAAATTTTCTGATCCATCACGCCCATAACATCTTTTCTTTGACTGGCGACCAGATGGATGGTTCAGATTATAAGACATTTCATGCCATCAACGGTAAGATGTATATAGGAGAGTTACATGTATGTATAAAGTTATATCATGTCCATTTATAGAGAATTGAACCCCACTGGCGAAGAGGGCTTTCACCTGATCAGTAACCAAAAGATTGATCCTTCGTTACAATGATTGCCTACCCATCAACAATCTATATTTACACGGCCTCCTCTTATGCTTTGAGGTTTTCGCATAATTAATTAGCGAAATAAATTTAATATGAAATCAAAACCGACCGATTGCTAGTTCAAATCTATCCGACTTTGAAATGTGCCAACCAATTTTCACCCAATGAAGAGTATTGAAAAGCATTTATATTGCCTCTACTAACACGTGGTTTTGATAAATATAGGTTAGCAAAGGAATTTTAATATATACCAGTAGAATCATATGTATTTTATTTTTCATGCATATCACTTGAGTCTAAGGGTTTTTGGGTTAGACCAAATCGATTCAGACTCAATTATAAATTGTATTCAAAAGGACGTGAGTACTCATTTTATAATCCGATAATTGAACCTCCATTCACATTCATACGCCAAAGCGAATAGGCTATTTTGGATAAGATTAATTTGTATCAAAGATATTAGGAAAATGAGGAGCAAGTGTTGGGCCCATATATGTGTGGACGTCGTAAGTACTACTTGCATGTCGATTACTTGTCAAATTTAAATGTTTTTAAAAAAAAAAAGTGGTGGGTAACAAGTCATTATTAGGCCAGAATCACATGAATAGCATCCATATCATCTATGTAGAACTTTACGTGCACAAAGCATAAAAGTAGAGAAAAATTAAATAGACAGATTACCTTACTAGTGAATGTATGACATAAAAGAACTATTTTGGTTAAACGTCTGCTTTGAAGATACTAGACTGAATACTTTAGTCAAATGTATATAATTATTTACACTAGTTGACTTGAACGACAAGATAATTAATCAGTTACAGGGACTATGGAACAACAAGATACGTACCTCAGACCGACACAAGTGGTTTGAACACTGACAAATCTTAGAAACTGTATTTTTCGCTCTTACTAATGTCTTCATGACCTCGAACCCATTATCCATTTTTGCTTTGTAAGTTACAAGACGTGAACTCAACCCGATGTCCGTTGTTGCAATCTCTCTGTCATTTCAAACCTCCTAGGTCTCTCTGTTTTTCTTTTTTCTCTCTTTTTCCCAATTTCTCTCTTTTTCCCTTTCCATTGACACAAAGGATTCGATTTTCTATCTGTCTTGTTATTGTATAATTCTTAAATTTGACATCATTTTTGTTTTAGTGACATTTTTGTTTTTAGTTTTATTTATATTTTTTCTTATTATAATATATTAAGTTGTAAGGTTTTGGATCTAATTTTGACTTTATTTTTTAATTTTGACCAAAAGTTATTTTCTGTTTCTACAACTGCTAACATAGTCTCCATCCACTTTCCACTAATATACTTCCCCGACTTATAAACTCTCATCTTCCACCTTTCCGACGCACATAGATTCCTATCTTTTCATGCATATCCGTGCTAGTCATGGATTATACGGATCTCTCTCTCTCTCTCTCTCCGCCCCTTCTATCTATCTAAATGCAGAGTCTGATAAGTGATAATTCATTGAAGGAAAATTGGATCATTCTGCAGTGTCTCTTTTTTTTTTTCTTTTATATATATATATATATATTTTTTTTTTTTGTGGGCCTTTTGAGTTTCTAGAATCAAAATTATCACTTTTATTGAATGATTAAAATTAGAGGCTATACTTTTATCTAGCATCGGGTGCACGTATCTCAAGTTTGGCCACTGGATCAAACCTCCTGAAAATGGGATTGATAATGCAACTGAGACGGGGAACGTTCTGATCCAATGGTCCAACTACACACGAAGGCCCCACGATGCTAGCATTGTCTATATTTAATTAATCCTCTGCTCCGCGTATTAACTTGATGGTTTCTTTCTCATTATTTCTCTATCTCCACTTGTTTTCGTTCCTGTTGGGGATTTGATTTAGTCTGTCAGCATCTATGAGTAAAGAAAAGCGTTTCCTTTATTCTATTTCATTTACTTTATTGGTTAAGGGCCTGTTTGCATATAATACACGGGGCAAGTTTGATAAATGGAGAGGAATCCTTGTCTGACAAATTTTTTTGGCGCCGCAAATTTGGCTGGCACAGTGGAATCAAAGATGATTTCTTCAAACCTACATTTGATAAGAAGATCATAATCCAAAAAAAAAAAAAATCACTAATGACAAACATTACTTAATGGGAAATTTAAAAAAATAATGACAAACAAATACTTTTCTAACTTCAAAAAACTTAATGAAATTTTGACTGAGTCTATCCTTAATGGGAGGGCATTTCAAGATTATTTTTCCCTACCTGTTTAGTACATGTACATGGTTAAACACTTCATATCAACAATCTAGTGTCCCACCGAACTTCAATAAATCAACTCCATACATAAATAGCATAATATATCACACATTAGACATCACAACTAGTCCATTAATCATTGTTAACTATGCTCAAAAGATCATCAATAATAGACAACATAAATATAAACACTACAAACATTGATGTAAGTAAGACCATATCGAGCACTCCCTCCTGCTAGCTTCCCACATATCTTAAGCCAATTGTTCTCTCAAATTGGTCATGAATTGCCTATCCGCATCATTAGGACCAACAATTTGTCCTCTCCTTCATTGTGATCCCCTTCATCAACCAAAGCATACTCTTCCATTATCTCATTCAATGCCTCTCGGAATAATTCGTCCTCAGTATTCCAATGTCGGATAAAGTTGTGTAGCAAGTTGAACAGTTCGTCTTTAGTTCTAGGCACCTACGTTGTTGACCATTCTTTTCGGTGATAGAGAACACAGCGGGGTCCAAAAACCATGCGTGTTCTCATAACCGGCATCTACGAGATAATATTTTCCTATTGAACAATTTTAGGACATTCTTGTTAGGCCTTCAATGTACCAAGCTTTATGCATTCGATAACAAAAGGGCTCAGAGTATCGTACCGGTTAGAACACATAACCTGTTATGGGGCCATCTCCAAATTGAATCCTGAAGAACCCTAGAATCTGCGGTTGATCCCACTCATCTAGCAAAAACATATAAGAAACGCATATCAAATGATACAATGACCATCACGTTTTGTGATAATCAACCATCTCTATTACGACAGCAAACTTGATCTTCATGTCTAACCCATGCGGGATATGTGCCTCGTCTATTGCTTTGACACAATCCTATAAACAAATGTGACATGCATAAAAACCTAGTGCATGGTTGGCTAAAAAAAGCATAGTATATGGTATCATATTTGATGCATTTTCAAAATGTTACCTTGAAAAATGGTAGAACAAAGGATTATTCACAACCTCAGGTGGACACTTTCCTTCTAATTGCTTCACATATGCGAAGCGAGTTTTATTATTGCATCCAATGTCGAGTCGAAGTATCAGTTGGTTGTTTTCCTTGAATGCTGAAACTAGTTCTCAATTATTCGATTTCTTTCACTATGACCAACAGTTAATAAAAGTATAGACAACTGCTCTTGCACACTCACCGTACGGCAGTCTCTTAGAAGGTCCCTACACCTTAGCTCACTAGCTAATACAATGAAACAACCAGTGCTCATTCTAAATACGTTAAGACATTTATAGGGGTGTCTGATCAATATCTCCTTGATATAAATCATGAACTTCATCTTCGATGAGATACTGGTAACAATACCATAAAACACGCACTGTTGTAAAAGCAGAAGTTAATAGTATCAAAAGATCTTGCCTGCCCATGTTGTGAGTGAAGAAAAGAACCATGTAAGTCAACATAAAAAAACAACCCAATGTGTATAACTCATTCCAAAACAATATGAATATAAGTCATTCCAAAAACATCCTAGTGAACACCACAAATTAATATATGTGACTAAGGGTCCAAAATCAAATATGGGTTTGTCTATATGTTTTTTTTCCCCCCAACTAATATGGACTTAAAATGACGACGGAAACCATGATAAACTCATGTTACTGTCTACTGATCAAAGGAATAAAAGTGCTTCCTTGTGCCTACACTGCCAGATACAGATACAGACATGGAAATGTTAAATGAGGATAAGGAGTCCACATAAATATCTTATTATCCTTTAAATACCATGAGAAAACAAGGAGTTCACATAACTCAAACCTCATGTAATTGTGACCATAGGTTGCAACATGCTAGTTGAGCAGTATTTGGTAATATTATCAATATTGACACTATCGGTTTGTTAATTTTAAAGCATATTACCAAATGTCCAAAGATCACGGATCATCAAACAACCTTTCGGTCCCATTAGTGGAAATGAAATCAAGGGAGGATGGAAAATAAATACCCAGCCATCACCCGAGTAATGTTAATCATTGGAAAGTGGAGGTCTCATCTATACGTTACCTTATATCCTTCATCTCTCACCTCGTATCATTCTCATGCACCTCCTTCATTCAAACACATGTAACATAATTTATCAATCCAACATAGAATGGGTTGTCAAACCAAAGTCATATGTCAGCAGTTAAAATTCAGAGGTTCACAAATGATTGAAACACAAGCCATGGTAATATTGGAATACCACAATAATGAGTAAATGACCACACAGCCAAACCACTGATGCTTCAATGGCGAGGCACTTTGGTATCATAAGAGAGAGACCATGGATCGATCCCTGGTCATCACATACATTAAGAGTATCATCTCTTCTGCCACTGTTCCAACCTAGGGGAGAGAAAAAGGACCACATAATTAGAGCTAAACAACATGCAAAACTAGCATATTCAAATCCTTCCTTTTGGCCTATTTATTTCGTGTAATTGGATTTGTAGGATCATATTTATATAAGTGGTTAAAAATGAAAAAATATTCAAAAATGACCATCAAATAATCTCCTCTTCAGTGAAAGTTGAATCAAGGGAATATGGGAAATAAATACCCAGTCATTACTACTAGTACTTCAAATTCTAGCAAAGTCATGGTCTCATCTACATCGTTACCTTATATCCTTTACCCCTCACCTCATATCATTTGCCTCTCACCTCTTTAATAATCCTTTGACAAAACTAATTTGACCATGAATTCCTATGTATTCTTTGCAAGCAAAATGGCCCTTTGTGTTGTGTTTTCAAGAATTAGTTGATACAGCAAATGAATGTAGCTGAGACATACAATTAGGGTGGATAAATGGCACATTGCTTCACTTCAACAATAAAAGCTCTTTCCAAGGACAACTTAATTAAATGACAAGGATGTGCTGCAATTGGCAACCCGAAAGTAATAACCATGTTCGGTAATTTAATCTATCACACAATCCAATGCAGATTTTCACAAGAAAGAGCAAAATAATAAAAGTCTATTTCAAATTGCTCGTGGGAACAAATAGTCCAAACATGAAAAAAAAGAATGAAACAGGTGCATTTGATGTAGAAATGAACTATAATCACATGTTTTCAAATATGAGGATTTTCTGAGTGGCATGTCCTTGTAGTATAGTTGAGAGAGAGACGACAGAGAGGCCATTGGCTGGCTTTGCTTAGCTAGTTAGGACAATGTATAGTCTGTGGGGGTGCGTGAATTGGGCTCCATTGTCAAATGGGAAAAGATAGCCTATTTCATCAAACACCTTGTCTACAATATTCAACATGCTTTCCAAAAACCTCTGCAAAATACAACAAAACCCAGAATGCAAATGTCTGTTTATTTACTTCTAATTTCAAGTCTCCGCGAATCCATGCATAGAGAGCGTAACAACTACCAAATGAATGGGAGATAGATATGTAGATTTGCAGAAAGACACGAGTTGAAGATGAGAGAGATGAGAAATAGGGATCTGTAGAGATGGGGCGAGACGGACTTAGAGGAGTATCAGATGAGATAGAGACAGAGACAGAGAGGTGAAAGGGAGTACCTGAGATCGAGATGAAGAGAGAAGGAGAGAGAGAGAGAGAGGCTCTACTCAAATGGAGATGACGAGAGATCAAGAGATGGAGAGAAGCTCTGCAAACTCGTTCCAAGGGTCCGGACATCGGACGGACTCGTTCCGAGGGCGGGCCGTTTGGTACCTTTACATGTAAAATAAAGTAGGGGAATTTTCAAATATGGCATTGACTTTTTTCCTTATTTAAGAAAAGAACACAAGTACTAAAATATTTCAAATTAGTCTCTAAACTTTCCAATAAATTTTTAGATAAGGACATCTGGCCATTTAAAGGTATTTTCCGGTGACTTTTTCCCTCAGTATTTTAAAAATACCAAGATTATCCTTCATTTAAAGTCATGATATGGTTTCGGCAGTCACTATATGTAGCCAATCACTGTAGGAATATTGGGTGTCATTGATTACCGTGAAGACACCAACGAGGGAAACGAAGAGAATATAGAAGAAGTAAATGAGAGTTTTATTACAATGAAAGGTAATTTGAGTATTAAAGAAAAAAAAGGAAAAAAGTTGCCAAAAAATAACTTCAAATAGATGGATGTCCTTAATTGAAAACTTCTTGAAAAACTTAGAGATTCATTTGAAAAGTTTTGAAACTTGTATCCTTTTTTGAAATAAGGACAAAACTTAAGGACGTTTTTGAAATTCTCCCAATAAAGTAATAACTACCGTATCCCCAAAACCAATGGTCTTCCAACCACGTAGCTTTTTGTAGGGAAATGATAGTTTTGCCCAAATTTTTATCCTTATATGCATAATTTAAAATCTTGGACTCAATTTCTTTAGTAAGCATGTAACATTAACAATTGTACTTATTGGGAGAGAATAACACTACATAAGTCCATTTTTTTTATATCAAAATCAGGGTTCATTTTATTAAACCCAATCATTAGGGGTATAACGGTTCGGTTAATCGGTTATTTTGGAAAAACCGTTAACCGAACCATAACCGCGGTTTTCTGTATTTGAAAACCGTAACCGTAACTGTACAGACAAAAACCGTAGAAAACCGAACCGCGGTTAACCGCATAAGATGATTCGATTACGGTTAATAACCGTGGAAAAATTTGAATATTAATTTCTCAATTTGCATCTTCCTTTTTGGTTTAATATACAATAACTTCTTAAGTCCAGTCAATTTTGCGAAAATTTTTACTTATGTATTGCGAAAATTTTCATTCTGCTCCCCTTTTTTTTCCTTTATTTTATAGCGGTACGGTTAACCGTGTGCGGTTAACCAAACCGCATTTTACGGTTCGGTTCGGTTAACCGCAGTGAATTTTTATGTAAAACCGTAACCGAACCGAACCATGCAGTTTTTGGATTTCATTAACCGTAACTGTAACCGAACCGTGGAATACGGTTATTAACCGCGGTTCGGTTCGGTTCGGTTCGGTTAGACGATTTCTCGGTTTTTTTTACACCCCTACCAATCATGACAACAATCAACACATGTACTTATAACTAGTTATAATTTATCCAATCCATACATGATCCACCGTTGGATTGATGAAAGTTTCAAAATACATGATTATGTTTCATGTGTAGGGTTATAAAAAAATATTGGAGGAATGGGCAAATGAAAAAAAATATATATTAATTTTTAGAATTTGCAAGGGGGGTGGTGTTTGGCTTTATGTAAAGGAAATATTGGGAGAAAGGGGCAAATGTAAAAAAATAAAAAAAAATGTAAAAAAAACATAATAATTTAGCATTTGCAGGGGGAGGAGGGAATTTTAAACTCTTCTCAAATATGGGTAGGGGATTCAGTCCCCAGGCCCCGCCTTGTACCAGGGCCTACCCCCGGTCTTGTGCATGAGAGAGTTATTGAGAAAAACCATTGGGACTTAAGATAAAATAGTGGATGTAAGGGTAAAGTTGTCATTTATTTAAAAATCCAACAAAAATCTTATGGTGGTTTCTCATTCTGGTTAGGTGATTTTAGGGACATGAAAGGCATTAAAAGAAGGTATGGGCCTATTTACAAATACTAAATCCTCATGAGCCTATTTACAAATCCTATAAACCTTAGGGGGTATATACAAAAAGCTCTAAATTAAAAGAGAATAAAATATGATGAGGTTATTATGGTATTTTAGGCATTGAGTATTTTTTACTTTCTTTATAGAAAATTATAGTTTATTTTCTCTTTTAGTGGAGAAGGGAGGTTGATTTAAATTTTTTTTTTTTAAGATGAAGGGAATTTTGAATTAAAGTGTTAACTAGAACAACTGATATAACAATAAAAATGGTGATAGTAATTTGGCAACTGCATGATTGGAAAAAAGCCATGAACCACACAAAGAGTAGTAGTGAACATTATTATTCAATTGTTGCCGTTGTTTTTATTATTGTTGTTGTACTACTATTGTTGGAAAGCTACAGAAACAAGCAGTTTCATGCAAGCCGTGAGGGGTAAAATTCCAAAAATAAGAAACCCAATATATATAATAGTGGCTGGGTTTAAAGTTCGGTGAATGTATATGAAAAATTATAGAATGTTGATTTTATGTTTAAGATCGTGCTAAAACATAGGCCTTAACCAAGTACAACCCAAGCCCACACGAGATGAAATTTGACATAGGCTCGCTCAATTTAGGGCCGGAATTGGACAACCTCCGGCAAGCCCTCCCAATGTTCGAGACGGAATTGAATAACCCATGCCCAGGCCCGGCCCAGGCCCATTGGCAAGCCTAATTGTTGGCGCCTTGAAATTCAGGGTGCCCCGATTATTTATTGATGGCCCCCACCTATAGAACATTTGGATCAGAATGTTCACACGTGGACATCTCTTGGGAGAAAATTTCGCATTACATATGTATTGAATTGGAAAAACATATGTATTATTTAAAAAACACACATGCCCTGCTGTTAAATTTAACAATACTTTTACTGTACGATTATGCACATGGTGGTTACTACAGCAGACGGCAGTGTGTTCTCACTAATTTAATTATTTAACGATAATTATATTATGGAAGAAGTGAAAGGATGATGCAAAAGGGCACATGTTACATCGGGACTTTAATTTGAAAGGAATTAAATTTACCATTTCAGGGAGTGCATCGGTCTAAGTCATAAACTTCGTACCTGACTTGTTAATGACTTTCTTACCTTAAAATGTGTTCTAGAAAAGAGAAAATAAAGGAACTTGCAAATCTTTTTTTTAAATTAGCTTTAGAGGGTTGCTGCATTATCAATCATCAAAAGCCTTTCCTCCTGTATCTCGCTTCCAATCCGTCCAAAGTTAGATCTCTTTCGGTTCTCCATGTCATAATTTTCTTTCTATCAAAAAAAAAAAAAAAAAAAAAAAAAATTATCTCGCCCTGCACATTCTACATATTATACATTATTATTAATATATTAAAGCAAAGGGAGAGGTGGGTTGTGAGAGGCGCCACGTCAACATCAAATGAATTCTTCTTTTAAATAAATATACTCTAAAACCTTACAATGATTTAATGAGCAATGTCATTACATTCCACTATTTTTTTTTCTCCAAAAATATTTATATTAATATCTTCTATCTCTTAAAGTCTCTCAATCAATATCCCCTAAAATCTCTTTCTATTATAATAAAACCTCCTCCCCATCCACAAACGGAATTCTCTCTCCTAACCTTACTAATCTCATCCCCATCCACAAACCGAATTCTCTCTCCTATTCTCTACTCAACGATTTTGTGAGTAATGCAGTGGGCCCACATAGCTTGTAAAGTAGCCAATTTCTAAAAGTGAGGTCTTGGATGTTAATCCTTTAAAATATGCCTAGTTGTGTTAAAAGAAATTCCAATAAGGAATTCTTGGCAAAAAAGAAAGAAGAAGCCCCTGGGATAGGCGCACACCCAAGTATAAGCTTTTGGGGCCAGTCACCTTGCGGGACTTGGATCCGCTTAAAAAATCTACTTGGAAATTCTTGATCCGTCTCCAAAACCGACATAAAAATCTTGGATTTGTTTCCAAATCCAACTACCTATTTGGGCCTGTACCCCTTCAAATAAGAATCCTGGGCTTTGCTTGGAACTTACTTTACTTAACAAATGGCTCCCATGTCACAATAGATTAGAGGACCAAAATGCTCTTAAAGAGGTTTAGCTTCTTTTGGATATACTTGTTAAGCAACGAAAATTTTAAAATCAACACAAAAGATTTAAAGGTTGTACTGGACCACGGTTTGCACCCGAGGGTTAGCTCAATTGGCCTAGGACTATGGTTTGCCTACGCACATCGATGGATAGCTTAGCTGGCCTAGGACCACGATTTGCACCCGGAGGTTGTAGATTTGAAACTACACTATCATACTAGGGCACTGGGAAATTTTACCCCGCTTTCTCTCCGGGGTATGTAGGGATTATTCTGGTCCAAAGGACTGGGAACCCCGCGTTATAAAAAAAAAAAAAAAAAAGCCGTGGGGAGGAAAAGAAGGAAAAGTAGGTAGAGCTACAATGCGGGGTCCTTATACTGCAGTGAAACGCTCTTCTTATGCACAAACTGGGGCTCTAGTCTCTAGTCTATCTTAGAGGATATAAAATCTTCAATTTTACAAACACCGGGCATGTTTCATTTTTTTTTACCGCACATATTACCAACCACAATACGAGAAAATTTTCAGCTATACAAATACTCGGTGATAAAAATTCCTCTCCAGTGTGGTGAGTTGTCCGGTTGTCCTTAACCTACCATAAAAAGTGTGTGTGTGTTTTTTCCCCCCTTTTCTCTTTTGTACAAGGGGCATAAATGCTGAGTTTGAATCCTCAAAGTAGGGGTGTAAATTGGGTCAAGCCGTGGCTACATGAAAAAAATTGTGTTGTGAGCCGGCACGGCCTATCAACTATATTGACCGTGCCGGCCTTGCACGACCTACAGCGTGGGCTGTGCTCTACCAGGGTGCCTAGGCCATGGCACGGCCTTACAAGCCTGGTATGATGTTTTATATAAAAAATACAAGTTTTTTTTTTTTTATGTATAAATTTTTTGTTTTTTATTTGTAAATTAGCATCAATATTTGTGCATTTATTTTAATAGTTTTAACTTTATTTCAAGGTGAGCCCCTAAAAGTCCATAAAATCTCTTTTGATTTATATATAAATAAAAAATAAAAAATGAGAAAGGAATATGGGCCTGGCGTGACAAGGCCTAGACACGACTGGGCCGGCCTCAAAGCGGGCCATGTCGGCACGTCACAGCCCAATTTACACCCCTACCTCAAAGTAGTCTCCCGCATGCTTGTCGTAAGTGGAATTTGTGGAACTCCACTGTCTGGCCCACCTTTTGATAATCCCAAATGTTAAAATTTAATGTCACCCCTGCGGTGGTATATTCTCAAGTTTTAATTTAAAAGAAGTTAGTCCATCGTAAATAACTGATAATTTGGTTAGCATACTCTTGGACATTAATTATATTTTTAATTATATGTTTAATTTTACAGTAGGATCGACTCTTATTAAAGTAAAATGAAAGAATATACCACTGACTAAATAACATTCAATTTTAATGGTTTCGATAATTAGCAAGTAAGGTCCGTTTGGCATTGTTCTTATGTTGTTTCCAATTTTGTACTCAGATCAGGTTGTGCTGAGATCATATTGTGCCGAGGATATACTCTGCGGAACTTGTTTGGCATCATTATATTAAATTAATCTACTAAGAATATGCTGTACCAAACTTGTTTGTTAACATTATAAAAGTTTTGATATAAAGAGTGGACGCATGATTTATAATTTGAGACCCTCCTTTTATTGTTTATGCCACTCTATTATTATCATATATGGGACCCAGCTGTAGTAATTAAAATGTGGTACCCATATTTAAAAATCAAAACATGGAACCCATTTTACATTGTGGACCCACCTTTATAGGAATTTTAATGTGGGGCCACCTTTTGTGAATGTAAATATGTGACCCACCTTTAGAAATTACAACATGGTACCACATTTAGAAATTAGAATATGGGCCCCACATTATTAGGATTTATAATGTGGGTCCACCTTTTGTGGACGTGACCATGTGACCAACATTTAAACAAAGTGAATCCGCATTTTTTGTGATTGTGGACATATGGCCCACCTTTAGAAATTACAATGTGGTGCCCACCTTTTATAAATTTGAACGTGGGGGAAATACTTTCATAAGATTTACAATGTGGGCCCACCTTATAGGAATTATAATGAGGGGGCCATTTTTTTTGTAATTGTAAACATGGGACCACCTTTAAGAAATTACAATGTGGTACCCACCTTTAGAAATCTGAATATGAGGCTGCATTTATAAGATTCACAATGTGAGCCCATATTCATATGATTTACCATATGATTCCACCGTTTGTGATTGCGATCATATGAACCACCTTAAATGAATTATAAAGTGGGGTCACTTTTTCAGTGATTGTAGATATGAGACCCACTTTTAGAAATTATAAAGTGATGCACACCTTTATAAATTAGAAGATAGGGTCCACATTCATAGGATTTTTAATGCGGTCCTACCATTATAAAATTATAATATGGGCCCACATTTTGTGATTGTAACAACGTGACCCACTTTTAAGATTGTGAACATGGGGCTTTCTTTTTTGAGATTGTGAACATGAGGCCTACCTTTTTAGGACAAGGAGAGGATTTAGAGTATTTAAATGACATTTTTTAAAAAGTAAGAGATAAGTAAGAAATAATTGTACCAACAAATTGTTTTTTTTTTAGAGGGAGATGTCGCTACAAGAGATATTTATCATTTTATATAAGAGATAGAAATGTGCACTCAATCTAGCATCTCCTTTTTCTAAAAGATAAAGAAATAAGTAAGAAACAAGGATGAAACACCCACTAAGCGGTAGAGTTCCATCATTCCACACGTAAAGTGTGGGAGATCGCTATACATTAATGAGAGGGTGCAGACAATTGCCAACCTCATGTTCTCTCATGAGACGTTGCTTTCTTTTTCCATTTGTTCAACATGATGGACGGTGCGTGGACCACCACCGTGGATAAGTTAGGCCCGCACCCCCGCACCCCCAAACCCATCCTCATTCTATCAGCAGTCGACGACCTGCTTAATTGCTTTCTATTTTATCACTAATCACTTCATGTCACTTGCTAACATTTCTTATAGAGCTCGTGTAGCACGGGTTAATAAATTAATGACCCCATGCAACAATTTTCGATAGAAGCAGATCATGAAAATCTGAGTAGGAATGGACATTGGTCGTAAATGATTTTACTTTCTAATTGTTGAATACGTACAATAATCCCTTAAATATTAGCAATGATCCAAGCATACAAAGACATTTTAACTTCTTTAGTAACCTTCTACCCAAAAAAACAAAAGAGAAAGAATTAATTATATTTGTCAACATGGTTTAATTCAATTCAGTTGGTGATTTATCAACCTAGTTAGTAGGATATTTCGGTAAACTATATAGATAATGACGTTAGGGGCTCAGACCCCTTTAATAAAATGAGTTTAGGTTGAGTGAATGTATCCTGTCCACACATGTATTATACCACATGGACCATATCAACTGCCTCCACATTATACATATTATTAAATGAAGGGTCGTATAACGAATATGTAATCCAAGGACAATTAACATTAAAATATGTATGTATGAACGATTGTGGATACCTCTCAAATCTAAATGATCAAAACTGTCAAGTCTTTGTGAAGGCTTAAAAACAATTAGAGCATGTTCCAGATAATGTGCTGGCCATCATGTGCGCGTATAACCTCCTTCGACGTTTCTATCTATCGACATCTCGGAAAGAAACCCACCGTTCTCTATTTTATTTTTTTGGTGGAGACTGGAGACGCTGGGAGTTTAAATTATTGGAGGTTGGGACTTGGGCCGCCGCATAAAATGTGCAGTGAGTGAATGGTGTGGGGATGGTATGAATCTGATATTAACTGATGTAAGAGAGAGAGATCAGAGAGACAGAGAGAGAGAGGGCAAGTTGGATTAGGGCGTGGAAATTGTGAGCGGCACAGAGGAGCAAGAGAGCAATGGATCCATTGCTACCAAAACCAATACCAATCAAAGGAGGAGGAAAGCAAGGAGGAGAAGAGGAAGAGGAGGAGATTCTGAGGAAGACATGGACGGAGGTGAAGGTGCTTTGGTACATTGCAGGACCAGCAATCCTGACATCAATCTTTCAATACTCAATGATGTCTGTCACTCAGACCTTTGCGGGTCACATTGGCACTCTTGCTCTCGCTGCCGTTGGCATCCAAAACCTAGTCATCTCTGGAATCGGCTTCGGAATCACGGTTTCCATTTCCATCCATCTCTCTCTCTCTCTCTTTCTTTCCGTCTTCTTCTATTTCATCTACGCTTGGATTGGATTTGAAATTATTAAGATTATTAATGCAGCATGCATCTTTGTTCTCTCTATTGAGAGCTATTCTGTATAACTTGCTAATGGTAACCGAATATAGGAATAGATAGATGGTGAAGAGATTAAAAAAATACTAAAACAAAGACAAAAGCAAAGGGAGTGAAATTAAAATTAAAGTATGTTTACATGTGATCAATCTGTTTGCAGGCCCAATTCCAATTAGCCCAGAGATAATACTTGCAAGTGCTGTGACTTTGCATGGTTTGATATCATAGACTGGCCCCTATTGATCTATTTGTAGGGGTAAATCTGGGTTCCTCTGTCTCTAATATGGACACGGAACTTCCTAAGAACTATTTGCTTTAACTAGTAATATGCTCCTCTGTATCTTTTTTTTTTTTTTTTGGAATTTGGCCATCGACAGCTAAAACAGGATGTGTCGATGTTGATGCTGCTACTTTGTGGTCGTTTTAACTCAATTGCTTTGTGGTCCTTATTTTTGTTACTGTTAATTCTGGTGATAATTAATATGATTCTAGGGGGCCCAACTTTTGAATGATTGGAATCTTCAAATCCTTAAAGTTGCGCTGCCACTAATACTTGTTTAATTTCTGGAGATGCGGAAGCCTCCATGGCGTCTTCAAGTTCTTTGACCTCTTGACCCACAACAGCATATGCAACTTCTGTATTTATTGCTTTCTTCTTTGAACATATGCGTAGCATCTATTAAGTCCTTCGGAGCATTGGCCTTCTTTTATGAGTTCTTCTTTCTGAACAATTGGTTTCTTTGACAGTGGTGTAGTGGGCTTTTGTGAAAACCAGCTGTATGCAACTTCCCTCATACTTCAATGTAATAATGGATGTTTGTTCTTCCATCATGATGTATTAGCCAATCATAAAGCCCAGGCTGCGCTAGTAATGTATGGGTGGTAGTAGGATCCCTGTCTCTTATTGATGCCTCACTAACCCAAGGAACTTTAGAGAGTTGAGGATGTCTCTCTCTGTTTTTTTTTTTTTTTTTTTTTTTTGTTTTTTTTGAAAAGGAGTCGAGGATGTCTCTCTGCGGGCAATTGTAATTTCTCCACTGCCTGCTAGGTCCTAACATTCATCATACTTCCCATCAATAATGAAGTTGCATTTGCAATAATGTAGACAAGTAATATATAACTGTAGAGCCATCACACTTCCCCTTCAATAATTCTTCCACTTCCATTGTGAAATATATATCTGTAGTGCTAGTGCAAATCTTTTTTCTTCCTACATGATGACGGGTAATTGTCGAACCACCAATGTAAGCTCCTCACATTCACCAACCATAGCAAGAGGTGACTCTTTTGGCATGTCCACAAAAAATATGGAGGCATTTTATACTCTTGATCAACTGGTTCCATGTCATTTCCCTCTTGGTCCTCATTGTTGTTATAATTGAGGTCTCTTTCTGTGGGACATGCTGCAGCATATTGTCCTTTTCCCCACGGTTGTTTCAATTGATTTCTTTATCCAACTTCATGTGTTGCACATTATGAATCTTATTTTGGCCACCTATGTGCATGGTTGATTGTTAGAGTGGAAGGGTACCGATATTATGGGCCAATCTCTGTGCATGGTTTATTAGTAGATTGTATGGGCTTCGTATTAATTTTCTTAGGTGGAGGATCTTTTTGTTGATTACATATAAACTCCATTCTTCGTCCAGATTAAATAATAATTACAATTGAAGAGGGGCTTCTTGATGACTAGAACAATTTTATCCAACTTTCTGATTTGCAAGAACTTGCAAAGCATTTGAGTGATCTATGGATCCCAAATTTGATTGCTTCAGGTCTCTAGCATCCATGTTGTGGACCCAATGACACCAATTTAGTAACCAACTTGAGATATCACCATTCACCAAAGTGCATCTTGCACTAATTGTATCATGAATCATGATCCATATCTTCAACCTTGGTTTTAAGGGTAAGCCCTAGACGAAGCCAGACAATATCAAGGTGGGAATCTATGAAGGAGATGGGAATGTGATGCTGCCCATCCAGATTTTATTCATTACAGAATTCTGTGTTGGGATGGATGTTAACACATGTCTCATTGTTTATTTTTGGTTAGGTTGGCCCACTGGCCAGGAGTGATACTATCAACCTGAAGACTTAGGGACCGATCCTTGGGCAAGTGTGATACCAAGGTGCTAACACCACTCAACCATGAGTGTGTTGGCCACTCCATGTCTCACTTGCATTGGTTCAGCTAGACACAAGATATTTTTTGAGATCCTCCCTCAATTAACCTTGTCACTATGGAGGTTTCCTGGTGCAAGTAAATTGCGACCCTTTTGCCCCACTAGCAACTATGCCATTGCCATTGGTTTCCTGCCTACTTAGCTGGGCTGATACTTAAAACTAAATCTTGCTCTTTGACTCAGAGTCATGGCATTTTTAAACTTATGCAAAACTGACGTGCATATGGAAAGAGATAAAATGATATGGAGAAACAGCAACACAAATAAATTTTGACTTTCAAAGTCATAAAATTCTAACATCAGTTCACACTGCCTTTTCTTTGGTCTGATTTAATTAAATTGTTCATTTTTCATGATATCACATAGTGTTTAGAAACATATTTACATAAATCGTATGGACAGTTGCATAAACTGAATCTTGAACGTGAGTTTGCTTTCAAGCTAAGAGAACATTAGTAAGTTCTTGAATTTTTTTGGGTTCTTTTGTGCTGTTCATTTGCATTTATGATTTCAGTTGAGTTCATTTTAGATTCATTTACATGACTTCTCTGCATAGGTATTTGTTAGCAAGCTTAGGTTTTCCCTTTTATCATGGAGTCCTTTTTGCAGATGGGCATGGGAAGTGCCTTGGAAACTCTATGTGGGCAGGCCTTTGGTGCGGGGAAACTTAGTATGCTTGGCATCTACTTGCAAAGATCATGGATAATTCTTTTGTTTACTGCTCTACTACTGAGCCCTATCTACATTTTTGCGACGCCTATCCTCAAGCTACTGGGTCAAAGTGCTGAAATCGCAGATTTGGCCGGAAAGTTCTCTATATGGATGCTTCCGGAGCTGTTTGCCTTTGCATTGAATTTCCCCATACAGAAATTCCTTCAGGCACAGAGCAAGGTCATGGCCATGGCATGGATTTCTTTTGGTGCTTTGGTTGTTCATGTGTTTTTGAGTTGGTTCTGCATCATAAAGCTAGATATGGGTTTGGTGGGTGCTGCAGTTACTCTCAACTTCTCTTGGTTGGTTCTGGTACTTGGGCAATTGGGTTATATTCTCGCAGGCAACTGCAAGGAAGCTTGGATTGGGTTTTCATGGCTGGCTCTTACTGATTTGGCTAGCTTTGTAGGTTTGTCTGTGGCCTCTGCTGTTATGATATGGTTAGTATTCACTTTGATTACCTTTTGCTTCTTTAGAGTCAAGTTTTGGTGGTTTTTGTTTATTTTAGGGCACATTTGTGTAGCGCTGCGGAAAACCATTTCCACGATTTGTTTTTTCATTTCCCACAAACTCCCCCATCAGAAATGGTTTTCCTTGTAATCACCAGAAAGTTAGTTCATTTTTCAGGTTTCCCTCAAGGAAAAGTGGCCTCGCCAAATGTGGAATTTTAAATTCCACAGAGAAGCATTTCCTCTTTCCATGCATTTTCCGTGGAAGAGCTGCTAGACAAACGTGCTCTTATTGTTTATTTTGTGTAGCATTAAGCTTTTGCTTTCTAAAACTAGTGATAAATGTTAAAAGAAAGGTGATGGATGACAAGTGTTGAGTGCTGACCCTTTGTCTTCTCAGTGTTAATATATGAATTTTGTTAGATGCAATAGAAAAGCCAAATTTTATATATCGCATGCTTTAAAACAAGAAGCCTATAAAGGTGAATAATCATTAGGATACAAATCATCAACTTTTTTTTTTTCTTTATGGATATGTCAGTTGTGTATCTTTCAATATTTTTCTGTTGATCTATATAGGTTTGTATAAATGTTTTACAAATCAGGTTGAACAGTTTGGTTGGACTGGATTTGGCTCAAACTGTTGCCTGGTCGGTCATTCTTTAGTTAAAACGAAAAGAGAAAAAAAAAAAAGGTTCAGACTAGTGAAAATTGGGATATATTTCTGGCTCAACTGGTTTAGATAGGTTGATTTACCTATTTAACCAATCAAGTTAAGTTTTTTCCAGCCTAGAGTTCTCTTTTTCTGCAGGTCAAGTCTCAAATTTTGGATTTCTGTTTTCCTAAAATAAATGCACCAAACATCAAGCTAAGCACAATATGAAATTCTAACCCTAGTACTCTTCTCAAATCCTGAATATTTTAACAATAAAAAAAAAAAACATAGGCATTAATCGGAAGAAATCTCTAACCCTGACCCAAAACATTCAATCAAACCTCAATGCAAGCCAAGAAGAACCCAAATTCTAATCTGAACCACCCATCAAAACCCCAACTAAACTATAACCCATCACCCAATCAAAAGTGAATTCAAGCCTCAATCAAACCCCCACCGAAAATCCTAAGCACACACAATTAGTTCGATCCTAAGAAAGAGGGGTGGGTAGGTGGTGAAAGACAAAAATCCTGGAGTTGCAATCTGCTTATAATATCAAATCAAATAACATAGTAGAATTCTCACGTTTCTCTTCATGAGAGGTTTTCTCTTTGAGATTGCAGAAATCATGTGATCCTTTCTTGGATTATTTTTTGACTTCTTGTTTATCTTATTGAACCTTTGCTACACTTGTACTTGAATCTTGATCTAACAGGAACAGGATCCTTCACTTATCCCTGTAGTTTATGAACTTATCCTTCACTTCTCTATGTAGTTATGAACTTTTGTCCTTTCCTTGATTTATAAAGGGAACGGATAGAGTTGGATGCAATTTCTAAAACTGGAAACTTTTTCCCTCCTTTTGATTTACAAAGGGAACAAGTAGAGGTGGATGCAAATTCTATGACTGTAAACTTTTTCTCTCTTGTTGATTTATAAAGGAAATGAACAGGGTTGAACACAGGTCCAAGTTTCTTGAATTCTGTTTAAATTTGAATAAGTTTGTTTATAAGGATCTGAAAGTGCGGTGGAAAGGTCTCATTGTTGATATGACTTTTGGAAAAATTATTGGAGTTATTTGCACTTGGAATTTACAGTGAGGTGCAGGGACTCATGCTGTCTTTGTACAAGGTGAGGAGCGGACTCAATTTGAGCCGTTGGGATCCAACTGACAGGATAGGATGATGTTTTCTCTCCACTTCCATCCCCACCATCTCATATCCTCCACCTCTTATCTCCTCATCATCTTCAGCACCCTAGTATCATCACCAAATCCATCTCCCTCTTCTCTGAAACCCACACCATCTCTTTCCCAACTCTCTCTTCTCTATCTATCTCATCTCTCCCCTGCTTCACCAATCAAGGATGAGTCGGGGGATGGAAAGATCCAAATGAGACCAGCCCATATATGAAATTTCTAGTCAATCACATTATCCTATTCCCTTAATCTATGGCCCACAAGTTAAAGGTTTTAAAATAAATTTTTTATTTTTATTTTTATATTTCAATTCAATGGTCCTGTCCATTCGGATCTATGTAAAACCCATGCGATCTGTGACATATAAGGGAAGGGTGTGGGTTTTGGATGATGGGCTCGGATTGATCAGGTGGGTCCCCAGGTGTGCCCATGGGCTGTCTCCCACAGCGCTTCATGTAAGTCTGTCGGCTGACAGCTATGCATCATAATACTTCTTTACTGCTTGAAACTGAAATGATACTTTCAGTCGGGATCTATTTGTGCAACAGATGACCACTTGGTCTCTGTTTAATGCTCTCTCTCTTCTTATTCTTCTTCCCTGGATTCTTGCAGCTTGGAGTACTGGTGTTTCATGGCGATTATTTTATTAGCTGGGCTTTTAAGAAACCCCAAAATAGCCGTTGATGCTGCCTCCATCTGGTGAGTAAAATCTTGGAAATAGTTTATTTATTTTCTATTTTTAACCATGATTATTTCAATTTTGGGATATGTTCTGAATTTGCCCTGTAGATTGACATCGAAATGTTTCTCGCATGCTATTTATGTTACAATCCCCAACATGGTTTTACATTTTTTTTTTTTTTTTTAATTCTTTGCATATGTTGAAAGAACAAGAGGGAAGAAGAGAATTCTGAACCATGACATATTGAAGTCCCTCATACTCTTTGTATCTCTGTTATTCAGCTCTCCCATCATCTTTATGAAGTGGAGCTCAAAGTTTTTTATTTATTTGGGAGTTTTGTTTTGTGTAAAATTCTCTTCTTAATAAACTTACTGTTATCAGTGAAAGGAAAGTTCATCATTTATCAAAATTTCTATTGAGATCTTAATATTTCTTTTGGTAATGTTGAAATAGTAATGGTGTACATGCATACATAATTCATAGGCATCAAAAGAAACGCGGGTGCGAAAAGATGCATGAAATGAGGATATGGGACACTCTAAAGTTAACTTTTGTTTAGTTTTATGAATTGAGCCACAGTTATTGTAAATTGAGCTCTGTCACATCATCATCAAAACCTTGTCCCAACTATGTTGGGGTCGACTACATGAATTCTGTTTTTCCATTCCGATGGGCTCTGTTACATCTAAGTCTCTAAATTGGGAATGGCTGATGACAAAGCATGTTTTGTTTTGTTCAAAGCACAATTACAAAGAATGAGCATGTTATTGTGGTGATAAAAGGAAATGGAGGATCTTCTGTTCTTTGAGTGTAGATGAACTTTAACTATTTTTCTATACAATTATATTAAGATAAATTCTTGCCTTATGTTTGAACCAATGTGGAAAAGATGCATATGTTGATTGAAGAACTGCGTGTTTTATAAATGACGTAGATATGTTTTTGATTGAATGATCATAGATTGTCTGACATCTGCCATGGCTGGTATTTTCGCATCCGCTAGAACTAGTACATTCGTATAGTTGGGAGATGAAATATCAATGACAATGACTAATTTTCTTTGCTTTCTAAAAATTTGTGCTAGCAAGTTTCAAGGATTTAAAATTTTCATTCATCAAAGCCTTGTCCCAACAAAGGCTACATGAATTATGTTTCTCCATCCGATCTGTCTTGAGCGAAATTCTTGGCTAGGTTGCATTTCTTAAGTAGCATCAATAGGTGAGAAATTAAGAGAGACTCATTTGAGATGGTTTGGGCATATCCAACGTGACAACTTAGGCCATAAAAGACGTTATTGAGAAGTTTTTCTATGCAAGTTGACGGCCCACTGAGGAGAAGGGGTTGGATGGAAGTATTCTTTTTACTGATCCATTTTATTTATTGTTATGTTTAATAATTCATTCATACTCTCACCCACATCAGCAGAAATTTTGATAGATGCTATAAATATTGTCTTCTTTTCTATTTAGATTTATATAGTTTTGTTTATATTCAGTGGAAATGATTGGTGGATTCTATTTTACTTACCTGCAGCATGAATGTGGAAGGGTGGTGTATGATGATTCCATTTGGGTTCACTGCAGCTGTCAGGTGTGCTATATCCTTTTATCAAAATATATTTTATCCCCTTTATCATGGTATCAATTAATTATGACTGTTGCCTCTTATCGTGAATTTGCTGAATATCATCTTAATCTTTTTTGTTACTGAAAATTGGAAATTATCTCCCAAGTGTGAACAGAGGATGTGTTGATAATTTAGAAACATAGTAGCCCGCCTTCCATTTAGTTGAAGTCATCGTCATCCTCATCATCATAATCTTGTCCCATCATCATTTGCCTTCAATTCAAATAACTGTTAAATTTCTTGATCACATACTGCCTTTAAGACATCTGAGTCTGTTCTACTGCATTGTTGCCGAGTATTTACTGACTTTGATATGGTTGAAAGAAAGCTATTTTCATAACACTAGTTTCACAAATTTAGAAACAATGTCTAGTTAAGAAAAATGTAAATTTATATTGGAATGGATGATCATATCTAAGATCTTAAATGTTTCATCACCTTCTGCATTGTCTAAGTTTTCTTCAGAAATTTTAGTTTCTTACCATCAGTTATGGTTCATTTTTTTAAAAATAATTTTGAACCAACTTTGATGGATTCTTCAGAGTTACATTATACTTGTTATATCTGTCTTGTTCTTTTCCTTTTTTTTCTTTTCTAAAACAAAACAATCATCTTCTTGTTGACACGAATGTTCTCTTTAGATCTGAGGAGCTCCAATACATGTCTATTGTTGCAACCAATATTGAAAATTTAAAATTACAATTGAAATCAAGAGGATTCAATTTTAGTTATATGGGGAAAAAATGCCTAATTCACTGGAAATCTTGGCAAGATCAAATGTAAATTGCGCGAATAAAGCAATTTGAAATCATTTGTTGTGTTTTCTTGATTGCTATGGCCTTAAAGGATTACCAATTATGTTGATGTGTTTATCATCAAGTGTTTGCTTTATTACATATAAAATATTCTCGTATAACACATCAAGTAAGATCAGAACTGGAAGAACCAAATGACACAGTTTTCGACTGTCGAAGTACACTGTGTTAAGGATAGAGGAGGTGAGATTATGTGGCCTGATTTGAGAAACCCTAATTTCTATGTTTTTAAACATGTAATCTGTTTTGTGATTTCATTAGATCCAGTTTCTGATGATTCAATTTTATTTCCAGAACATCGGTTGCAGAAACAAAATTCTCTGTATTGCCTTGTGATGACTCATGTTGCTATCCCCCCCTTTTTTAAATTTGCCAGTGTGAGAGTCTCGAATGAGCTTGGAGCCGGGCGCCCAAAAGCTGCAAAATTTTCTGTGCTGGTTGTCGTGATGATGTCCGTGATTATACAATCAATTATTGTTGCCATATTACTCATAACAAGGAATGATTTTCCGGCCATCTTTACTGAGAGTAAATTGGTTATGAAAGAAGTTAGTAGAGTTGCACTTTTTCTGTCCGGCACAATTTTCCTCAGCAGCATACAACCAGTTCTATCAGGTAGGTCCCATAAGAAACTATAAATTAAAAAAACCACCATCATCATATATAGAATATGGCATCAGTTTGAAGTCATCACTTGTAATATTGCACATTGTTAAAAGAAATTTTAATGTCAGATACATGGCAGATACATTGACACGGTTACTTTTTAGTTGTTTTATTTGGCTTTCTTATACAGAAAACAGTAGCATAAGTTGTAATGTTGAATTAAACACTGTAATGTTTCTTAGCTTGTGAACTTTTATTATCTGAACTAGTCCTTTATGTATGAGTTTGCAGGGGTAGCCATTGGAGCTGGTTGGCAAGCTGTTTTCGCTTTTATAAATCTTGGGTGTTATTATATTGTGGGGTTGGCTAGTTCAGTTCTTTTGGCATTCAAATTCAATATGGGTTTGGAGGTTAGTTGAAATAACTGACCACGCTTCTATGGAATTTTATTATGTTTAATTTAATACATTAGGATTGGAATTTTGGATACATGAGTAACTTTTGCATACATAAATTCTACAATAGACAGCCCTCCATTAGCATAGCACATTTGCTTGCTGTATCTAAAACTCTATATGGTTGACTTTGGTACCAAGGGAATTTGGACTGGATTAATTGCGGGAATTGCTCTACAAACCATCATTCTTGTAGTAATCACATGGCGTACTGACTGGGAGAAAGAGGTAAGTGTAGCTATAGTTTGCATGCCTGCTTGAGTTGTAAGCCTGTCACTTTTTTTCCCCATCTTCTGTTATTTTTCCTAGATGATGATTTTTGGGTTGATTGACATTTGACAAAAAAAATGCAATGCTACAGGTAGAATTAGCAAGAGAAAGGATGTTGATTTGGGGAGGTTCAGCAGTTGTCTCTGCAATTGAGAGCCAATGACACACTCTCTCTCAATTTTTCTGTGTTTTACTGAAGGTAATAGTTAAATGTGACGTCTGACCATGATATGGTGCAGCCATTTCCACCCATCTCCATGCCAAATTGCCAATCATAATCATACACATATAGGGGGATATTAAAGGGCATTAATGTTTGGGGATGTATGAAATTTCACCTTAGTTGGATGATTTGTGGTGATAGGTGGCCATCCAAAATGGACTGTTGAAGTAAAACTTTCTAAACTATATGTCAGAGGTTTCCGGGCAAAGCTTATTTGCCTATTGTTAGCCTCTCCCTGTGTCTGTCTCTCTCTCTCTCTCTGTGTGTGTGTGTGTGAGGTGATCTATACTGGTTAAAACTGATTTCTATTCATTTTTCATTGAACTTTGAAACTTCTGTTGCAGATTATTTTAGCTTACGTTAGTTATAAAGAAAAGAACTCTTGTGAACTATTTAGTGAGCCTCATGTTTTGGTTTTTCATGCTATTGAAATAAAATACCATTGATTTTATAAGAGAGATCAGAAGGATGATTTTTTTCTCCTTTCAACATATTACCTATTTGAATGTTTGAGCATTTTGTTTGACAAATTCAAACTTCAGAGTAATCCTAATCATCAAAAAGCCTTGTCCCCATTATGTTGAACTTAGGACTTCAGAATTAAAAAAAAATAAAAAAATGAAAGAAGTTTGGAACAATAGTCAAGCCTCGACAAAAAGTAGTTGAGATGACAATTGCTTTTCTTCTTTGGAAAGGGTGTGTTTGTGCAATGGGAGAATTATGCAGTTCACATATTTCTGTTTATGCAGTAGAGGAGTCCTCTATTCTTACGTCTCCCATGAGAAATTAAAATCCTTCTATCAAGGAAAACTAATTCATTTTTTTCCCTTTCTTGCACCAAACAATGGAAGAGTGGGTTGCATGAAAAATGAAAATTTAGGCCAATTTTCCTCTACCACAGAATTATCTTGTCGCAACAAAAATGTGAGGGTGATATTTCTCTGCATGGGATTAACCTTCCTTGCATCCTATTGGATGCAGAGAAAACGAGACGCAAAGATCTCTCACTAGGTGGAGAAATGAGGAAAAACAAGGAGTAGAGAATCCCTCAGGTGAATTACCTCTCTAGCCTCTCTAGCAAAATTGGTTCTCCATTATATTTAGACTTTTAAAGGAGAAATCTATGTTGGAAAAATCATTTAAGACAATTTTCAAATATCAACTTTTATTATTAAAAAAACCAACTATTGTAGAATTGAGTATTTTCTCCACCTGCTTGGGACAAATTTTTTTTTTTTCCGTAATTATCGTAAAAGGTGGTTAAGAGAAGAATTACTTTTTATTGGGCCTGTTGCTGTACCGGAATTTATGAATAGAATGTTGGAGGTTGATGTTGTTTAGATAGGATGTGACATATTGTCTCTTGGTATTTGAAATGCTAATGTTTTTTTTTCATTAGAGTTTTAAATTTCAATCACCCAAAAGACCTTTTGGAATTCTTAGAATTCCACTATCTTTACTATTTGTTGGAATTTCAAATCCTTTATTAAAAAAAGGAATTTTGAATTCCACCCAAGGAGATAAGTTTTGGAGAATTTGAAATTCTCCTAGACATGAATTCTTGGAAATCCTAATAAAGAAACGGGTGCAAAGTAAATTGAAATGAAGAAAACCTATTTCACTAGACATATTTGTTGTTTTCCTCGATATTTTTCACTAGAGGAAAATGTATTTTGTGAGGGATCCTAAAAGTAAATCAAAATGAAGAGAATGTATTTCAGTAGACAATTTTGTTTATTTCCTCCTTACTTTTCACTAGTGAAAAATTGTAATTCCTCTTGAGCGTACTTTGCTTTCTTTGATGTATGTTTCTAAGCAATCGTGCTCTATCTAATGTCGTAAATGAGTTTTACCCAGCTTCCTCTAGGTCCTGGAGGGATCAGTCCACTCCAAAAGATTGAAAACCTCCCGTAACAAAGCAAAAAATGAAAAAATAATTGTCAGTAAATGAGTTTTATATAAGTCTACCCTCTCGGTAGGGTTGCCTTAATTGTTATAAGCGACTCAACAATTGGGTGGCACTGATCCAAACTGTGTAGGTGCATTCTCTGTGGATCACTATCAATTTTAACGAGATAACGACATTAAACCGACGCCCCATTTCCACATAGTAGAATAAATGATACTCATTTTATTATATGCTATGTATTCTGCGGTAAAGAAAGGTTCCTTGGCGGTAATGATATTTTTGGGGTGGGTGATGACTGCTGAGATGACACATTAGCTTTTCCATTTCCGGTGGGCCCTCCTTTTTTTTTTTTTGGTTGGTCTGTCCAATTGTTCTTGTGCATGCCCACACTCATACTACAAAGCTTTCGCTTTAACTTTTTAGGTGGGACCAAGACAATTACAGATGTCCCTTGTAAGGGAGGGAGTGGGTCCATACAATCCCTGGAATAGGAGACAAGACAACAGACACCATGTCAAGCTGGAATCCACCAGCAGTCAGTCAGTCAGGCAAGCCGTGGCTGTGCCCATCTCAAAATTATTAAAGAGAAAAACAAAAAAAAGGTCAATGCTCATCAAAAATAGTCAAGTGAAGACGTGGGCATCTTCCAATTTCTTTGACACTACAAACAAACAACTTTTCTGTTCAAAATTTCAAGCATACCCCTGCATTTTTTTTTATTTTCATATTTCATTTCATTTCATTTCATTTCATTAAAAAAGAATGGTTCATTGTGTCGATCTTAGTACCTATTCAGCAGCTGCAACCATTTGACCATATATTTTAGCATTTGAGAATGTTCAACGACTTAAGTGCCTATTTCTTTAATAAAACTCATGATTAGAATTTTAAATGTTGGAGTTTTCTGGGACATCTAATATTTACAAATTTCATATTTCTTTTTTAGCATTTAGGAATTCTAGCCACATGAAAAAGTCCGAAATAATCTTGAACTTGAGTATTCAAGGATTCTATTAGGATTCTACCAAAATGTAAAGAAGGTGAAATTTCTGCATTTTCATAGATTATTTATAGCTTTTTATGTGTCTGAAATTCTTAAATGCTAGATTAAAAAAATAAGGCATCCCCAAAAATCAGGAGACAAGATGACATGCTATGTCCCCAAAACCCCATTATCCCAAACTCTATCAGGAATTGTAAGAAAGAGACAGGAAATTTAGAATTACGAGGATATATATATATATATATATTATTACCTATACATATATCTTATTACCGAAAGTGACTTTTTATATGACAGCTACGCAAATTTTCGCCATTCAAACTTGAATGTATAAAATCGAAAATTTGGGATTTTCAGGGTTCATTCTGCTTTTGCAGGTGGGCCCCATGTGACCTGACAAACAAATGACTCGTTAACTCTCCATTTTCAGCGGATGAATGAGTTTTCCGAGCTAGGTGTGATGTTTGTCTTCTATGTGCCCCATTAAAAAAAGATACTGAAGGTAGGCTCCGCAGCATGCTGATGGCTAGAAAATAAGATGATTTTTTTTTTTTTTTTTTTTCTTCTTTGCATAGTTGGGCTACTCCATGGGTCGAGAGTGATACTTTCAACATGAAGACTCCGGCATTATTGATCCATAGATATATATGTGGTACTAAGGCACCAACACCACGCTACTCCATGGCCATGGTTGTGTTGGGCAGTTTTTCCATTTTTATTTTTTTCTTATTAAACATAAACTATATATATATATATATATAAAAAAAAAAGTTCTGAATGAAAACTGGATTATCCATTCATCCATCCATCTACTATCTTTACATGGGCAAATAAAATATGCATTTTCAATGACATATACGTACAAGGCAGAAAGGGTTTCATTCCAAAATATTCAGAGTAGAATGAAAACTACACTATCTATCTGGATTCTGGAGTCTGGACTCTCCTCATCTTTCATCTTTCATCTTTCCAGACCACGAATATGATTATCAGGATCTCAAGAAGAAGATACTCAGTTCCTGACCAGAAGACCCAACTGGGTTAATCATATGAAACGACTCCGAGTCAACTGACCCAGTAACTCGCTCGAATTTCGCCCTCAGATACATGAGATCTCCATCGTCCATCCCCGTCCTCGACTCACGTGGCAGCACCCCAGCACCAACAGACACCGACTGCATGAGCTTGAGGACTTGTACATCAGTCTTGGTCATCTGCCGTCGAACAGCGAACCCCACCTTGCGGCCGTTGCAGTACATGGACCAGACAGGAACAGAGAAGAGAGAAGCCGGAGAGGGCCGAGTACGGTTGCGGTCGCACTCGAGCGCGATGCGGAGGAGCCCGTGCTGCATCTCTCTAGCAAGGTAGGAAGTAGGGACTGCGAATTCAAGGAGGAGGAGAGGGGAGCCTCTGGAGTCGTCCTGCAGGCAGAACCTCACGCGACCCTTTCGATATCCGAAGAAGGTCCCAGTCACGGTCGAAGTAGTAGTGTAAGTAGCAGCAGCGGCAGCACTAGTAAAATTAGTAGGGGAAGTAGTGGTAAAGTCAGTGTCTTCCTCCTCAGAAGTGGAATCGGAAGAGGAAGGTTGGAAGCCGCAGCAAGGGACCACGCACTCCACCAGAGATCGAAAAGAGCGACGGAACCTAACGTCTTTGGTGCAGTCCACTGAAGTGGGTGTGTCGATTATGTAGAGAGGACCCCCTCTTTGGTTACCAAAATCGATCATGGTCCTCATGATTTCTTTTTTTTTTTTTTTTTATAGTACTACTATCTGGTCTTTTAAGTCTCTGAAGACCAAAGGCTGAGGCTAAGGCTAAGGAAGGAGAGGGAGAGGGAGAGGGAGAGAGAGAGAAGGAGAGGAATAGTTGTAGGGAGCGGTGGACGTGGGTTTAAATAGGCACGGCAAGGAAGGAAAGATGAGTGAGTGGGGACTTTATAAATCAGAGACTATGGTATAGTGCTAATGCTAATGAAAATAACACTAAAAATAAATGGGAAGGGATTTTGTGAGTGGGCCGAGGAATCACGCGCAATAATTCTGCCCACGAGGGAAGTGGGGCCCGGGATTGGCACCATTGAGAGGGATGGAAATTAGAATACAGAGAGGCTCCATGAATGGAGAGATCAAGTACACGTGTAGAATCTAGATTCGTCTTTTAAATTCTGTGCTCTTTTTCCATAAACTCTCTTTTTTTTTTTTGGGGGGGTGGGGGGGTTTTGGAAATTGTTGCTGCATGCCTTTATTATAGAGCAAATGAGAAAGAGACTAGTCCTTCCTGATTGTGCAACTTGGGCCTGAGCCATATGGATTTCTGTCTATCTGTTTATCTGATGGTCCCTGCATTGCTAGCTGATGTTTGGGGGCGTGGCACATTGGTCTGATTACTGGAGAACACTATTTTTGGCAGCTTTGATCACATGAATAACAGCGTCCTTGTTCCTTTGGCAAAAGAGAGTGCTTTCAGTGAACATGTCTGATACCTAATCGTTCTGTTAATTCAGTGGGCCCCGTACGTGCACTAGGGCACTGCAGATAGAGTTTTGACGCCAATGGCCCAATGGACCAGCAGTGGGTCCTCTTGGATATTAGCATGTATAAGAAAGAAAGGGGTCTCAATTTTAGTTTCAATGATGCTTACTGGATGGTTTCATTAGTCTATTTTTCATTAAAAAACCATCTTAATTAGGTGTGAGACTTTTGTGTCAATATATTTTCTTTAAAACCATTAGTTTTAAAGCTGCTTACGGATGGTCTTTTGCTTTGTGTTTAATATAATTTTCTGTTACTGATAGAATAAAAAAATAAAAACCATCTTTGTCTAATCCAATGATCTTTCTTTTATACATTTTAAGTCTAGATCCATTTGTGACCGGAAAGGCTCTTGGCAGGAGTTTACAAATGAAAAACCTGAACTGCTAAAACTAAATAGTCATTGATCTCTCTGCAGAATTTAACTCTAATAAGAGCTGAAACTAAAATAAGCAAATAGAGGTCGTAAATTATATTTCTCAGCATTCTTTTCATACAAACCTCTTGAAGATGAAGACACAACTAAATGTATATATGTGGATACAATTTTATTTTTTTTAATTTCAAACAAGTTCTTTTTATATCTGTTAACAGCTGCGAAAGAGGTCTTTAATTTTGGAGTAGAAAATTTTAACTGTGAACAGGGACAATCATAAGATTGAAAACTAATTAAACAATGTTTTTTTTTTCCTTACTAAGGGGCTATGTTTAGGTTCTTGAAGCTCAGTAGGCCTATAATAAGTTTACTTGTAAATCTAATTTCATGAAACTCTTAATGATCAATTATGACATAGAAGAAAGCAATAATGGTCACTTTGGTGGAAATCACTCGTCCAAACGCATCATGTTACTTTAGCATATATATTCACCTAACAAAGATTCAAACGATTCTCACCAGTTTAAGTTTAAGAATATGATTGCATGATTGGAAATACGGGTGCAAGTATGGAAGGAACTGAGAGGGAAATGTGTAGGAATGTCTTTAAAAACAGGGAAACCAGCAAAGAACTAAAAGAGGGAATGAATTGAATGAATCAAGAGGCATCTTTGCTTTAGCCCATCCGTGCGTGGGAAAATGATGGGCCCGATTGAAACGTGGCATTCCAAGCTGCGACAATAGCAGTGGTACAGTCAATGTTGGAAATATCCCTTTGTTTTGTGCTCCATTGCGCGGACAAGGGATAAAGCAGCGTGGTCCTCTCTCTCCCTCTCGTTTTCTCTCTTGAAAAACTCATCTCCTAGTTTTTTATGTTTTTTTGGGTTTTTACTGAAACATCTTGGATCGTCCACAGCCCAATATATCATATATATATATATATATATATATATATATATATATGCCTCGGTTGATGCTCTGAACTGAATTAAGAACCTAGATAAATACTATGAAGAGCAATAAAGCGTCTGTTTTGTTTGCATAAACTATATAGAAATTGATTACATAATAATTTATGGTCAAATGATCTCCACCGAATGATTATTAAAGTAGTTAAAGGGTGAATGATGGAAGATGAGGAGTAGAAAATATGCGGTACAAGTATAGATTGATGTGATCGTTACTTCCATGGGATATTTGAATTATTAGGGTCATGGCTATTCATTTGCCACCTTCCTCGATTTATTTTACATTAAAGCATCGATGATTTGATGGTCGTTTTTGAAAATCCACATTTTTTTCTTTCTAATTTTAACCATTTTCAGAGATGAAGTTTGACACTTCCTTTGTATTGAATTACATGAAACAAACAAGAATTTCCAGGTTCTGCCCCTGATTGGTGCAAAGGAGTAACACAAGGGACAGCTTTGTTTGTATGGATAGGCCCAAGGGTACACCTGTGTTGCCGCTTTCACGGCACTAAGGAAGCAAAAGCCTTTGTTGACTGCTCATCTTCAAGGAGGAAGCCAGCCAGCTCCGTCCATGTCGTGTCCGAACATCTGGCCAAATTCCATTGATAATGGTCGGGTAAGGTCCTGTGGTCACCACCTTATCACCTTCAGTCTCACATTTCTCGCGTCTCTTGTGGGAACCACTTGAATGCGAGAGTTTCAAGATCAGCAGTAGGAGGATGGTTAGGTTCGGAGAGGTACAATATCCTGACTCTTAATTTCAGGTTCTAAAAGTTTAATGCTGAATACCACCTCAATTTATTGTGATAAAATTCATCTGCTATAATTAGCATAACTCTCGTACGTGTTTGTCACCGCAAACAAAGTTTGGTGGTAGGGTAGGGACATGCATTAATCACTCTCATAGAGAAGATATTATTTTGAACTCGATTTCTTTATCTTGTTTTAACCGCATCATTTACTTTTAATCAGTTTGATGATGTGACCAACTCCCGTGCCTACATTCATTCTGGTGGTAAAACATAGGGAAAAGGTGCTATTTTGAGTGGCTTTAGGTTCATGTAGGAGGGCCCTACGGCACAATAGATCATGGTCATCAATCTGGGTTCATAGACAAGTCTAAGGAACCAAGTGATAAGTGCTATTTGCTGACCACAAAATACAAGATTTAATGCCAAAAGCATGCCAAAAAGCATTCAATCAAGTGGCATCTTGCAGTACTGCAACCTCACAACTGTATATGAAATGATATCTGAATATCCGATGGACTGGGATATTAGGCATATTATCTCTAATGGCATGAATTAAACAATATTATCCAGCCTAATGACCTTCTAATGGAACCACTGGCGTATGATTTGCACACCTTTTTAACAAATAATGATCGTTTAATTATGTAAGATAATGACCATAAAGCATTGATTAATTTGAGAAATTAGCATGTAGACTTCACCCAGCTTGGTCTTACAAAAAAGTTACCGGTTTCGCATAGGGCTCACCTACATGCATAACAATGACATCAAAGAGGAGGATGGATAGGTGAGCACATGCTTTAGGAGTGATTTTTGTATTAAGCTAATAAAATTATCCAAGCTCTTAAATTTAGCATCTCAAAGTTTAATAGCTACTTATCGTGTAAATTTGTAGTGATAAAATGATGATGGTCACTATACTCTAGAATACTGTCAGACCAGGACTATTGCTAGTTAGTCTACTGGGAATAGGTGTAGCAGATTGGATTGATCATAGGTGTAGAGTATTAGTATTGCTCCGACATATGGACTACTGCATGCATGGTGGCCCCTGGCCAGCACATGAGTTCAGCAGTCGGGACGAGTGGGCTAACTAACTCAAAGAGTCAAGCTACGAAGTTGAAAAGCTTACCGAGTCTTGAGTCCTATCATTTGCGTAGTGGGTGATGTGAAAACAAGGTTAGGTTTGCAGACTGCAGTGGAAGGCCAAAACTCATCATCACACTTACAGAGCATCACATTATAGATATATATATATATATATATATAAAAGTAAGAATTAAAACTAAAAAGGCCTCCCATCTAATCATATCAAATTCTTGTTGGGGTGGGCCCAACTACTGAATATCAAAAACTAGGTTCCCCCACGCTCACTCCGTGGTCAGTGATTTAATAATTCATGCCACCCACTTGGGTTTGTTCCTCGTTCTGGTGGTCCCATAAATGTGCTTTCCGTCTAAGGTGACCCAGGCCCCTCCCCCACTTTTGTCTGCTCATTCAGAAAGAAAACAAAATATTAGGAAAGAAAGATCCTTCCCTCCATCCACTCACTTGAGATATAGAAAGAAAGAAATGAAGTTCATTATATTCTATTGTTTTCTCTTCCCTTAGATGCAATAATAATAATAATAACATGAATTCCGTCCCAATTCCACTCCATACACTTTTCTTTTTTAATGGGTGCAATCATGTCATGTTCCAAAGTAAGGCCTTGACACGAGCACACGAGAGTAGAAGAGTGCTGATCGGTATTGAGTAAGTTATCATGATTGTAGGGCAAGTGCAATGAGTACTTCTTTCATTGATATCCCATCCAATTCACTGAGTAAAAAGAAAAAAAGAAGGGTTGAAAATGGAAAGCCCCTATCTTTGTGCATTGGATTCAACAAGAAAGGCAGAAACAAACTATTTTCTAACCTTGCTTTGATGCTTTTATGATAGCGTTAGCACTTAAAGAAATGCCTTCTAAGAGAAAGTGGGAGTGGTGGTAGACTTCTATCATTCTATAACTTTATTACTTTGATAGGTAATAGGTATAATAATAGTAGATTTGCTGACCAATTACCACTGCTTTTAGTATGCATGATTGAGGACAGGATCCCTTCTTAGTTAAACAAAATCTCTTCAATTGAGCTGTTCTTATCATTGTGGGGTTTTCATATGATTACTGTGAGATATTCTGGGCAGGGTGAATTATTAGATGGTGTCTGCTGAATGAAGCATGGATGGCTTTCAATCATGAGGCCAATGCTCTACTAGTGTTAAGAGGTTTTATTAGAGTAGGGTTATACAGCTCCTATCAAAGCCTAAATAATATATTGTTTCAGAGGTAGACAGCATCCTAATTGATATCATTGGGTTCTTTGCTTCTCATCTCACTAGAAAGGGTTCGGGCTCTGTTTTCCTCTTCCAGGGGAGCAGGCTTTTTTTCCCATGGATCAATTCTCATCTAATGAATCCCATCACCCTTAGCTGGGTACCTAAAAAAAAGCAATTACATACACAAGAAATTCCTGCGCATCCACACAAACTACTGCAGGTGTAGACGCAGATTATTATATCAAAGGAATAGGTGGATTTGGTGCTACGGCATGAAATGGGAACAGCCTAAATATGTTTTGTTTTGCATTCGAATAAGGACATGGGGACAAGGAGTAGAGTTGGACATTAGAGAAGGGAAGGCAATCAGGCATGCGCTATGTCGAGTACATTGTTTGTTTTCTTGTGGCATGTTTCATGTGTGGTTCATGACAAGTACTTGTAGCTAAATGTGTGATGAACCATGTGCTTCACTATTGACCCAAATGGCCCGAATGCATCCCTTCTTGCTGCACTTAATAGACGACAGCAAAAAAGAAGAAAAAAAAGGTAATTTAAGCTCCCAATGGATAACAAATAAACCGTACGTACCCACTAATTGTTGTTATATTCAACAATTCAGGGTATGGTGATAAGTGACAGCTAATAAAAAGAAAGGAATATGGGGATTTTATTAGTGAAACTAGGTGGGTATATATGACACCTCGTTGGGAAAATAAAAAGAAAAGAAAATAAATTGAGGGTGAGGCTTCCAATCAAAATGAACCACAACATGCACCATGCGCCATATATATATATATATATATATATATATATATATATATATATATATACATATATAGGGGATATGGAGATGCTCCTATAAGAGATATCTCTCACCTTATATGAGAGTTAAGGTGGGGGCCCTTACATCCAATTCTAATGTCAACAACTTAAATATGATGGCCCCCACGCCAATCTCTCATATAAGGTGGGAGATATCTCTCATATGAGCATCTCTCATGGACTCTCACCTTTGTCTCTCATAGTAAGGTGAGAGTGTCTCTTACAAGACCACCTCCCATATATATATATAATATATATATATATATATATATTTAATTTTAGAACTTCTGAGGCTAGATCTGCCTTCTGGGTATCACAATAATTAAAAATTGAGGCTTTCAACAAAAATGGCCAGTGGCCACATCAACAAAGGCAGCTTTGCACATAAAAGAGAAGTTTCTTTAGATTTAATATCCAAGGGTGCAAAAAACATAGGAATATACAGGCTGATGCTCAGGTGCACACCCTCTTGTGAGAGACAACTGTGCGGCCCTCCTCACACTTGCTACAATTCATGAATTGACACAAGCCCAAATGACTACTTAGAAAATGCTTATTTCTAAAACCATTAAATCTAAGGGCCATGAATCAAAAGGTTAAGTATAATCTAACAAAGTTGAAACTTTGCACCAATGCGGGTCTCATTTCAGATCTTTCAATCCTCTACCTTCTCCATAATTGGCAGGTCCCTATGTGGGTCCCACAAGATGGTCAGCATGGAGGGTCGGCACCTGAGCATGCACATTAACCCTAATATAAATGACTTATATGAAACAGATAAATCTTAATAAAAAAATCCAAATATAAATAACTTAGATGAAACAGATCATATAATACAAAAACCAAATGAGCTAAACCGAGCTCAAGCTAAGCTGAACATACACCATATTGAGCTCGGCTTTCAAGTAAATCGAATCATCTAGAGCTTCACTTCATTAGCACATGAGTTGGGCTCAAGGCCGAGCGCGCCTAGCCTAGCCAAGCTAGCTCGGCTTGTTGACGTCCGTAACCCCACCATTCCTTTTTACTTGTATATATGGGCATGTGGGCCCATCAGAATTTTTGTTGGGAGTGCTCCTGGGCTAGGCCAGCCCAGGCCCAACTGGAGCCCGGCCTTTAGTCGGCTGTGGTCCAAGGCGTACTAGTTAGAAGTTAAAACAGGCAATAGTTGTGTTTGTGGCATATGCATAAAGACCCTAACAAACTCAAAGCTGGACCAATAATCGGTGTGAAACAAGTTCACAGGTTACTATTGGTAGGTGGTGCTATGCTACAGTACCATTAAGTCAGTTTTTTTTTTTTTTTCCCTGTAAGCCCAAAATGAAGGTTTGAACTGTTGGATGGCTGGTGTCAAATTTCAGCTATTGACTCATCATATATTTTCAGAAAGTAGCCCACTATTATTATTATTATTATTATTATTATTTGGTAAACAAAGTAGTCGATTATTTTTTGGTAACAGAGTAGTCCACTATTAACCATTACAATTTGCTACTCCTTAAGAAACTATAGATTCCCTCTTCTCCAGAAGACTTCGTGCCACGAGTGTTTGTGTATTAATCTCCAGCCTCCTTCAATTGAAAAGATGCGACTGCAATTTACTAACATGGGACCTTGATTTTATCTGATTTCATATCCAGATAACAACTAGACTTGGTGTATGATGTTGCTGCTGGGCCTTTACCAAGTGGCCCAGAGAAGTATGAAATTCACATACAAACAAGTGCATTAAGAAGGCGAGAAACGTCCGATAGTCTGGTGGTAAAGGGCATCCCATTCCCAGCTCAACTTAAGTACGTGTTAGGGATTGACCCTTGGCACCAGCCGAACACAAAGTTGGGATGTATCCATTGATAGAGCCACTGAGCACAGAGCAGCGAGCACTCGAATGGAGCATTTCAGGGGTGACCCCTGGTCTTAGATTGGGCCATGCTTGGACTAGAATAGTTTACATTTCCTCCTATGTAGTAGCAAAAAAAAAAAGAAGGAAAAACAAGAGTTTTCAAATTACGCATTTCAAAAGGTGCCTACGACCATGAATGTTATACTCTTCACCATAGATAATCCAATCCTATTTACTTGGCAAATATTGGATAAATGAACGATGAGGATGAATAAGATCCCGTCTACTCATCAGGTAGGCACTGCCTTTGAAGCTAACTGGGATGATTCAGACATTTAGAATCCATCTCTCTTTCTCTCTCTCTCTCAAAAATCCAACAACACTGGCCCTATCTTCTATTTTATTTTTGTCCTACAACCAGTAGCCAGCCCCTTCCTATATAAATATATATATATATATATATATTTAAAATTTCTGGCTGAAACTCTGGATTTTGGCCAGTTCAGGCAAAATTTGGAATTTCTGCTCGAAATTCAAGATTTCGACTGAATTGGTCTGAAATCTGGGCTGAATATTTCTCAAAGGGCCGGGCTTTGGAAGAGGGAAGGAGACCTCAGGTGACATAAGGGGGCCCTTGGATGAAGGAAGGAGCTATGGGGTGAAGGAAGGTGGCATGAACCTTGGATAGCCACGTGAAAACTGACACCTCTTACCACTACAGTAAGAGAGTCCCTTGTCCGTATAAATGGGCTGCTAGGAACTTCATATGCACAGGTTAGTTACAAGTACTTCAGGCCAGACCAAGTTTCTCCACACCCACCGATTTAATTAAAACATTAAGGCCATGGCCCATTATATGGACTTTAATGGAGGCCCAAGCCCATCCCAGAAGTAGATGCCTTTTCATCAAATGAACCGGGTCAGATTGAGTAATCTACCCAGGCCTTTAGGTAAGCATATGACCGAGTCCTAACGTAGCAAGAAAGAAGTCCTAAAATGATTCATATCCAGGTAGCCCCGGCCCGGCCTTATTGAAACATAGATTGACAAGTTACTACTTACTAAGGCTTGATTGGGGTTGGATCCAATGTAACAGGAGAATCCATTAGTGATCTCTGATGTGGGTCAATATGGTTTACAAAAGTCATGGATTTCAATCGGAGGGTGTCAATCAAAGGATTAAGATTTTCTAACAGATAGGATTTATGATCACAAGGCTCACCATAGTCCAATGGCTATGAACAGCAAAAAATCACTAATTCATGTCCTCCACCTGTTAGAGATATATTTATTTATTTATTTATTTATTTATTTTTTTGCGTGAACCATCTGTTAGAGATTGATATCTTAGAAGATAAGATAGGATTACGTTGGTTTTTGTCATTTGAGATAAAAGAGATATTAGTTAGAGATTTTAGATTTGAGTTTGAATTTGAATAATCTTGTTATTGTCATGTATAAATTGGGAACATTTCCTTTCATGACATTTATGGTGATTTTATAAGAATAAATTGATTTATTTAAAAGTTGGAGCCACCCACAGACTCCCACCCACAAACTCAAGGTTGACTACACAAAAATCAAAACTTTTGAGTTTAAGGTCATATAATTTCTAACTTTTTTCCCTTTAGTTTTTTCACATCACAGGGGATTCAAACTTGAAAAAGTCTACCGGGCCCAGGTTTTTGTGCCCGGGCGTGGGAGCCGTGCCAGATCCCGGGCACAAATACGGGCTTGTAGCACGGCTCTTCAAACTTCCCCACTCTATTCACACACCCATTATCCACAATTGAGGGACATATACTTTCTTTGACTTAGGGGCATGTTCGTGCAATACGTTTTCTTTGGAAAAAAAAAAAAATGCAAAGTCCTTTGTTCCATTTGGACAATTTTGAACAGTTTTGATTTCTCGTGGTTTAGGTTTTAATTCCCACAAATGTGGAGAAATACAGATTCTGGGGGAGAAGCTAGAGAAGTGTCTTCCTCGGTGCGACAGATGCATTTCATCACAAGAGCTGCATCATGGCGCCAAACTAGGGGTGTTACAAAAACCAAAAGATTGTCTAACTGATCGATCCGAACCGATGGTTAATAACCGTGTTTCATAGTTTCAGTTATAGTTACAGTTATTAAAATAAAAATACTGTGCTTTACGGTTTGGTTTTGATTTTCAGTCTTGACTCACGGTTATTAATTGAGCCGAACCGTAAAATACAATTCGGTTAACCATTTTTCCAAAACACATGGTTAACCGAACCGTTACACCACAATTTAAAAGAAAAAAGAAGAAGAAATGGGGTATTGTGTAATTTTATAACTTAAATAACCCCTTCTAACTTTTGAGCCCTAATCGTTGGAATGAAAAACGAAAGAGGGAAAACTGAAGGATTAATGATGTGTTGTTGTAAAAACGCAATTTATTATTTCATTTGTCTATGTGAACATTTTAAAACTACTGTAATACTTTGAAATTATGTAGTTTGCTATTTAGGATATTTAGTTTTGACTTTTGAACATGTATTTTTCATTCTGAAAAAAAAAAAAAAAAAAGTATTTTAAGTGACAATTTACCATAACCAAACAGTTTAATATGGTTAACCGTGGTTTGATTTTTAACGATTTTTTAGGATACAGTTATGATTATTGTTTTTAAAAATTGAAAACTGTAAAATGCAGCCCGATTAATGATTTTTTCAAAACACAAAGTTAACTGAATGGTCTCACCCGTAGACCAATCAATAAAAACTAGAACCACTGTCGAAAGTGAAGTCGATCTTCCAGTTCAGCTTTTATATGAAAATGAAAACATCTACAAAACTAAAACAGCGAAAATGTTTATGCACCTAAATGGCCTATGTTTCACACCACCTAAAAAAAAAAAAACTTTAAAAATAGTACATTGTTTGGGCACGTTTCACAATAGCCCATGTGCATAATGATGTGTACAGCTGAGAAAAATTGGTATAAGTATATAAATCTTCTGAAATGATGATTTTCTAACCTTGTAAGACTTTCTAATTTTCTAATACTTTGTGAAAACCAGTGGGCGATCCTAAGAGGATTTGATTGCTTGCACATTAGTTTTTACAATAGTATCTTGTTTATATGCTCTTTTTCCCCGGAAAGGGCAGTATTATTGTCTGGTTGCTTGACTTTCTACACATCATGACTGCTACATGTATATTTCTTATCAATAGTAGTTTCATCTTTTTCTTCACGGGTTCTGTAAGATTCTATTTGGTGAATCTTTGACACAATCTGTGAACTGATCAATTCTTCTATAGTTGGGGTACTGCTTACCTAAACGCCAAATTAAATGAACCTTTATGACCAATCTCAATCCTCTACAGTTGGAGAAAGCTCTCCACAAACTACTTAATACAGACCATTATGCAGGTTTTTGGGATACACTCGCCCTCTCGTTGAAAATAAGCTTGCTGTCTATAGAGAAAAGAAAGTCAGACTCAATAGTTGGCTAGTCAAAGTAGAAGAGCCACTTAATGACTAATATATTTTCATTTTTTTTACACAAAAAGATCCCTGTCCACTTGAGACCTGCTGTGATTTGTAGAGTCAGAAACAGTGACAAAAGTAGCAAAGACGATTCTAAGTTCTTTCCAATGCAGGAAGATCTATTTTGACACGTAAGAGATAGATCTTGGAGGTTTACATAATTGAAGAATTTCAACACCTCTAAAATCTCAGATGTTAGAATTTATAAACCTTTAAATTTTGCAGTAGTTATTGGAATTCTCAAATCTAAAGAGCTTAATTCAGCCTTAAAAATGCTATTTTAATTACTCTACTTTCTATTTGGATACAGTTTGTTCCCTCACACGCGTCCAAGCACTGGTGACTGGTGTCAATGAATGAAAAAATAATGGCGTAGGCACGCCTCTTAATATAACCACGTCCAATCGCAATCGCAATCGCAATCGCAATCGCATTAACATAAATGACAACGGTGGCCAATCTAATCTACTGTTTCAGCGGTCCAGTAATGGCTGGGGGTTGGACTTTTGGGTCCGCCAACTATAGCACATCCACAGTGGGGCCCGCTTTAGCTGTATATAGTTCTTGATGGAAGACGAAGCAGTACCATATATGATATATCCATACAAAACTCGGGTGCTGTTGGTAATTTTGATTAATAATTAACAAGGACCACAAAAATGTAGGAACCGTCTTATATTTTGCTTTCATCTGAACAAGAGCCACTATTAGTCTACGGAAAGACTCCCAAGAGCAAACATTCATTCTTTTTTTTTTTTTTAGGGGTTAACATATTATAGCCTGCATCATTTAATGACATCCGCAAAACCTATAAATTTTTATCACCACTAAGATTTGAAAACCTAAAACTAAGGGTTCGGATCATTTTATGTATAACCTCAATCCTTGTATGCACTTATTCATTTATAGTAGCCTAATGCCGAGCAAGTGAACTTTATTCCACTTCAAAACAAATGACTCGGTAGGCTTTCTCATCCTTTTTTTCTTCTTTTTTAGATGCACCCACTCACGCAACTAACTCACTGTCATCACTACAACTTGGCATTAGCATTAACATAATGCCAAGGTTTTTTTGTGAAAGGAAGGTGCCTCAACAATTGAGCTAGTGGATTGACATAAATATGGTAAATTGAAGTAAAGATTTCTACTCACAACCTCTATAACCATCACAATTCACTCCATATAAATTATATATATATATATATATATATATAGAATTTCTTGCTCGAGTTCATTTTGAGTGGAGTGAATTAAGCATATGGTAATCAAAGTCATATGTTTCACAAGCAGTGGCGGCTCTAGAAATTCGGATCAGTGGGGTCAACAAAAGACTCATCTTTCACAAATCGAATAAATTTGTTTTCTCCTTTATCAACATTTATCATCTACTTTCGATAATTTAACAAATATAATATAAAATTCTCAAATAATCTATTTCCGACAATCCGACAAAGGTAACATTGAATTCTCAAACAAAAATAAATAGAAATTTATATACATTGTTACTAATAGTTATTAATTCAAAAAGAAAATTTAAATACATAAACTCCAACAACTGCCATCGACGGGTTTTCATGTGTTGAAATCATTGCATAATAACGTCATTATTAACACTAGCAAACACATCATTTTCAATATATGTGATCAAACATCATTCAACCATTGATCTTCCCATTCGGTTACGCAACATATTATTTACGTTCTTCATTGCTGAAAAATATCTTTTTACCGTTATTGTCGCTACTAGTAAAATCAACGACAATTTTAGAAGCAAATAAATCAATGAGTATACGATATCCTTCTTTGTCTCCACTATTTTTCTAGCAATGTCACAAATTCCTTTAAGTTCTAAATACTCGTTGCTACTGCGCATATCAGCAATATAATTTTGAATCTGAATGGCTGGGAGCCTATATGTCTAAATCTAAGTGTTAGGGTTTTGTCCTTCTAATACAAGAAGAATACCGTATTTAGAAGTTAAGTTAAGGTAAATGAAGAGTTATTGACAAAATGTCTAAAAAAGAGAATTTTCTTTAAAAATAAAAAAGCTGGGCCCTATTTTTTGTTTTTTTTTTTTTGTTTTTGTTTGGATAGATAGATGGCCCATTAACTTAGGCACTAAGCGGGGTCAAAAGCTTTTCATAAGTACAATTCATTGAAAAAAAGATTTTTTTTTAATATTTTTTTAGATTGACCCCACTAGAGTCAATGTGGCGTCGCCCATGTCAATCACAAGGTCTTATTATTTCATATATTATGATAATCAAATTGGTGAAGTGACGTTTCATTTCGACATGATCATTGATAGTTGGATCAATTGCTGCTCATGAGGTGCCTACCCAATCAATCGAACGGTTATGTTAAAAGAACTCAGGCCTCACGATGCCAAATTTGCCCATCTTGGTAGCTTAACTTAACATAGTGAAGCTTTGTATAAGTATATACTAATATGATTTGGTGGTAGTCCCTCTTACTATATTTTTAAATTTGTAATTTGAAACATTTTCCGAGTATGAACATGGACACCACCAAATATGCTGCAAAATGTCATTTCATTTTCCTATTGACTAAGATATAAGGGCTTGTATGTTTTGCATTCAATTGAATTTGTAAAAATTCATAGCAAAATGAGTTTTATTACATAAACACACGTTTGTGTGCGTGAAATTGAATTCCTATGAATCAATTGGAATTATATGAGACAACTCAGATTTATGGAATCTAGTTTTTTTTCCATCTCTCCTGAGATCATTTCTATTTAAAGGAGAGATTATTTTCTTCAATTCTGCACATTAGAGGAATACAACTAATTTTAGAATTCTAAAATCTTCAATTCGATGCAAATGAATCGCCTTTTAAGTAAATTGGATTGGATTCTCCCTATAGCCATAGACAGACAACTTTACATTGAAATAACAATAAATGGGATTTCATTGATTGAATCAAATTACAAAATCCATCTAAAAAAAGAACTCCTTTTTATACTCTGTACAAAAAAAAGAAAAAAAAAAAGAAAATAGAAATCAACCTTCTCAACTTCCTAGAGAGGAGGAATTAATGAAGAATAAGAAGAAGAAGAAAGAGAATACTGTTATTAATACTCTCTGTTTCTGTGTGGCTGCGATAATCTAGTGAGCAGCAACAACAGATCCTTCATTTTCATAGATAGTGCTCAATCTCATCTTGAAAGACTTATACACGATTCTAGCCTTTCTAGAAGCATTCCTCTGCAACTTCCTCACCGACCCAGATCTCGACAGCCCCATATTACCAACGCCCTTTTCAAATCTCCCAAACCCATCAAAACGAAACTCCCCATCTCCACCACTTAAATCATCCATGTCTACAACTGGAGATACTCTGATCTTCTTCCTTTTTCGGTGGAGTCGACCGATCTCCTTGGAGGAGCAGTCGAGAAGCGCAGCGCTGGCTTTCACGGCCAAAGCGGCCATATCAGAAGTGGTTAAAGGGTACTGAAGCCTGGCGATGGGGAGGACGAAATAAATTTGATCTGGCAGTAGCAGCTCAGTGGAATCAAGTGCAGGGATGTAGTCATCGAAATAGAGCTTGTCGGAGTTACAAATGAACAAGGAAGGAGGGCTTTCGGTCTCAGATTGTAGGACTTGTGATGCTCTGATGGGGATTGGATATTCATGAAGATCGCCTTTGATGGAGATGACTTTTGCAGTTGAAGTTGATGAAGTCATGGAGTTGGATTCGGAGTAAGAAGAGAAACAAGAACCCATGTGGAGAGGAAGAAGAGCAAAGCAATTAAAAAGATATTAGAATGAATCTTTTCTTAGTCCAGTTCCAGCCCCGGGGTAGAAGGGAAGTTGAGTTGAGGATGTTTTTATAAGAAAGGGGAAAGGAAAGACAGAGGAAGAGACGTCAGCACTAACGAATGCCGTTGTGTCGTCGAAAGTGAGAGCGAGAGAAACTTCTAGGATACACGTACGGCGTTTCATCGAAGAAAAACTGAAGAGTGCTACGCAAGTTAGCAATTCGGACGCGCCGTACTGGCATTGACCTGCTCAAGTGTGTCAAGGCTGAAGGCTCTGCCTTTCCGTTACTCACGGTTTGGGCCTTTTGGGGGAAAGTGTGACTTTTTCCTCCCGATTTCCCCGCAGTTACCTTTAGTAACACTTTTGGATTAAAATCCATTTAATTGTCTTTTAGGACACGGTTTGTGTAGAGGCAATTTTTATGGGAAAATGAAATTGTCATGTCATTAAATTTTATGAATTTTAAATTTTTTAGAAAATATTTTCTTAGGAAGTTAGAAATTTATGTTTGGTGCAAAAAGGTTTTCTTTGATGAATTAGTGCTGATATTCTTTGGTGCAACTGCTGATTTTTTTTTATTGAAAACTACTTTTAGTGAAAACTATTAGGTGGGTGGGATTGGTATGTGTGGGGTGGGTGGGGTTGGGAGGAGAGGGAGAAGAAAGAAGGCAGCGGGGTGGAGTAGGGGAGGGGTCGATTTTCAGTGGAAATGGACTTCTCATACCCCCCATAGGAAGTCTATTTTTATACATGGAATGGAAAAAGTTGACATGGCGAAAAAGTAGTTCTGCGGAAAACTGCTGCACCAAACACATGAAAAAGGAGTTTTTCGGCAAAAACCTCATCATTTTCCGCGGAAATGGGCTACACAAACATGCCCTTAAGGTCCGAAGAGAATTACTGAGAATTGCTGTCTGAGAGAGTTCTCACGAGAATTCCAAATAGTGCCCCCTACAAGTATAATTTTAAATGCTTACGGGCATTTGGGATGCATTGAGAATTTAAAATTATAAAATTATGAAAATTCATGAAGCTAAAAGTGTCTTTTCATGTGATTTGTAATCTTGAGTTCTTGCATTGCAATAAACAAATCATTTGAAATGCCCAGCGAGCAATTATGTCATAAATTCCCAATGAGCCTAATTCCTTATCAGGAATGCCTCTAACCAAACAAGCCTTTATTACATATGAGAGAGTGTGCCTCCTCACGGTTTTGAATTTTCTCCATAATCTTAGAGTTGATATATCTAAGATAATCTTTTGATTTCTTTTAACATAATTAATGAATAATGCATAAAATTGTATTAATCCTTGTTTTAGTTATTGACATAAACTGTTTGATTGATCATCCGTAAGCTATACATAATATGTTTCCCCTGTGCATTCAGGTCAGTTGACCACTCTCCCTCAGAGGACGCTGTGAAGTCCTATGTTAGACATGTAAACTATTAAGGGGCTTCCATATGGATCCAATTCATCAATTTCTGATATAATTCATGGGCTCAACCTAGGACGTGATCTTCTGGTGGAGGTGTTTGACCAGAATACTGTCATTCTAATTATTCCTTGAATTCAGTGTTCAACGTTTAGCATAGTTGTGAAAACTAGATTCTTAAATCGATGATACTTTTGAAAATTTCAAAATCTTCAACATTTAGCATCTTGAGAGTTCTTGTTGGAGAGAATTATAAATTCTCCAAATTTCACCAAGCAAACAGATCTATGAAGAGTAGATTATCAGAAGAGCACCTTGCAGAAAGCCCCTCAAGAACAAGAACGTTCCCGCATTGTCGCAAGAAATTAAGTCATTCGAGAGTAGATAAAGAAATGAGGAGAATCTGTCAATCACACCTGTTTGAGTTTATGCAACGCATGATCATGATCGCGACTAAGCCTAACTACACAAGAATTGATCAGTTATTTTTATTTCTTTCTTAAGTGGTAAGGAAGTAATTAGCTGACTTGACTTCACCTAAAACAAAGGAGGAACGTGGCTTCTTCTTCTTCCAAGAACACAGCAGGTTATAAAATCTACGTAAGTTGGGACCTCCGTTGAAGCAGACTTGTTTAATTGCTCTCATAAGAAATAGTTAAAGCTTGTTGGGACCACCCTCCATGGATGAACTGAAATGATGCTATTATCCACTCGAACAAGGAAACTTCCTATTGGTTCCGATCAGGGACATTGGAGTAAAGGAGATTACAAATGAGTCAAAAGGTCTACGTACATTAGAGAGAGAGAGAGAGAGAGAGAGAGAGAGAGAGAGAGAGATAATAAAGTCCCGTTTGGATTTTATAGAAGAAGCAAGAGACACAGGCGATCGAAGAGTCCCTTTTATAGAAGAAAGAAATTATCTTTTCTCCTATTTGGGTTTATTTACCAGAAATAATTCTCTTTAACCATGCTTAGAGACATCATTTTCTCTAATAAAATCCAATCTCTATGTAAAGATAGGAAAAGGGGGTTTCAATAAACTCAACAGAGGACGTGGTCTCTTATTCTCTTGTTCCTTTGTTTGCTTCTAATGATTTCTTCCTTTGTTAAAAAAAAAAAAAAAAAAAAAAAAAAAGAACAGAGGACGCTGCCTTCTGGTGGAGGTGCTTGACCAGAGTATTGCCATCTTCATTCCTTTCCATATTCAAAGTTCTTTCATTTCATGCGACTAAATGTCTTGTCTTGCACAAGAAATAGAACTATTTAGGGAATGGGATAACACTAACTACAGATTCGAATTCATTTAGTCTAAATGCTCTTATTATGAATCAATCGTACGTCTCTAGTGTACTACTACATTTTCACCAAGTGCATGGCCTGAGAAGAGTGATGAATTTTTTTATTTTCTCCTGTTTTTACCCTTCGGCAGCGACCAATATATTCAAATTTAGATGAGCACCTTGTGGACCGCGTTGTTTTGTTGCACGAAATAAGTCATGTGATGCAAGTACAATGGGAAATGAAGAGAATCTGCCAAGAACACACGTTCAAGCTAAAGCCTAACAACACAGGAATTGAGTAATTGACTGACGTGACTTCATCTGACTTTTTGATCATGGCTATAACCAAGAAGGAAGGTGGCTGCTTCTTCCATGAACAGAGCAGCTTATCTAATCAAGATGAGTTGGGACTTCCATTAAAGCCGAATGCAAACGTGAGAAGGGTGAAAGTGGACAGGGCTGCCCCATCAGTGGGACCCTCCATGGATGAATTGAAATGCTGATTTATCCACTTGAACAAGAGAACTTCCCATTAGATCCATCAGTGAGACGTTAGACAGATCCAGGAGGCGACAAAAGAGCCGGTCTAAATTGGTCACGGACATTGGTAGTCTTTGTATGGGATCTGGAGAAGGGAGAGGAAGCCAAAAAATAAAAAATTAAAAAATTAAAAAAAATAAAAACTTTAGTATTTGAATTCATTTATATGAGAAAAATTTTAGCAATAATTTTATGTTTAACAACAAGGTATTGAAAATGTACAGTACTATCTTCTCTAGTAAAGTTTGTTTTCTATGAAAAAGTCTGCATGGACCGAATTTTGGGACCGATCCTTGGACCGGTCCCAAAATTCGGTCCATGTAGCAGGTTTGGCTTTTCTATTGCTGAAAAGTGATAGTTAATATTTTAATAATGTTTTATCTAATTAAAGGTTTAAACTATTTTCTATTAGATAGATTTCTTCTTTAAAATATAAACATAACATAGAATCGCTATTGGAGAAAAGTGGTGAATCTCTAAAAAGACAAAAAAAAATTTATCCTAGTTTTCTCTTTAGTTTTTTCACCTGGCTACCCAAATACTTGCAGTTTTCTCTTTATTTGAAGTGGAAGTAGGGATGAAAAGGTTGGATGATTATTCTGAAGGAAATTTACTATTATGAACCAGTATTCAACTCATACCCAGATCATATCCAGGTTAACTTGTAAACTGGATATGGGTATGAGTTACCATACCTAATATTAAAATAAAAACTCAAACTCGGCTCAAAAACTCGAATAAAGAGGTTGGATCCGGGTCCAAAATAAGGCCTTACTATATTCATATAATATATATATACACTTAAACTAAAAATGCAAAGTAGGCATAATGTTTGGCTAAGGCATCCAGTATTCGGATCATCATGTATGAAATTAACGGATCCAGACCCAAACTGAATTTTAATATCTAAGGTCTACACCGTGGAACTAAACCTGACTCTAATTAGAATTGAGTCCCATTATTGGAACCATAAGAAGTTTTTCTTCAATTATGACCCTTTGAATATCTGAGGACTTTTTGATTCCTTAGCTACCTTAAGTACTTACTAAAATGGACTAGTTTTGGCTTGTCTTCAGATGACTTACGATTCATTCATTTGCACCTATTTACATGCATAAATGTTTCACATGCGATATATATATACACACACACACACATACACATATAATATTTGTTTGGGCTCATTGGAGGCATGTGGGTACATGAGATGTGAAGATGGTTTATAACTAGGGCCATTTTTGATGGATCACGCCCAAGTGACTCAGTCCACAATGGTGGGTCAGGCCCAAGTGACCCGAGCCCGTGATAAGTTTAGGACCAAATCCACCTATTAAAGGCCGGGTCCAGATCCACGAAGTAACGAAGTCAGAGTTCCTTTAACTCGCTTTTACCAGGTCTTGCGGAAAAGATCCTACCTGCCTCGTCTGTTGAGGGCAGTTCGAAGACTCCGCCAGAATGGAGCGCCCGTTGCTGAAGAGTCATCCCCATCTGTTAGGGGAAGACTATAAATCAAAGAGCCCGACCAGCATTGGGGGGCAAGTAATCTCTATCAGTATTTGCACATTTTATTGTATTCTCCCGACCTATAATCTCTACATCAGAGAAGTAAAATCATCAGTTTGGAGTGGACGTACGTCACACAGACCGAATCAATATAAATTCTCTCTCCTTCAATTTCCACCTTAATTACTCACTACTTGACCGGTGGTGCCCGAAAACACTTTTTGGCATCATAAGTTGGCACCGTTTGTGGGAACACTAAATTCTCACTTCATTTTCAAAACTATGGTGACCACCACTAGATCAATGAGACGACAAGAAGACAATCCCAGGCGAGAGGGAGAGGATGATCCTCCACCGAATAATCCTCCCCCAAACGCTACCGCTCCTACCCCCACTCCTCAACAAATGTTAGAGACAATGCAGCAGCTGGTAACCCAAAACCAGCAGATCCTACAGCTTATACTCGCGGGGCAGGGAGGAGTGCAACTTGGAGGAGTACCACAAGGAGCGCCTCTCCAGGGACATCTAACGGCTCCTCGTAGGGGAGTGCCTCGCCCGGGCGGCCATCCATATGGCACCCAGGGCCGGGGCGCTCATCACTATGGCGCCCAAGGCCTGGGCACCCATCAACATGGCGCCCAGGGCCTGGACGCCCAACCCCATGGCGCGCATGCGGGGATTCCACAGGGCGCCCAGGGAGTTCCCCATAATGCCCCTCATGGAGTACTCTTGGATGACCCTCAAGGTCGCGCCCATCACGGAGTTCCTCCGCCCCCCGGTGGAGCCCAGCTTGGAGGACCTCCACCTCCAGGTGGAGCGAATCACGGCGAACTTCCGCCTCCTCCCTCTATTTCTAATGGGGAGGAGCCTCATTTCCAAGAGGGGGAGAGCGAAAACCAAAGCATAGAGGTGGGGAGTCACTTCTACGATCGACCAGAGAACCCGACAATCGCTGGGAGGAAAAGATCAACTGGGCGATGTCTACAACGCCATAAAGGCGCAGGCACTGGAGACAGTAGATTACCTAGTCAGGCGAACGGACACACCATTAAAGCCCGACGTGGTGAACTACCCACTCCCTCGGAAGTTTAAAATGCCATCTGTGGAGACCTTTGATGGAACGAAGGATCCATTGGATCATCTGGAGACCTATAAAACTAAAATGCAGCCGCGCAATATCCCTGACGAGATAATGTGCAGGGCGTTCCCAACTACATTGAAGGGTTTCGCTCGGCAGTGGTTTGCTAATCTCCTCAAAGCATCCATAGTCACCTTTGGGGAGTTGAGCAAGTCATTCGTCTCGAACTTTATTGGAGGGCGCCGCCGCCAGAAGCCAACCACACACCTGCTCAGTATAAAGCAGGACAAAAATGAAAGCCTCAGGAGCTACCTTACTCGTTTTAACGATGAGGTACTTCAGGTCGAAGAGCCTGACGACAAGGTGTCCATGACAGCCTTTTTGGGAAGCCTCCGCTCATTGAGCTTCCTCTTCTCAGTGATGAAGCGCCCGCCAAAGAGCATGCCAGAACTACTAGCAAAGGCCCAGAAGTACATGAACGCTGAAGATATCACCAGAGCCAGGGGGAGAGTCCTCCAGAACAGAGGACAAGAGAAAGGAGGAGCGAGACCATTCGCTAACTCCTTCTCAGCCTGGGAAGCTCTATCATGTATCGCCTTCATCTCTGTCTCCACAACAGTCTCTTTGAGCAACGCCCTCTCACGGGTTTGTGCAAGCTCAACCTCACTGAGCGAAGCCCTCTCACGGGCCTTCACAAGCTCAGCCTCTACCTTAGCCGCTCTCTCGTGGGCTGCTGAGAGCTCAGTCTCAAGCCTGATCGCCCTCTCCTGAGAAATCAATATCTGGGAAAGCAGCAGAGATCTTCCCTTGGAGCTCCTCATAGCCATCAATAAAGGCATCAGCGAGACCATTCACTAACTCCTTCTCAGCCAGGACAACCCTCTCCTCAGCCTGAGAAGCTCTCTCATGACCTGCCTTCATCTCTGTCTCCGCAACAGTCTCTCTGAGCAACGCCCTCTCGCGGGCCTTCATAAGCTCAGCCTCACTGAGCGAAGCCCTCTCGCGGGCCTTCACAAGCTCAGCCTCTGCCTTGGCCGCCCTCTCGTGGGTTGCTGAAAGCGCAGTCTCAAACCCGGTCGCCCTCTCGCGAGCCGCTGTGAGATCAGCCTCGGAAGCTCTTCCAGCAGCTTCAAGAGCAACAATCTTTGTTTGAGCAATGGAGAGCTCTTTTTGCATACTCTCATTCTCCTGTTTCAGCTGACTATTATGACGGGCCCTTGACAACAAGCATACGGATGTAGTAGAAGCCTGAAACAATAAGGGACAGAGAAAATGAGAATGCACATAAAAAGAAAAAAAGAATGAATGAAAGTCTGGAGAAAAGGGAAACATAAGCCTTTACCTGAGCCAGACCCTCTAAAAACAAGTCTATGATCCCTTCAGTGCCCAAAGCATTAATCTGCGTAACCTCAGGAGGAAACACAAATCTCCCGAACTTTTCTCGGATCACCAGTGGATTGTCTAGCATGGGACCAGCCCAAGTCGGTGCCTCTGCAGAAGCTCCCGAGCGTGAAGGACACGAACGAACGCAACGTCTTCTCGTGTGTCGCGCCCATACCTGCGGAGGACGACGCCGCCATCCCCTTGGCTGACCCCCAAGCTGGAGCCAGTCGCTACCGCTCCTCAGGCGCTAGGGGCGCCCGCCGCCGTTGCAGCCCCCACTCGGGCGCCCAGGCCGACGCCCCTCACCGGTGCTACTCCCTCCACGCGGGCGCCAGGGGCGCTTGCCACTGCTGTAGCCCCAACGCGGGCGCCTAGGCCAGCGCCCGCCGCTGCCCCTACCATCACACCTGCTGCCTCGACAAGCCAGGTGCCACGGCGCCAGGCGCTGCTGTTGTTGCTATCTCGCCAAGGGCGCTGTTGCTGCTACCTCGCCCAGCGCCGTTGCTGCCCCTGCGCACCTCGCCTGCTGCTGTTATCTCGGCTGTTGCTGCGATCATCTCGGCAGTCTCGCCTGTTGTTGCCATCTCGGCCGTTGCTGCTGCCATCTCGGCTGCTGTTGCAGTCATCTCGGCAGTCTCTCCTGGTGCGGTCATCTCGGCTGTCTCGCCTCCTGCTGCCATCTCGGCCGTTGCTACTACCATCTCGGTTGTTGCTGCAGTCATCTCTGTAGTCTCGCCTGCTGCGGTCATCTCTGCTGCCATCTCGGCTGTTGCTGCGGTCATCTCGGCAGTCTCGCCTGCTGCGGTCATCTCTGCTGCTATCTCGACTGTTGCTGCAGTCATCTCGGCAGTCTCGCCAGCTGCTGCCATCTTGACCGTTGCTGTAGTCATCTCAGCTGTTGCTACGGTCATCTCAGCAGTCTCGCCTGCTGCGGTCATCTCGGCTGTTGTTACGATCATCTCGGCAGTCTCGCGTGCTGCGGTCATCTCGGTTGCTGCGCCCGCCATCACTGCTGCTGCTGCGCGGGCGCCTCTCGCCTGCTGCAGTCATCTCGGCTGTTGTTGCGGTCATCTCAGCAATCTCGCCTGCTGCGGTCATCTCGGCTGCTGCGCCCGCCATCACTGCTGCTGCAGCGCGAGTCCCTGCCCCTGCTGCTCGGGCGCCCGCCATCCCTGCCTCTGTAACACGGGCGCCCGGGGCACCCGCCATCACTGCTGCTAATGCAGCGCGGGTCCCTGCCCCTGCTGCGCGAGCTCCAAGGGCGCCCACCATCACTGCTGCAGCTCCAGTGCCCGCCGCTGATGTCGCCTTCACGACGGCAACCACCTCTGCTGCCTCATGACCGTACACCTTAAAACCCTTCGCCGTCTGCACTTCGAGCCTGGGGTTTTCATTCTTGCAAGAAGAGATTCAATACTTGTTTGTATGGTTTTATTTCTTAGAGGGGGTTCTTATAGCCTAATAGCCTAGGGTTTTCAAAGAGGGAAGGAATCCTAAGCCAAAAGAATTCTTCTATGAAATTCAAAGAAGGAAAGAACCCTGAGCAAAAAGAGACGGGCAATGTCTGGGAAGGTTAGGAGTGCTCGAAATGAAGAAAGCCTGATAGTCAAAATGCCTTACTTTCAAAGTTTCCTTTGGCGCAAGGCATTGAGGGGCAAATGATGGGTCAGGCCCAAGTGACTCAGTCCATAATGGTGGGTCAGGCCCGAGTGACCCGAGCCCGTGATAAGTCCATGATCAAATCCACCTATTAAAGGCCGGGTCCAGATCCGCGAAGTGACGAAGTCAGAGTTCCTTTAATCCGCTTTTACCAGGTCCTGCGGAGAAGATCCTACCTGCCTCGTCTGTTGAGGGCAGTTCGAAGACTCCGCCAGAATGGAGCGCCCGTTGCTGAAGAGTCGTCCCCATCTGTTAGGGGAAGACTATAAATCAAAGAGCCCGACCAGCATTGGGGGGCAAGTAATCTCTATCAGTATTTGCACATTTTATTATATTCTCCCGACCTATAATCTCTACATCGGAGAAGTAAAATCATCAGTTTGGAGTGGTTGGAGTGGACGTAGGTTACACTGACCGAACCACTATAAATTCTCTTTCTCCTTCAATTTCCACCTTAATTACTCACTACTTAACCGGTGGTGCCCGAAAATACTTTTTGGCATCATCAATTTTCATTTAAAAAAACCTCATGAAATGAAGAGTTGTGAAATGTTTCTGGCTTCGGTTGCAATTTTCGCTTTAGACAGATCCCATTATATATCTTCTAGTTTTTGCAATATGATCCGAAAACTCACACATCTCGATCTTCAAAGATAGTTTTCAAACGTATGCTAGCATTACCGACATACCTAATAATTTGCTTATAGGGTGGGTCCATCTCTTTACATTTATGCATGTGGCCCGCTTCAGAGCTAAACATCCAGGCAAATAAATTAATGGGCTAGCTTGCTCGGGCTTCGAACTGCCCGGCTTATATGCTAGACTTTTCAGACCCGTACACCTTAGATGCAAACTGCATACTGCCAAAGACTAAAGAGTGGTAGAAATAGTAGCAGTTAAGACAGATTTCGAACTGGGGAAGGTTGGTTCACATGAATACAATATGATTCCTCAAAGACATATTTCTCCGTGGATCTGAGTGTTTTAGCCATAATGATGATTCACGGATTTGATTAACCAATTTATCTGCAAGTCAAAGTTGTTTGCTCATTCTTTCTCTTGAAAGCTAGAAAGCGGTTAGTGAAGTTGAGATGCATTTTGAAGTTTAAATGGATCCACCATAAGCCATCTATATTACTAAGGGATTGTGGTCTCCCTTCAATCAACCACAGGCCTCCAAGTGCATCCATCAATTCATACACATGAAGACAGCTGTCCTCTCCTCTCTTTCCACTATCCTCTCTCTAAACAAACTAACTAAAAACCTCCTTAAAAAGAAACCAACTTCTCATAACCGCTCTCCTATCTCCTACTCAGGCCCTCTTTAACCATCTTATTTAGTAAACAAGAGATGATCCGATACATATCATTCCATTATAGTGAATCTTGAGAACCCTTTAAGCAATTTAAGGTGGAGCCTACCGAATCATTTGTTCATGTTTATAACTGCATTCTTCATCTCAAGAATTTAAGAATCCATATCTACAGTATTGATAACAAGGTATGACTTTTCCTATTGGGGGACCCTTAAGTGGCCCACATAGTTTTTTTTTTTTTTTAACTTGAATGAGGCCCATCTGTGACGAATCAAGACCTTTATGTATTCCTACTCCTCCAAGTATTGACTCTCACCCATTGGACTAATCCATTGGATTTTAATTAAAAAAAAAAGAAGAAAGAAATCACTTTCATTGATTTGAATTTCCTTAATGAGTTGTAGGATGCACCGCTTGATCCAAAGAATCAGAGGTAAACGACATGTGGGCCACCAAATTCAACTCTCAGAAAATGTTAGACCCCAAATCCAATGGTGAGATCAGTTTAGATGGGTGTCAAATTGGGTTTGGTTGCAACTTAAGAAAAGAGTAGTGAGCTGGGATGGGATTGGATGGGACCCCATAAGTGGCCTACGTAGTAGGTTTTTTTTTTTTCTTTTTTTAATAACTTCAATGAGGCCCATCTGTGACGAATCAGAACCTTCATTTATTCCTACTCCTCTAAGTATCGACTCTCACCCACAGAACTAATCCATTGGATTTTAATTAAAAAAAAAAAAAGGAATCACTTTCATTGATTATTCTTTCCTTAATATCAATATTAATATAAATATTATCTGAAGGTAATATTTGTACCTGTGCTTATATATACATAATATACACTAGCCTGCATCCTGGTACAAATATATATATATATATATATGTACACCTGTATTTAAAATTTAATAATTTATTAAATGGTATGAATATTATTATATTCATTGTTTTGACCTAATATATTAATAATGTCATTTTATTATCTCTAATAGTACTATAGATATATCTACAATATATATTCAAAATAGTACTATAGATAAATCAGGGATAATATATTATAAGTTTGTATATATTAGTAATTACAAATTTTTAATTGTTATAATATATTTAATAGTATATTGTTCGTTTGTACTATTTTTCTCCGTTGTAATAATATACCACTTAATAGTATATTTTTTCCAATATACATATAATTAATGTACAAGTACCTATTTATATATTGATATAAACTATAACTATATACATTGCCACTATAATTTATATAGTGGCAATAAGTGAATAGTTTTATTAATATATTATAGGGTAACAAGGATATCAATATTCTCCGATCTTATAATATTAAAATATTGATCATTATTAAGGGCCAAGAATATTAAAGTTCACACTAAAACAGTAAATATCTAATACGTTTATGATCGTGTTACACAATTATTAGTATATTCAGATAATGAATATACTAATAACATATATCTTATTAGAGAGGGAATGTATCGTCCCGTGGCCAACTCTTGCTAGCAGGTTATGAATATAGTTTGTAAACAATTTAACTAAATAACGCAAATATACCCAACACGTATATTAATTATATAAATATTCATTTTCTACTCAGGATTAATGTGCTAGCCACGATATTTCATTATAGGTGGCAACACAACCTTAGTCTCGTGCTAGGGCACATTATGAACCTATTGAAACATTATTAATATACGATAAAACATGTATCCACCTAAGTGTTGCTGGGGCAATAATCCGTGCCCAATCAGGGTATATTAAATATCAATGTTACCATTCCCTGCATAAGACCACTCAAATGATCTGGTCTTCCTTTGATTTTGTCCACCACTAAACTCTTGGGTCATTTTGCCTTCATCTTCGGATCCCCGTTGGTACATAAAACTGATTTTCCTCCATTAATACAGAGAACCATGTGGGGCCACCCAATGACCCATTTGATCCGTGAATCCGAAAGAGGCTCTACGGGTGACCCAATAGGTGTTGGGCCATCAAAGAAGGGAGAGGAAAAAACTTCAGTGGTCCGTGCATAGCACGGGGGTTTTGCATGGGTTCGACTTGTAAAGTATTTATGTATGTATGTGTGTGTATATATATATATATATTACTTAATTGTTGTATCCCCAGGTGGGCCTCACACCACACACTTGAGCCTACCTTATTCTAAGTTCGAGTTTAGAAAAGCTGGCCTTATCTTAATATATTATATATATTTTAGAAATTTGCGGTGAAGTTTGGACCTGACCCAATGGGCCAATGACTTCAACATTGCAGAGGTTGCCTCTCTCTTGTAAGAGAACGCAATCCCGTACGTATTACCAAACAGGAAAGAGTGCCTCCATATCAATGCCATACAAGTGTAGGGATAAACTACATTTTATTTTATTTTTTGTGCTCAGAGGGATAGACTACCTTTATAATTTATTTCTCTGTCAAAATCATCTTCAACGCCTGCATCCATTTGAAAAGTAATACAAAATGGGCGGTTAGTTTTTTACCAGTGAAAAATATCACCACCCAGGTAGGTCTCTGAATGATGGTCATTGGCCAGACTCTTCTGGAGCCATCCTAATATGTGTGTAGTGAGCTATATTTTGATCTTTTGTAGGCCTGATGTTGTGCTTTCTTGTATTCATGGTTGTTTTGTTCTTGTATGCCAATCTCTGATGTTCTAGTTTTGTTCTTTAGTTTCAGTCTCCATTGTTCCTCAGCTCCGGCTGTTTTGTTGCTTAATCAATATCCTTTTCAAGCCGAAGAAAAAAATAGTCATGCTGATTTGAGCGAGCATTGAGCATGTCAAGGAATACAAAGAATATGACAAGTTGTAGTTCCTAATTTTTTATGGGGTTACGTATATGCGCTCACTCTACGATACCAAATTTGCGCGCCTACTTCCTATTGAATTGCGCGCTACGAATTCAGCTTTATAGGATGGTGTAGCTACTGCTCCATATTTCTTTTGTATGCCAACTACTGAGGTCCAAGTAAAAAGGCTGCATACATACACGGGAAAATTTAAATGGGAAGTGAAAAAAAAAAAAGTAGGAAAGGAGCCGTACATATTAGAAAAAGCCCACACAAGTAGAAAAAAACAAAGCCAGCATATGCGGAAAAACGTGGCATACCTAAAGTTTGATTCCTAGGCAACCAGGTGAGAACCGTCACACCTTACAAATTGGTTAAGAGACTAAATTCTTCTATTTGATTTGGACGGGGATGTTAGCATGCCAATGTTATTATGCTCATATGCAATGCTGCAGTAGGACTCCACGTTAGATGTAAGATGATATGCATATGCTAACGAAAATATAAAACAGTGTTTGATGATAATACACAAAAGATCAAGAGCAGCTCCTTGGGTGCCTCTGGCCTGGTTTGCCGTCATCAATGGTCTTGTTTCTCTAGGATTGCTCCTTTTGCTTGTCTGGAGCTCTAAGATCCGTTTCTCTAATTTCTTCGATTCAGCTCGTTTTGCCTCTTCTTTTGTCTATGGCCTACGTAGGCTATGTGGGACAAACATGAGACCGCCTTTAAAAACTACAACGTGGTACTCACTTTTATAAATTAGAACACGGTGCCACATTCATACGAATGTGGCTCCACCTTTTATGAATATAACTATATAATCCACGTTTAAGAATTGTAAAGCCAGGGCAATACCTTTTTTATAATTGTTGACACAAGACCCACCTTTAAAAATTACAATGTGATGTCACTTTTGAAAACTAAAATACATGGCCCACATTCATAAGATATATAATGTGGTCCCACCATTATACAAATTATAATATGGGCCACATTTTGTGATTGTGACCATGTGACCCACCTTTAGGAATAACAAAATAAGGTCACATTCCATGAGATTGTGAACCTGTGGCTTATCTTTATGATAATTTGTTAGAGGATTTGGAGTTTTTGAATGGTTTTCTTTAAAATATAAGACATGAGTATGAAAAAACTGCGTCAGCAAGTTGTTTTTTTTTTTTTTTTTTAAGCTAAGTTTTTCTCAAGTCCTAAAAAAGCCCGGTCCATTAATCCACAGTCTAAACAATGATTAACCCAATTGATCAATTCGGCAAACCCGAATCATAAGAAATATATAATGTCAACGTTAGTTCTTTCTCCGATCCATTCAACGAGAAAGGGGCCCGTGAAACTGCACAGATTCAGTGGATCGAACCCAAAACTCCCCAATTTCCCCAACCAAACAATGGGATTAGAATCTAATAAGACACCAACTGTAATTATTAATGCAAACTAAGATTGTTGACAAATTGATGTCGTTAGAGCTTACGCAAAATCCTTGAAAAGTAGGAGCTTAGAATTTCTCTATCCAACATATATAGACTAGGCTGCTATTTTGTCTTTATTATTTTCTGGTGCACTTGATAATGCTATCATTGTTAGAAGAAGGGCCTGTATAGGGCACCAACAAGAAAAGGACTTCACATCACAATTACAAAAGAGACGTCCCTGGATGATGGATAAATGGTTGGTTAGTTCTACACGTCACCCACTTGTTTGGAAGAGGCATTGCTTGGGCTTTAAGAATTAGAAAAATAGATCCGAGGCAAAAATGCAGATTTCTCCCTTGAGAAAAAGTTTGGTTTTGCTTGGGCTATATACGGTAAGACTCTTCATTCTTCATCATACCATATTTCTCCAATTCCAAGCATCTTTTATGTGCCGTTGATTGACACTAGCTAGTGGCCCATTTTTGTGTAGTGAACTCTTAAAACTTCAAACTAGATGAGTTTAATACAAAGCAGAAGACAAGTGGGGAAAATAAGGTGGTTAAAATTTCAAACTAGCTAGTGGCATGTTCATTCACTTTTTTAGAATTTGACTTACTAGAGTTTGTGGTGGGGGTAATCATTTCTACCAAGAAAAGATTAATTTTGATGGGCAGAATTGCCATGCTGTGTGGCTTTGTATGGATACATGCAACTTGTCTTAAGGGCATGTTGCAGGTTTGGATTTTCTAACAATGTGCCTCACTAAAGGGCACAATTGTGTAGGTACACAGAAAACCGAATCTGCAGACTTCTCTCTCTTCAAAAATAAAAACAAAATTAAACGGACCATTCTCTTCATCAGAAATGCTTTTCTGTGTATTCGTAGCAAATTTACCACCTTTAATTCCTCGTCGAAAACGGGGTTGGAACAAAACGTTTTCACCGCAGATAAGCGGCTAAATTTTTTACGCCTTCTCTACACAACCTCATAAACTTTACCCAAAGTATTTAATGAGGGTTTTTGCACAATAGTTCCACCCCATTTCTTATTGCATTGTTCAAAATTCTTTGGAAGTCTATAAAGAGCAAATAAAGGAGCCTTAAGCCCTAGTGACATTATTCATCTTGCTACACATAATGTCCACATCTCACCAAGATTTGACCTTATTACATGCCACCTCTCTCACTATCGATTTTCTTTTCTTTCTTTTCAATATTGGACTATTAGTCAAGACTCGAAAGTCATAGATTGAAAAATATTCATGTGCATCCATCCCTCGTCATAATATAATATGGTTGACTTTATAACACATCCGAACCATCCACATACATGGACCCCACTTTAGTACACTAGATTAATTGAATTTTCACCTATCCAAATGGATTGGACTATTGGATCGAATGTCAATTTTTTTTCCTTTAATATAAAGTCATTAAATTTGTGGGCCACGGATAAAGAGGTTAGAGTCATGTAATTTATCCCAAATTTGATATATAGTCTTATTCAAGATGTCTTTTTCCATCACTCACAAGTTCCATGATCAGTAGATCCCTAAGTGGGCCCCATGATGCACAGGAATACCCCATATATATTTATATTTTTTTTTTATTTTTTTGTAGAAATTTAAACTTGAAGACCCGTAGATCAATCTCTGGGATGCATATCAAACTTCACGCAAACACCTCTCAACTATAAATGTGTTCGCTGCTCATCATTTATTCTTTATGTAGGGGGATTGAATAAGATTAGATTTGCTTGTTGGGCAACCACTCAATTATCGTGTGAGAAATCAAACATAGGACATGGACTGTTATGGGTAGTAGATTTGTTGCCCAAAGTTGCTTGTGAGTCCTTTAACACACTTATTTATGGAGGAAACCATAAAATATCAAGGAAAAGAAAAGGGAAAAGGAAAAAAAGAAGAAATAAGCTGGCCTTCTTTATCAATTTCAGGGTGTGCATCCCACTTATGATGAATAACCTTTTGCAAAGGCAGAGAAAGTACAAAAGCTCTAAAACACGGAAGAGAGAACTCTTTACAACACCATAAAGAGGGAAAACAGTGACATGTTTAGTATTTAATTAATCCACTTGCGGCAATAATGGCCATTGTGCTTTGTGCATTTTTTTTTCAATTCTTATCCATCTCTCTCACTCTCTCCTCTTCTCTTCATAAAAAGCTGAAAATATAATTAAAAATAAATAAAGATAAAGAAAGCCAGTGATATGGACATGATAAATGTCCTTTTGCATTCCCTCACAGGTCTCAGGTGCCATTCCAATATAGGAACCAAGCGTTACATGCACGCACAACCATTTGTACTACTCTACTGGAGCACCACAGCACTTCATTTAGAATCAATGAACAGCCATGGCGTGAAGACCACAAATAATTAATGGCATTTTGTATTGCCGCTTGGAACCTCGACCACAAATTATATTAGAGAAAGGATGGAACCTAATTGGGGTGGCGAACCAGGAATGCTGACCTCTCTATAGTGGTGCCCTTAGTTTCAACGGTCCTGATTACCCACAAATTAACCTCGTACGTCGTAAATTCGTAATTTAACATTTGGAAAGGCTCAAGTACCTTTTGAGAGACACTAGTGTAAAAGAAGTCCTAACTAAAACTAGTACAAATGATGGGTCTAAAAGAAACAAGAGATTAAAATTTGCACTCACACCCTCTTTACTATTGGAATACAGCCCCCTTTTTATTTTAGAAAGTAGTCTTGCATTTTACCAAGAATTTTCATATTTTTTTTTTTACAGTACGTTATTTTATGTTAATTCATGTATTCTTAAAAGAAACCCGAGTTCATTCCATGTTGGGTACATTAAAAAGTCGCAAACAACTTATCCTTTTAGTGGCAATGTGAAACGATAACCACCAAATAACAAAGTTGATCATGATCATTAACCCATGTTCTTATAACCCAAAAAAAAAAAAAAAAACAAAAAAATGTTCTGAATAAGCAATTGAGTATTACACACATCACACTCATACAAACCCATCCTTTCCTTACTAATCAAGTCGTTTAACAAGATTAAATGAACGTGGTCTCCCATAGCTAGGTTTGTTATTCTTCCTAAAACCCCACCTTTTGTGAGTTATGACTTGCTTCAACCTTTAGTACCTCAAAAGTCATAATTCCAGAGCACGTGACTCTTTTATTTCTCACGTGGGCAAGTGTGCGAGTGGCACATTTTTAGAATCGGAACACGTTCATGTCCCGACTAAAAGCAGCAAGAGGCACTTGGCTTGGCAGTTGGTTGGTACTCGCCCTTCCAAGCCTACTTCTCCCTAGCCTACCAAACAGGTGCCTTCATTCATTAAAATGGAGTAGAGGGGGACTCCTACATCCTAAACCTAGGCAGGGCTCCTTCCTACCACATGATTCATGCACTCTCTTCTTTTGCCCCCACCGTAATATGTGCATGTTAGGTTACCTACTATCCTATAAATATTAATATACTGCATGTACATATAAATATAATGAAGGTTGGTCTGGTCAGATCAGATATTCAAGAGAAACATAGGGTTAATTAGATTCGTAAACCAAGTGACGCTGGTGCTGATGCCAGTGCCTCTTCTCTGGCCACAAACCATGGCGATAAAACCAACCCAGTTTTCCTTCTCTTTTGGCTTTTGAAGGAAGAAAACGAAAACAAGCACATCTAGAGACTAGAGGGAGGAGGGATTGAAGGGGAAGTATAGTAAAAGACAGGTCTTCTCCTTTTCAATATGAGACGAGAGCTGGGCCATCATCTGATCTGATCTTACCGACTCCAAAGAAAGATTTGGTGCAGCTGGATACCCTAGGTCTCCATCAAGGCAGCACCGAGCACTTCAGCTAGACAAGTGGAGTGCCACGTGTGAGAGTGATTATCTCACAAGGGCCCCACACAGACAAGAGGCAGGACGACTCTACACCGTCCATTGTTGCTTTTGAGGCGTCACGAGTCGTCTGCCATTGGCTCTCCTCTCGCACTCTCTGAGCCTGACTCACGTGCGATGGAGATAAGATGAAAGTCTACTTACCTTAATGATGTATCATTGTATCATTAGTTAATATTAATAATAATAGGAGCTTCCCATAGAGACTAGAGAGAGAGAGAGAAGGTAATAAGGCCCCGTCACTTTCCCCCATGGGCATGCGTGCCACTCCGGTTGGTCGCTGATGTGGAACTACTCGTCCACAACTCAGCTACACATCTACTGAGAGAACTCACTTGGCTCATATGATTCTTTTAATACCATCACCATGCGTGCTGAGACCAGTTGAGCTATTCACTCACTGAGTCATGAACTCGAAGAATACTGCTTAGCTAATTGGTCCTATGCGCCATTAGTCCACTCGAAGAAAGCACCCTCCTTCATCAACACCTCCACTTCTCAATGGTAATTGCCATAAAGAGCACGGAACAACTACTTTCAGAATCTAATCTAATACACAAACCTCACAAAATCTCTTGCCACTTTTTCTAAACTTGCAAATGCAAACTCTAATCAGTAATTACGCCTGGCTGTGTCATAAATCACGTTAAATGTGAATTCATTAAGTCCACATCGCCCCACCTTTAACTAGTACAAAGATGATCAATGTACTGGTAGACAGCCTTGATCTTCCCTTCTGCTAAATCTTTTAATTGAGCTCACCAGATTCAACGGTCCAGCCCAATTCTTTGAGCCGGACTAATCCCTCTGAACTCATAAAAAAGTCGGATAAACTCCCTTGGAGCCCAGAACAATGAACCCACCTTGTAGCCACATTTTAGAGATAAAAATCCGGGTTGCAATCTCATCATCTCAAAACCCTTTTTTCTCAACAATCCATGAAATATGTATGCATTATGTGAAGCCTTGAACTTCTTCCCCTCTACAAATCATGAACCCTAACTTGTACAAAGACCCTACTGCATTTTATTTTATTTTATTTTTTGATCGGGACCCACTACATTTTTAGAGACAAAAATTTAGGTTGCAATCTCAATATCTTATTTTGTTTTACCATCCATGAAATAGGGATGCAACATGCTATCTAGCTAATACCACAACGTAGCAAAAAAGAGAGATACTCATATCAAAGAGTGACTGCAATTTTCTCACACACCATTCATAAAATTAAAAATAAAAAAACCAAGAGAAATTATATTTATCTTATTTTGCTATTCTAATTAGTAACTCCAAATCATTTTTGTACATACACTAACAAACCCAAGTCCCAACTATACAAAGACAGATAATAGTCCTATCCTAGCTAAAAACTCAAAATATAAAGAATATCTGAAAGTTTAGCATGCAGAGAGATTTTCTAGCTTATGGCTCATGTCCCTAAAAGCACTCCTCATTTTCCATTTATTTACAGAAAAGAGAGAAAAAAAAAACATTTTCTTTTTAAAATATTTCCACATACACTTCACTCACTCTAATGGGACTTCTTCTCTAATTTATACCACCACATCCAAACCTTCCTCCCTTTTTTTTTTTTTTTTTTTTCTCATTTTTTCCTTATATTTTCTTCATTTCCAAAGCTTTCTTTTTATTTGATTTTATTTTTTATATAGCTTTTATTTTATTTTATTTTATTCAAAATGGAGCTCGACGAGGAATACCCTTTCGTCTTCTTGCATTCCGATTGTTGATGTTGGGAGGAGTAGCCGGAGAAATGCTGGCTGAGTAATTTCCTGCCTCATCTCCAGAGTCCCCATGAGCGTAGAATGAGTTGGTGTGGTCCATCAGGCGATTAAAAACCGACATCTTCTGCAGCTTCCTAGGAGTGGACGACTCATCCGACTCTGATCCCTGTAACATTGAGTCTCGTGTCGGTTTCGGACGAAGCACAAACGTCAGCTCAGGGTCCCGTTTCATGCCTCTAAGCTGCAGAATACAAATCAAATAAATGAAGGGTGTTACTAGTAAATAAAAAATAAATGATGAAAAAAACTTGAAGCAGCGACAAAAGGGCAGATGAAGAAATCGATGCATTGGGTTTGAAAGAAAACGAGATGAGATGGGTGTTGCTTAGAAACACGAGAAAAAGAAGAATATCTCTTGAAAAATCCATTGAAACGGGTATTGCTTGGAAGCCCCGAAAGCGTGGAATTCTCCGAAAGTTTTCGTTTGACAATCACATAAGAGAAGGGGTTGAATGAAATGAAGTTCAATCTCAACAAGCCCAGCCCGTCAATAGAAGCAAAAAAAAGGCACATGGGATGAACAAAATACCCACAAAAAAATATATTAAAAAAATGCAATGAAACATGAGAGAATACGTCAAGAACATAGGTATTGAACAGGCCAAATGCCAAAAAAAAAAAAAAAAATTCATTTGAGATTTTATAGAAATGAGAAATGGGTATTGTGTTTGAGAAAACTACCTTGCATCCGAGAGAACAGAATCGAAATGAATCGAGAAGACTTCGGCAACAAATCTCGCAGGTATTGGTGACACCCTTTCCAGGCCTTGGCTGTGGCCTTTCATTCAGGAAAACGATTTTAGCGCTGTTGATAATGTAAGTTTGGACGCAAGAGATGTCCAGAAATTTCTGTACTTCAGATACTCTTATCACGTTGTGGTAGGAAGATCTTCTTATCTAAAAACCATCATCAGAGATTTAAAAAAAAAAAAAGGGAGGGCAAGGAAGGATTTGTCATGGAAGGACTAAAAGACCCAGAAACAGAGAGATTGTAATATGATGGAAAAGTACCTGAACAATGTGGTGGTCTTTGTGATGTGCCAAGCAATAAGAGCAGAGAGCATTTTCCATACAATCCAAGCAGTACATATTGCATTCGCTCTTATTAGAACCTCCATGGATGTTACAGGGAATGAAGAAGCTCGTATTCAACAGGGGAACCAACCAAGGTGGACCCAGATCATCATTCACCAATCCAATCATCGGACCAACCTACAAACAACTCAAAACCCCATCAAAAATCAAATCTTTCTTCTTTTCTCATAACAGGGGAAGATAAAAAGAAACAAATTAAACGAGATGGGTGCTTCATTGATTCTCATTACCATGACTTTCTTGTTCTTGGTCCTCACAACACCGATCTTGTTTTGATTCTCGATAGCCAGCTTGTCTATCAACAAAGGAAGCTGAAAAAAAAAATGAAAATAAAGAAAAGCTCATTAGGAAAAGAAGCAGCAGAAAGGAGCATCCTTTTTTTATCGTCTCCATTTCCAAGATCAGACCCAAAAGGGTTAGAAAAAGAATAGCATAAAAGAACTGAGAGCCATCATCAGTTCACCACCTATATACCTGCTGCAAAAGTCAATCGAATAGAAGAAGAAGAAGAAGAAGAAGAAGAAGAAGAAGAAGAGAAAGACGAGAGAGAGAGAGAGAGAGGAAGAAGAGGAGAGGAGCGAATGGTGTGATTGAATGTAAAGAGATAGTGAAAGAAGGTATAGTTAGGGTGTAGAAAATATACAAGATGGCGGAGGGCGATTTGCTGCTAAGGAAACAAAGAGAGATTCCTTTTCCTGACCCTTCGATTTTATTTTATTTTATTTTGCCTTTTATTTTATGACTAGAGCTGACGAACTGTTAAAACACCGTCTCAAACAAGTTAACGGCCATGCCCTGCCCCGAAAATGTTACCTGACGATTGACATGACGATCTAGTTTCCTCTGTACAGATTGTTGATTTCCTTATCTTAAAAATGGCTAGAAAATAGAAGCAGCAAAATCAACTGGAGTAAAAGTCTTAAAACCATGGCATGTGGGGGCCAGTTTTTTGATGATCATATCTTTCCAATTGAAAGCCTTGAATGAGGACTGTTTTTTGACTTTTGACTCATGTAGCCATCATCCTCTCCTCTCTGTAGAGCCCACTGTGTGACAGTCCCCAATCCAATGAGAGTCACACTGTAATGGGAGAAGAGGGTTGGTTGGTTATACTTTGGATCTGCTATTGAAAAAAAAAATAAATAAATTTCTAGCTGTAGTAAATGTCATTAGCTGTTACAGGAAAGGCATGAACACAAATGTCGTTTAATAAAAATAGTAAGCAACATGAAATCTTTCTTCTGATCCAATGGCTAGGAACGGAAATTAGAATCACTTTTAGCTGTAAGAATCACATTGCCCATTGTCAATTGAGCCTTACATCAGATTTAGCAATTGGCTGAGAGAGAGAGGGTAATCTCTCCATAAAAGTCTTGAATCTACATAGTCTCAATTGGGATCATGGATTAGCATTAAACTAATGTGTCATATTGTTTCCCGTTGGTAAAGAGATGTATCAATTTTAAGGGGAAAAGACTTTTACAATAAGTGTGTATTCAAGATAGATGGGAACTCTACTGATCCAAGCATAAGCATTAGCAAGTTGGGTTTACGTGGCATATCTATAGGACCAGCATTAGCATTTTAAAAAACATCAAGGACCTTAAAATAAACCTCCTCTGCTCATGACATCCGCCCATCTGGCAGACCCACCTTTCATGTCTCAAAAGTTCCATTTCATGGCAGTGGAACTGGGATCTCAAGATATATCTATATCTATTATATCTAATTCGGTCACAATTGGCCCTTCATGTAATATATGAAACTTCTGTACAGGTAGTGGGGACATGAGCTAAATTAATTACAGATAAACATACAGAAACATGCAAATGCTAACCTGGGCAGGACTGGAGGTTTTTAAACTATATGACATTCATTCACTTAATTAAGCAGACTAATTAAGGCATGCATCAAACATTTGCTGTAACATTTTCTCCCAGTAATGAGGATTTATGAATTCAGGGACCTGCCCGGAACCATTCTCCACCATCAACCGCCGTCTACCACAGCCCGACAGCGGAGCGTACATTTTGATGATCAAGCATCACATATTATAAATCCAAGCCGTTGGATGAACCACTGTCCTAAATTATTGGGCATGGATCATCATGATTAGTTTTAATAAGCCATCTTTAAAAATGCACACCAAGAAAGATCCATGTAGGAGAGAGAGGAATATATCTTTGTGGGTTAGAGTGGGTAAAGTCACACTCTAAAGTGGATGATGATGAGGATCATTTTAATGGATTAAACATCTGTAGGAGTTACAAGTTCCCCGGGGACAATCTATACATACATGCACTTTCCATTATGGGTCAAATGGGCTCCACAAAACATGCCACATGTCCTATTCTTCCGCAGCATCATGGTAATCTAGGCTCATGAGCATTGTTGCAAAAATAAGTCAATGGATTATTAATAGCACAAAATTACATTTCATTCTATAGGAATCAATATACATATGTTTTTTTTTTACCAAAAAAACATACATATGTTTTTTTAGCAGGGTATCTCCAAACACGCGACGGTATTTGTGACAATGCTCATGAGAAAATGCCCGGGCCTTGAAAAAGATCAGGCTCCAGCTTCTGAGTAACTTTTTTTTTTAGGGAGAAAACTATTAAGAATTTTCTATCAAATGTGGAGCACCAAGTCAAGTAAAAGTAGTGTAAAATGATACATTCATGACTACTTTCTTATGAATTATGCTGCTCTTGAGGGTTGGATTCTCTGAATCACGACAATTTTAGCAAGGCTGTTCAGTGGGGCCCACTTACTGACACACATACAAACCCCATAAAATTAATATTCCCTTTTTTTTTTTCCGCATATACTTAAAACACGAAGAAAATCCCATGCTTGATTCCTCTTCACATATGCTCGCATAAATCCGTGCCCTTTGAGGGTGCATCAGAGCATTTAGGGGATTCTGTAATAGAAATTAAGAAAAATTTTCCTGATTCTATATTATTTTGTTGTTTGATGAGACATATTTTTTTACGTAAATTAATGAGGGAAAATGAACTAATTTTTCTCAATAGAGAAATTTTCAATATTTAATGAAAAAGGTAGAAATTAAGAAAATCCCTCTCTCTCTCTCTCTCTCTCTCTCTCTCATAGATAGATTCCACAGAATGCATAATCTTCTCCTGACACAAACAAGTCCTACATGTCTTTAAGTCCTTCCAATAAAGCAGAAAGTAGTGACTTCTATAGACACACCAGATGCATTTCTGTTACTAGTACTAAAAATAAAGCACCAGTAAGTTTGGCCTTGAATTTGAATCCATATCCGGAAACTAATCTACAAGGAGTTTGTTTGCGATGTGGATTGTGGACCCTTCGCTTTCATAAGCAGGTCGGTTGCGAGTGCAGTAAACAGGTTGAGATGGGAAGTTTGGGCAGGTTGGAACCAACTTGCATCCAAAAACCCACTTATCAAACAGGTCAGATACTTCTAAACCAAGACCCAATGTTAGTCAACTTGACTCTCTAACTTGTTTAACCTCTCTACCAATAGTTTTTGGTTTTCACTCTATTTGAAGTGAATTTTTCTCATTCATTTCAATGCCTTTGTATTAAAATTTTTTTTTTTTGATGTGAGCGGCTTTAATTCTTAAATGTTGGGCTATAGATACAATTCTTGAAAAATTGGTGCAAGCTTCACTTTTGAAAATAACATAAAGCTAAACTGACAGGTTTAAAATACATTAAACAAATTAAATCTAGCCTCATGTGAGGCAAAAAAAAAAAAAAAAAAACCCTAACCTCATTAAATAAATTATTCTTTTATTTAAAACTTTTTTATACTAAATTGGTAATTGTGTATTTTATTATCTTATGTTTCTCAAAGTCTCATGACTAAACTTTATTATTCAACGAAACATTTTCTCATGTGTAGCCTTTTGAGGAAGATGGAATGGGTCAACGGGGTGGCACCCGCGCCACACCCAGGAGACCTATTTGGAATTTGGACCGTCGGTGGCCCCAAGACAGGAACGGACAGGGCGTTTTCTTCCGTTTGGGTTTTTACTTAGATGGTCCGTTAATTGTGACGCCGTTAGAGTTAAAGAAGCAACGGAATCTGTTCGGTTACGACGGAGGCATGCCCCGCCGACTTTCCTGCCGCTTTAGCTGGTCACGTCAGCGATTAGAAAGGAGGCTGCCTTGTCACGTGAGGGTACATACGTGTCAGTGTCAGATATACCCACGTGTCAGTTAGAAAGTGGCAGTCTTAAAAATCCATGGAAGCAGTCGGTAGGTCCTCGGGCCGTCGCTCACAGGTGGGAAGGTTGCAGCAAAATGACTAGACTGCCCATGGAATCTGCTAAAATTACCAAAACACCTCCACTTTTCCAATACTCTGTTCACTATCGAACTCATTGTAGATGTAGATTTGGTTGAGCTTAAAATCTTATTAATGTCCATGTGAATAGTATTGATGATTTGTCTTTAAATCATGACACAGGATTAATGACCAAAATAAAAATGTGTCCTTTGCCTGCTTACCATTCATTTCGTCACCATACATACATTGGGTGGTCATTGGGGACAATTTGTCTTTTTTCTTTCTTTCTTGATTAAGTAAATGTCTAAGCCCTCTTATATCAATTAGTTATTAGTGATCCAATAAGGTAAGGTGCGTCTTGTATTCTACTTCAGGAAGTGAAGAACTAGGACTATCTTATTGTTAAAGGCATAAAGGATTGGAATCTTTCAAAGAGGGCACTTTCCATTTTGGTCGAGTCTTCTTACTCTGTATTTTCATTTATCTTCTTTAGCTTATTGAAAAGTTTGGCTAGTCATCTATCAGAATTAGTCACTAGTATGATATATAGAACCATTCATATATTGTAATGATGGTGATCTTATTTACAAGAAATCAAATCATGTTAATGATGGGTCATACCATTCATTTTACACATTTCATTAACAAAATAGTGGCCCAGATCTCAATTTAGTTGGAGCCAAAGATCTTATGCACCTTTCAATGGATAAAGACAGTGAATTAGAAAAAAAATATATATATTAGGGATAGTCAAAATATGAATGACTTGGATTGAGTAAAAGCCAGTGAATTAAACACAACTAAGCAAAATACAATATCATGGTAGGGGGCCTTGTCTATTAGTCAATATCATAAGTTACGTTATCATCTCATATAGGAGACTAAAGCACCATACCTTCGTGCCTGTGGTGGTACTTGCTGACTGGTCAACATGCCACTTTTACATATTTAAAATAAATTTAGATCCTATCATGCCGAGAGGATTTCTCTAAGGCCGGCCCTACAAATCCATTACTGTTGACCACCTCTTAAATCTAACTAACAGCTCCAGATTATGTTATCAAGTAATGAGTTTAGGCCAAGTTTCACCATATATGATCATAGTGAAGCTCACCATTAGACTGATAATGAGTAGAATACACAGGAGATAATTTGTTACACCATAAAAAAAACACCTTATGAATCCGCCCCCTTTCAACTTAAAAATAGTGCAAAGTGACCTAAAGAGAGTTCAACCCACTATGGTTTTATTGAGGATGAGTTTTAAAACTCTAAGCTTAAACTGCCAATTATTTGGCCCCGTCTAATGAGTGAAGTTATTTTTCGCGTAGTCAAATTCTTGGAAACTTCTAACTGATTTTCCATAAAGTTATGGAAAACTCACATTTAGTAATTGTAAGTCCCACAGGGTTTGGGCTAATGGAAATTCTCATTTTTGAGGATTTTTAATTTGACCACCCTACAAATAGATTTGGAAAATCGTCATTTTGCGGGATTTAACACTAATATCATTTTTTTCAGTTATATGCTGATAGACGCTGATATTGGTGTGAGATTGTCAGTTATACAAATTCTTAGCGATAAGGTTTTATTTTAGGGTCAATAAGGAATCATTAAATCTATGAATTCTTCACCTGTTAGCCAAAGTATCAAACAAACATAGGTCAATTACTGAAGTGCTCAACTGATACTTAATGTCACTCGAGCACTATTACAAATTGTCAATTACGGTAAGCATTAGCCGTTTAGCAAGTGCGTGGTGTTGCTTGTTATAATTTCATACGTTTTAAAGTGGAGAAAGAGAAAGGTGGAGATTCCCCAATCAAATGTTATTCACTGCCCTAAAACTTTCCCCTCCCAAGCTTTCATTGTTTTCACCCACCTGAAAACGACTGGGCTTGCTACCCGACTTGCTCTGCACTTGGAAATTTAATGAATAACATCTGAGATTTCCTGGAGAAAGAATCCTAAACTTAAAAATATCGTGAGGAGACAATGATTAAAAAAAAAAAAAAAAACCGGATTGTTTGGGGTTCCATTGGCCACGGCAGATATGATTATCCGAGTGGACTTAGATATATATATATCAGCCACATGATTAGCTTATTTTTTCCAATAACATATGAAATGACTTGACTCTTTCTCTTGAACCCCCAGTCTCCAGATTGCAATATGGATCGGAGCACCTTCCACTGTTAATGTACGTATCTAATGGAAAGAAACACATTACGCCCCGATACAGATTTCTGACCTGAATAATGGACTGATTGATGGTCAAAATCCATCAGCTACCCATGGTTGTACTTATGCACTCGTTTGACCCACCTGACATGCAGTTTTGGTCCGTTGCAAGCTGTGGACATGGGTGTGCTATGTTGCCACTAAATTTCAATTCCCGAGTTGGTAACTACCATACATACACCAGAAAAGATAACTACAACAATTAATTATAACATATTATATTCATATGACCAGGTCCGTCCACTTTATAATAAATACACATAGGATCAACCCATAGCCATCTTACAATCACAGAGAATTTCATATTACACACATAAACACCAGAACCCAGGCACCAAACCTTACCTACTTTGTGATATGAAACTTCCCACAGCTGCTGCAATTAGAGCAGTAGGGTCTCCAAGAATGGCCGATATAATAATCCTCACTGCCCCGGCAGCAATCTGACAACATTTCCTCACCTTCCCTCCCTTTCCTCTGTGGTGATTCTTCAGCGTCCCTTTCAAGCTCGGAATCCTCGTCTGTATCTCCCTTACCTTGTTCTTGTCCACATTCAGATAAATAGCTTGCCAGCTCTCCACCAACAGCTCTTTCACACACGCCACATGAAGAATGTAGTTCTTGCACTCAGACCTGTAGGACCAACCCTGTCCCTTCCCCCCGCACCTATGGCACGAGCTCGAAAGCTTCATGCACAGGTGAAAGTTGCGTTCGCCGTCATCTAAAACCTGTGGGAGGTTCGCGCAACATGGGTGCAGGTCGAACCCACACGCACTGCAGTGGTAAACGAACCCCACAACGTCTTTCCTACATGCGTCACATATCCTCATGACTGGCCCAGGGGGCCTGGTTAGGAAGCGGAAATTGCATTTCTTGTAGAACGGGTGGACTATGGTGGGTGGTGCCAATGCACATGCCCTGTGGAGGTCGAATTCGCAGGCGTCACATTTGTATTTGTGCCCGATGCCGGCCTCCTTGCACCCATCGCAGTTGAATGGGATCTGGGTGTATTCGCACTTGAGCTTGTGCTGTGGGTGGCTGGGGTGAAGGATCTCTTTATCGAGCTTCATGGGTCTTGTTTGATTTTTTAAAGAGTTCTATTTGTGTCTATATTGACCTGGCTTCTCTGAGGTGGAGATTGGTTTTAAATGGAGGAGGTGAGGAAGATCTGGTTGTCATTGTGATTTCTTGACTTTATTCTTTGTGAATAGTTAAAGGTGTTATCTAGGATTGTTGGGAGGCCTAAGCATCTGCTTTGCTTAATTGTTTCAAGAAGAGAATCATTTGAGTGGATACGTGGGTGCAACAAACAACTTGGGTTGAGTGGCAGATCAAGAAAGCATTTGGCGGATACTATATTCCTACAATAAGGATTAAAAAGAGGAGCTCACTTGATTAAATAAAGTTATTTTTTGTTGTGTGTGGGAAACAACAGCTATGTTCAACACTCGTCCCATATCCTCAATCAAATCTCTTACATCAAACTAATCATTTGAGTAATTGTAGTATTATTTATAGGAATGAGCTATTTATAATGAAATGACTAGAGAGAATTACACAAATTGTAGTCCCCTGATTTTTAAATATATCAAATAGGTAAGTTAGAATAAAAGTAGTGAACCCATGATTGCATTCTAACCACCATTGGCACCCAATTGGGAAATAAAAGATTGCCATGATAAGGAGTTTCAGCCGTATCATTCATTTTTCCCAATAAAAAATTTTCAATGCTATTTGTGGAGTGTGTATATTGTTTATGATCCAGAGGATTAATGATATCTTGATACACATCAGTATCAAGATGTCAATGGCCATGTCCTCTTTTAGGTATCATTTTGATTTATGTACACGAATTATTCCCCGTTAGCTTTTCTTTCCCTTCTGCCAATTGATTGAAGGAAGCTTCCACTCAATAATACACATTTTCTGATTTCTAGAATTGTATTCGTATCTCCCGAGATAAATATAAAATGAGAAAAAGTTGTGCCTGAATTTATGTGGAAGACCCACCTCCCAGTTGGCCCTGTAACCAGTCCACATGCATAAGAACGAAATGCAAAAATTACCCCCCGTCTTTCATAAAATTACAACAAATGCATGCATGACCATTCACCAGGTATTTCATCAACAATGTCAATGTTGAGATTTGGTATTGTTTTTGGTTATTCCTTTCTATAGGCTCTCTCTGTCCTGTCTTTTTTTTTTTTTTTTTATGTTGGAAAAGGAATAACGGAGTTGTAGTAACTTCCACGCAATTTCTATGAGTAGTAGTTCTAAAAAAAAGTACAGACACTGGAGAAAAGGAAACATAATTATTCCCACATGCAGGTGCAATTAAAGTTCCAATGCGAAGGACCGCATCCAATTCTAGGATGAGAATAAGGGTGCAGTAGATGCATGTTCTTGGCCAAGGGAATATTAAAAGAGAACGAGTGGTGATTTTGTTGTCTCCCTGATTAGAAAGTTAGCTAACAAAAGATTAACTCACTAGAGGGCCCTGTTGTTTTTAGTTAGTAATAACACAAGAAGCTTAGATTGCTCACTTTTGGCATGGGTTGCATGATAAGCCCTCTCTGGCCTTCTATCCCCACAGTCCACAAGCGGTATTTGCAAAGAGTGACGATGGACATAGTTTGTCAGATGGGTCACAAGCTAGATGGGCTATATAGCCCACATATCGAGATCAAAAGATGATCAGAGTCAAAGTGTAAAATGTTGACTAGCAAATGGATCACTAAAACAATAAATAGGTTCAGCAATTTCTATCTAAGGAACAGCGACGTTCTCCCAAATGATTGTTGACAGAGTAACGTGAGCAACAGGGGCGCTACAAGGAGAGGGAGAAGGTGCGGTCTTCATAGGATTTTCATCTCCTTTTAAAACAACTAGAGTCCATTTATTTGCTTGGTATTGATTTTTTAAAATTTCACTATATAGTGACATCTGAAGAAGGATAATGAAAAAAAAAGAAAAACAGTGAAAGATATACAAGATGGAGATGAACAAAAAAGTTTTACTTTCTTACAACTGAATTTACTAGGATGATTGCTATGTAATCAATTGCCATAGGAAGGCAGTCTATTGAACCCATTTGCAGATCTTTTCTTTTATATATATTTTAACTCCTTGAACCCCTTTGTAGACTATTTCAACCCATTGTATATCTTTCCCTTTGAATTCCTTTTAGAATTTCAATGCCGAGTAAGTACATGGACCCTTGAAACTTGTGCCACCGTTTTTAGTTAATAAATTGGAAGAGCTGCATCACCCCATCATAGGATATCTACTATTTATATCTGGCTAATGAAAAAAGCAATATTTTTGCCGAGACTGCTCCTAGATTTGAAGGTGGATGATATTTATCTTCTAAAGTAAAACTTCACACACCACCTGTCCACAAAGAATCCCCTGCTGTGCCCAATGGGCTCTGTTTCTTCCTAGAGAAACACAGAGACAGAGAGACGTATTTTAGAAACTTACTACTAGGAAAGTTCAAATTTCAATCAAACTCCTAGAAACCAAAGACGTTGACTGAAAACTAATTTCCCATCTCGCCAGATCAAAGGTCACCGTCAAAACTTGCCTTGGAAAGATTTTGACAGTCAACATTTGTCAATGCATCTAGATGCTCGTTCTCTTCCTCATTCTCACCTCCTTGTAATATTCTTGCTAGTTTCCCAAGACCAGCGATCCGAACAGGCTCTCTAGCCACTTCCTTCATCGTCGGACTCTTATCGCCTCTTATAAGTAGACGTTCCTTGCCAGCTCTGCAACTCCCCTCAGCTGCTTGATCTCCCCATCTCTCAATACCTTCTCTTCTATGAAATCCGCAAATTCCTTGCTCTTCTGTGAAGACAAGAAATACATAGCTAGATTACTCTCTTCTCTCGATCTATCGAATGAAACAGGCTTTTGCCCGGTTAACAGCTCCACAAGAACCACCCCAAAGCTATAAATATCACTCTTCTCTGTCACTTGGCTTGTTTGGAAGTACTCGGGGTCGAGATAGCCCCAAGTGCCCTGCACTAAGGTAGGTATTTGTGTCTGATCCAAGGGAACCGACCTTGAAATCCCAAAGTCAGCAACTTTCGCCGTGTAGTGTTCATCCAAGAGAATGTTAGAAGACTTGACATCTCTGTGAAAGATAGGCATTGAAGCAGCATAGTGAAGATAAGCAAGCGCTTCTGCTGTTTCGATGGAAATCCTCAAACGATCCGGCCATGTTATGCGGGTGGCGTTTGAGGAGATGTTTTCATGGATGTGTTCATGAAGGGTGCCGTTGGAGATGAATTCGTAGACCAACAAGGGAACTTCTTCCTCCAACCAACAACCCAAGAGCTTGACGACGTTCCTGTGATTGATTTGGGTTAGGATTACTACTTCATTTATGAACTGATCAATCTGATTTTGATCCATAACTTTGGATTTCTTTATGGCGACTACCGTTCCATCCTCGAGGATTCCTCTGAAGACCGTGCCAATCCACCTTTGCCAAGTATTCGATTCTAATCATAGTTGTTTGTGGCTTGTTTGAGCTCTTCCAAGGAGAAGATTCGAGCATGATCGGCGCCTTCACGAATAGAAGAGACTTGTTGCTTCAGTAATAGTCCTCCGTTCTGCCGGAAATATTCCTCCTTAAGCTTGATTAATGTTCGTTTCTTGAGAGCACAATAAAACCACATTACACACAGTAGCATAACTGCAAAACCCAGACATGTCCCTGCATCACAGAGACTATTGAAAAACGCGTCAAAAAGAAAGAAAGGAGCATATGTTTTTTCTTTTCTTTTTCTTTTTCTTTTTCTTTTTTATCGTGGAGGGTGTCCTGCCCTTTGGGCTGGACTAACCCGGGCCTAGAGAAAGCCAGAAATCCCATGTGGCCCCATTGTGGTAGTGCAGTTTCGAACCCCAAACCTTTGAGACAAACTGTGGTCCTAGACAATTAGACAAAGTATTTCCTCATTTAAACTTTCAATGTGAGGGAGTGTGCGCCTAATTCAGGAAGCATGAAATAGAGGAATTATCACTTGAATTTTGGTGTAATCTGACATAAATTTCAATCAATTTTAATCTCACACATAATAAGTTTTGGTGTAATTTGACATAAATATCAACCAATTTTAATCTAAATGTTGTATGAGGTATGGGACCTCCTGCTTTTAGGTGGGGACCCCAACCGATAGTAGTAGTGAATGATTCAAAGGTCAACCAACAGTAAATTCGACAATGCAGTACTTTACTGCTTGGCAAAATTCAATAATGCAGTGCTTTACTGCTTGGTGCTTTCACACCCCAGATCATCTCAGCATGGAAAAGTTTCGTTGGGTTGTTCTTGATACAGTACTTTTCCCCATACCTAGAACTGCTTCAATAACTTGCAGTATCTTTCTACATCCAGACCCATGTCTTTTGCCATCTCCTGTGCTACCAAATGGGCATATGCATTTGTATCCAGGGACTTCATTTTGACAATGAGCAACTGGCACACAGGGACCTTTCTCTGGATCCAAGCATTCATCTGCATCTGCAATATCAAAGGAAAAATCATAAAACCATAATGAATTAGTGGTCACCAATTGGTCTACAAACCTCTCTATAATTAAAGCCCTCTTGGGCCCATAAAGCATCCCCAGTTCTTCCTGTTTCTTTTACTCTAGGAGAACCAAGAGATTTTAAGCAAACTGACATGCAAATTGCTAATGCAGCTAATCCTGGATGAATCTCAGTTTTTTTTTTTTCTAAGTAAATTTATCTGTTCTTGTTGCCCTTCATGGGATATACAATATACTAAGCATAAAACTCAAGTGAGCAAGAAAAAGTTTGAAGTTTCCATAAAAGACATCCATCTACCTTGACAACCTTTGGATCCATTCAGATATGGGTTCCCAACATAGCCATCTGAGCAGTTGCACAGATGGCCTAATCCTCCAATTGAGTCAACGCAGAAGCTATTCTGTCCACAGATGTTGGAACTTACATTCGAGCAGCTATCGCGGCCAATAGCCCATTCCAGTTTCATAGCAATATCCGCAGTCATTGGAAAGTCCTTAAATCTGATTCTTCGAAAGTGAAGCTTCCTCTCTCAACCACAAATGTGTAACTGCAGTTGTTAAAATCCGAGATATTACTGTAACTGAACATGTTACTGGAGCCTAATGCAAGATCTCTCATCCCATTAGGAATGGCAGATTCACAGCAACCAACGCCCGAGCAAGATCCATTTGTGACACTACTCGGAGCTGCACACAGAGATACGCACCCGCTGGCAAATGTGTCGCCATCTGCGATCACTGCCACTGTGTCACAGCCAACTGCCATGAAACTGTTGGCACTGGATATGGTGAAGGGACCACCTCTAGGCAATGAGATGTGGATAAGAGTGTGGTCATGATTGGCACAATCCACCGCTATGTAACGGGTCGAGTTTACACGTAATTCGCCATTAGAGATGCTCAACACTTGAGGGATTCAGTGACAACGGGCAGAAAATTTTGATGACTCTGAAGGTTGCAAGAAACTTCAAAACCCGGGAGGAAACAACCGTCGCCGACGCCAAAAGGGTAGGGGATTTGGACATTGCCACATTTATCTGGGCACCCAGTGATGCCTTTTGCAGAGATTGTGGACACAGGAAGGATTGAAGCAGAGCAAAAACCAAGAAGAAGAAGCAGAGGTAAAAAAACCCATGGTGGGTTGAGGAGAAAGGAAAATATCATGTGTCTGTCATTCCGATTACAGTTAACTGTTCTATCCTATCAAACACTCGAGATATTTTTAATTTGACTGATAACCGTCTCAAAAGAAAACATCAACTGCGCTTTTTGAGTCCCCCAAACCGAACGGTTTCATTCATACATACAACCCATATATACTGAGATGACAGTTAGCATTCGACATTTCTCCCCCTTCTTTAACTGATACAACCGATGCAATGGTAAGAGTACTCTTTTTTTTTTTTTTCCTTCTTTCATTAGGAAGAGGGTTTTCCACAAAAGCTACACGGACGTGCGCGGGGTAAATATGAGGCGGGATTTAAGCAAGCGACATGAGAGCAAACCATAAGGTTTTATTATTTTTATGAAGTCTTTTTCATCGGATTTTATAGAAAGGCCCCTGATTTCAATAATCATTAGCCCCTCCACCCAACACAACGCTCATGTTCGTACCTGTAAAAAATTGAAGTGTCATCGATGGCAATTAACGTTATTTACAAACTGTTTAGGCAAAACCCAATTTGAAGATTCGCCGCAATTTCACTGGCCAGTGATTTTAGAGGAATAGAAGTTGCTCATATCCTTGTACCAGAACGTCAATTCCACGAAGCCCAGATCTGCAAAAGACTGCCTACTAAACCAGTTTGAATAAAAAGCTCCTTCTCTCCCTCCCGAACCCAACAACAAAAAGAAAGTAGGCTCTGTTTCGATGAGTGCCACTTTTTTGTACGAATGGGAGACAATTAAACTTATTTTTGGATGGCAGTAAATTAAAGTGAAGCCCATGGGTTGTTTTCTCAATCGTTACACATCTGTGCCCCTGCCAACAGCACAGGAAATACTGGTAAATTTTCCTGTGTTTGTGCCCTCAAGGCCCTCTAATTTTGGATCATGGACTCTTGTCTTCATTTCTCATTTCATATTTGACATTAGATGCAGTTTAAATCCTGAGACTCAATTGGATGTGGAGGAAACAGGTAGAGAAAACAAATTTTCTCAAAGACCTATTTCTCCGTGGATCTGAGTGTATTAGCCATAATGATGATTCACGGATTTGATTAACCAATTTATCTGCAAGTCAAAGTTGTTTGCTCATTACCATAAAGAGTCTCAGGTAATTAGAGTGCCAGGCAAATCTGATTGCAGGGAAACCAATCACCAAGAATCCAAGAGGTCTTAAGTCTAAAGAATTTGGAACCTCGTGGCTTTTTGGATATGAACCTTACACATTTCATGTTATAGAATTCTATTTTGGAATTTGACATTTAAATTTTCAACAATTAAACAGAACTTCAAGAAACATAATCATTTCAAGGAAAAACACTTTCATGGGCAAACTCCAAAGTATTTCATGCCTGCCCCAAATTATTTGTTGCGATCCTCAGCAGATAGATCATGCCCCCAAAATAACCCGGATTGGAAGATCAACGCATCCAACACAGGGTTGGGTGTCTGCCCGGTAAATTGGCATTGTTGGATTTGTGTGCCAATCAAAGGGATTAGTTAATACAGCCGCATCACTCATTTAGTATTCAGGGGGCATCGGCTCGTCCCGTTGCAAAGATTGTGCAAATTGCATACATTGCTTCAGGGGGCATCACTCATTGCGTCGCAAGTTGTGCAAAGATTGTGCAAACAGAACCTCATGGTGTCGCAAGTTGCATACATTGCTTCAGTGCTCTTATCCGTGTAAGCTCTATCACCACTTCTTTCATCGTTGGCCCTTCATTATATTGAATGCATTGAATGCATCTCTCAGCAAGCTCAGCGCATGCCATCCACTGATCAATTTCATCTTGTTTTCCCTCTTCTAATGTGGCAGACTCCGGTGTCACCAAAAGGTTGTTCTCTTGGATGCATGAAATAAATTGTTCCACCCAACCTGGCACACCAACATTGTCCCCATTCAATATCGATCGAGGCACATTTCCAGTTAAAACATCAACTAGTACCTTCCCAAAACTACGAACATCATATCTGGAGAGATATAAGGCATCCATCTGCTCGTTGGTCCCCATAGTATCCAGTCCAGAGTTTGTTTCACTCAAAACAACTGTTTCGGAATTTCCAAAGTTGGTCAGTTTGGCAGTGTAGTGCTCATCCAACAAGATATTCAGGGATCGTATGTCCCTATGAATGATGAGCTTTGAAGTGCTTGAGTGAAGGTAGTTAACTGCACATGCGACTTCAGTGGCGATCCTTAAACAGGATTCCCATGAAAGATGGCCAGAAGGGAGATGCTGAGTCAGGTTTCCATTGGAAATGAATTCGTAGACGGGCCTAGGATCAGGTGTTTCAATGCAGCAGCCCAATAGCTTCACCACATTCTTATGGTTGATTTGAGAAAGCATAACGATTTCATTGAAAACATTGTTAATGACCTCAGCATATACAAAATTTAACCTCCTAACAACAATTGGACGGCCTTCATGGGTTCCTTTGTAAGCAGTGTACATGCCTCCCTTGACCAAGGTATGCGCATCATCATAGTTGTTTGTTGCTTTGTTTAAGTTCTTCCTCCGAGAACATTTGGATTGGATTTTCTTTCCCATCACAAGAAGCGATCGACTCCTCTAACAGTCGAGCTCCGTTTTCTATATAAAATCTTTCTCTTCTCTGGTCCCTGCACAAGTCAACCCAAAAAATAAATTAATTAAAAAAAGAAGCTTTTTAATTGTCAGCCTTAGTCTCCTAGGCATAATTCGCTGCAAACAAAACAAGATATTGCTTGTTTAGAAATGTATAGAGCGGCAGACAGCCAGGCAAGATGGAATAATTTGCATCCAAATACAACCATCAACGTCATCATTAAACTTATCACAACTTTGGGGGTTAGCTTTGTGAGTACTAGTTTTCCATTGCATCCAAATGTATAAACTATGTCCGACAAAAAAGGAAATCTCTTAAGTCCTGAACTGTTATTCACTTTATGGTATACCCTCTGCAGGTGCTATTTCTCATAGCTCTAAGGCAAATCAAATGAGGAAGATGTAGCAGAATCAAAAGCAACGACATCGACATATAGAAAATAATGAAGAATTCAATACTGTAGAAAGTAGATAGAATTGGGCTGTTTGCCGTTTCAGTAGCGAAGAAGTGCGGAAAATATCTCACCACTCACAAGGACGCACAATTTCAACCAATAAGTTTAAAGAGCACCTTCATACCGAGAAGGGTTATTTCATAGGTCTTCCCAGTCCCCACTCACCGTATAGTAGAACAACCATTCAAAAGTGTTTCAAAAAAAAAGTTCCCTCCTCGTTGCCTGCATGCTTTCTTCACCCCATTTGTTTTGAAAAATATGGGAAGGGATGTTTTAGCTTCAACATTAGTGTTTTTTCTTTTTTCACTTTTTAAAGATTAATTAAGGAAAGATAAAAGTTGCCTCATAAAAGAAGATCAATATTACTCATTATTGATGCATTTCAGCACACTGGCCCATAATCCATTTGCTCATTATGCTGAGCCCTACTAAAAAGTGAAAGTCCGGTCACAGGTTAGCTATTGTTACATGACCACCTAAGAAAATATTAATAAGATTTAAGCATTGTATGGTAACAAGCCAAAGGCCATTCTAGTCCCTGCTAAGGGAGATGCTAACCGCCTAAACTTTCAATGACCCTGTAGGTTTAGGAAAGCAGTTCCCACAGTAAGGGAAGACTTCTATTCCGATATTCATTGTACAGTGGGTCTCGGCATTAGGTTTTGGGAAGAGATCTATGCTGTGGGGAGAGACCGAGAGACCATTAGAGGATGATTTTCCAAATCTTTATGCTATCACATTCCAAGGAGTACAGGGACCAATAAGGGAAGATGTGATAGTATGTATGGGCTCAATTTTTATACGGTGCATCTGGGTGACAATTATAATGGAAAAATCATCCAATTATCCAATTGCTTTGAAGTTCAATGCTCCATCAAAGGTTCTAGCATTCTGTTGAACTGCTATCTAGAAAATAATATTAACAATTGGCCATCTCAGAAGGTGCAAGAGAATATTTCACATCGTGAATATTTGCATTCTGTCTAAACAGAGGGGATGATGTTGGTCATTAGTTAATTTATTGCTAGTTTTCTTATTCAGTGTGGAGTTATTTTCTTCAAATATTTGAAATTCAATGAGTGGTGCCTGGTCAATTAAAGATCTATTAGAGAGATGGTTTTATGGGCCTTTCTTGATAAAGTACATTTGGAGCTGCACTTTTGTGGCTGTTTATTGTCAATATGTATTGAAAGGAAAAGGAGGACATTTCAAAATAAGTCCACTTCTACATACGACATTGCAATTAAGGCTTGGCCTCTCACAATCTCATGGGCCATCTCAACTAATCAGTTAGTAGGATTTTCAGCTTTGAGTCTACAAGGATTTAACTGGGACAGTGACACTTCCATTCTAGGTCATGGCAAGCTCGTCTTCGTGTAATATAAGTGTTTAATGAACTAACTTATTGCCATTTTGGTGAGAGAATTATGTTAACAAAGAGGGAGTGACTACAGAGATAGAATCAAATCAGTTGCCCATATGAAGAAACCAACAAGGATTTCAAATCTGAGTGCCGTAGCAAACAATACAGAGCAAACCATGGGCTTGCATCCCTTGATCTGAAATCTCAGTACTTGTAAAACAGTGATTATAATAACTTGTAAAGTAGATTATCACTAAATCTATTAATGCAACTACAGTCTTAGAAGATCCTCAAATCCATCATTGCATAAATAATCCAAAGGAGAAAAAAAAAAAAGATCAAAAAGAAAATCTGGAAATGTTATCAAGTTCTGAATATAATTCCTATAAATTAGTACAAGCCGCAGCTATGGAATTCATCCTTATCTTTCTGTAAGGGCAAGAAAGACCCTGAAACCTTTGGAAAATCCTCCACCACCCCATTTGATAGGGCCCTTCTCCTTGCATACTTGCTCCAATTTCTTTAAAGTAAGAAATTTCTTTAAAGTAAGAAAAGATGGTAAGGCCTGTCCCATGAACTGCTCTTTTTGTAGGTGATTGATATATAAGCGCATGTGCACTTGGAAGAACCAACAGAAGAGACCTCCCTATTATATAATATGAACAGCATCCTTTACAGAAAGCCCAAAAAACAAAAGAGAGAGAGAGAAGAAGGTCCTTGCTTTTGATTTAAGAGTTGGGTATTCTGGGTTTGTTTTTTTTTTAAAGTTTTTTATTTAATTTAATTTTTTTTTAATAATGAGAGGGTGGTAGGGTTTTGATATTGGTACTATTCAAAAAAAAAAAAAAAAAAACCAGAAAGGAGAGAAAGATGATTGAGTTTGAGCCTTTCTCATCTGGAACATGAGGTATAATTTAAGTTCTAGATAGACTATTCTTAACTACAAAAAGAATCAAAGGAAGAAGAAGAGGATATGAATCAAAACCAACTTAATATCATCTAAACAAATTTTTTAGAAAAAAAAAAGGGGGGATAGTACCTCGGCTTTGGGCCTCTTATCCTCTTCAGCTTAAGACCATCATCAAGATAACAACAGAAATACCTTTGCATCTTCTTCTAATAGAAAGCGAGAGAGAAAGATGGCTCCGTCGGTTGTATGCCTCAATCTCAGTTTCAATCTCAATTCCGCTAAAGAAACTTTCGTGTTGGTGCAACGACTTTTTACTATACCTAATCCTAAAAAGTCCGTCGCTTGCTGTAAGTGTCTAAAATTTACAGAATTAATTAAGATGCTGTAAAACTTTTGGGAATCACAATAGCTTCTCAAGTCTAAAAAGTGGCCGCAGCCGAGCGCAGTCGATGTTTAAGTTAGTTCAACAACTCAATAAATGGTGAATGAGTGAAGAAGAAAGGAGAGCTATGAATGAATGGTGTTTATATACCTTTGCTGATTTTACCTCATGCATATATATAGGCGCTATATAGGCGCTAGTCACCTTAGATCCTTCCTGAGTGGAGGTAGGTGGAGGAACTGTCCCATCGGACCATACATTTTCTCTTCAGTGGAGGTACTGTCCCATCAGACCATACCTTCAGTGGAGGTACTGTCCCATCAGACCATACCTTGACCTTATGCATGATTGCTGATATGATCGTCAAATTAAAGGACTACCCCTTATCTATATCAGGCGCCCATCTTCTCTGTCAACATGTAGCCATATTTCTATCACATCTAGGACCCATTTCGGTCAATCGAGGATATCAAAGTCAAGTACAGCCTTGTTGTTGACACTGGTACTTTTACCGAGGCTAGTCCGAGTTCGACATGAAGTGGTACTGCTACCGAGCTTCAGGAAACCGAGATTAAGATGAACCTTATTGGTGCATTAATCGAAATCAAGGCCTATCTCGGCATTATGGAAATGCCCCCACACACTTGCCAACGATTTCCCACCGGCAATCTTCATATGTTTTCTCAACATGTATGCAGACTTGAGTTAAATTGAAAATAATCTATTTGGTTGATGGAATTGAAATTATTTTTATGATTAATTGTGTTCGGATTTAAATTGCATTTCAAATGTTTTTACATTTTTAGGTGGGATACTAGTACTCGCTGCCTACATGTTTTTCTACATTTTTTTATAGGTTGGATATAAATTCATCACTCGTGAAACCTCGAACTGACAACACATTTTTAAGAAGCATATACTACTAATTTGTACTTCACATTTGGTAAATAATGAACTACATGTTGCTATACAGTTAAGGTTGCAAATAAGTATTCGATTATCCAATTATCTGAAAGTTCTGACCCTTAAAAAATGGAAACTTATTTTAGGTTCCGATTCATAAACGGATCTGAATTCGGAACATAATTTAGGTTCCAATTGATAAACGAGTCCTGGTCCATATAGGTTCCAACCCGCGGACCCGGAACCCAACATTTAAGCCTTTGATATTGCAAATTGTACCTCAAAATCAACTTTTTTGGACAGTTTTAAGTATGATATTAGATATAGTAGACTCGATACACTATTATAAACTGAATGATATGCTTATTTCAAGAAAAATTAAAAAGTAAGGGAAATTAGAATCGATTTTCGAACTAGATTACAGTCTTCTAGGTGGAACTGATTCCAGAACTGCGTATGGAATCAATAAAACAGATTTCGAGTAAAAAACCAGATCTGGAATTGAAATCGTTTTTTAGAAATGAGTCCGAGTCCACTAAGGTTCCGATCCGAAACCGTTCCGTTTACAACCCTATACTATATGTAATGGATTTGTGGAAATGAACCACTCACTGGCCATTGGGCTAAATTAAACTAAAATCCCAATGCAACTTATATTGGAATGATTACCTGATCTGTTTATTGATAAGCTAATTGCTAATATTATGGTTGCAACTCTAAAGGGAGCGTCTTTTTTTTTTTTTTTTTTGGCTTTCTTTCTTGTGCTGCTGCTGTCGTCCGGCCCAAATGAAATAATTAAAAGGATTGGGAACCTCCGGAGAAATTTTTTTTAATATTATTATTAGTTTAAGTTTGATTGATATTTTACAGTACAAAGCCTTGGTCAAATTTGACTCGCACTTCCAAATCTAGGGAGGACCCCAAAACAAAACAAGCCCAGCACAAATCTAATTATCATGCAGGCCGAGAGAGGAGGCTCAGGTAGGTCCAAACCAACTTCACCCATAAAAGCTTACTTTACATTGTTTGGCCATGTGCCTAAACCCTAGAATATAAAAAAGTTCTAGATACTGACAGAAAACTGTAGATTTTGTAAAACCTTGGTTTCATTCATACATTCATGCCCTAAAACCCTACAAGGAGAAGGAGAAGGAGAAGGAGGGGAAAAAAAAAAAAAAAATGTCTTCAGTCATGTCTTCAGGCCTTCGCAAATCAATTCGACTCTCTCTCGTTTCCTCACTTGCGTCCATCCAACACCGATCTCTCTCAATCTCCTCCTCCTCATCTTCTTCTTCTTCTTCTTCTTCTTCTGTAGTTTCATCTTCTCTGCTTTTGGGTAAATCCCTAAAAGGGTCCTCTCATTTTCTCTCATTCCGCTTCTCTTCTTCTTCTTCTTCTTCTTCTGCTGAAAAGGTTGGAGCTGATGAAACCCTCAAGCGAGTCCTTGACTCGGAAATCAAATGCACTGAAGAAGAATCCGACCAACTCGATCAGGTCACTTTCTTTAACGAAGAGATTAAAATGAAGATCAAAGGTGAATTCTCAAAACTAGCATCAAATGACCTTTCATTTTATGAAATTAGAATCAAAGGAAATGTGAACACCTACCTAGCCTTACTAATCCTTTTGGTCTTCATTTTTAACCACTATAAAAAAAGAATCCTATGTATTGAATTCCCATATGTGTCTTAATTCAATCAGTGCTCGAGCTGAGTGGAGCTGTTCTGGGTTCACTTGGGATTTACTTGATATAATTATTTTGGCAGGGTTTGCCTGATTTGTCTCCATTTGAGATAGTGGACAATCCTGGAGAACAGACCATCACGTTGAAACGGGAGTTTGCAGCTGAAAGCATTCAAGTTGAAGTTCACATGATAGATATTGAGGGTGAAGGCGAAGAGGATGATGAAGATGATGCTCAAAAGTGGTGATGATAATGATGAGATGGATAAGCACCAGCCAAATGTTTCACTGATTGTGGCAGTTGCTAAAGGGAAAGGGCCTCATTTGGAATTCTGTTGCACTGCTTATCCAAATGAAATCACCATTGACAGAATGCTAATCAAAGGCAATGAGGTTTCAGCAGATAAGATTGCCTATGAAGGACTAGAATTTTCGTAAGTATCTGTTTTATACTTTTTCCTCTCTCTCTCTCTCTTATTTGTTTGAGGTGGGTAGAATAACTTGAGGTTAGCTTGGGTTGTTTGCTATCAAACAAATAGAATTAACTTAACTAAAAAAAAAAAAAAAAAATGGGAAACAAAGAGGTTTTTAAGAAATTAGTTTCAGCTTTTAATGCAAAACAGATATTAACATAGGTTTCTTTGTCTTAGAAGTGGAAAGAGATTTGTTTGTGTTGACAAATGAAGATTCTTTTATGTATGTTGCCATCTATCCAAAATATGCTCTCTGGCTATCAATGTAACTTTTTTTTAATGATCAACTTGTATTGATAAAAGAAACATGGAATCTTTTTTTTAATGTACCTAAATCTTAAACAGGTAAAAGAGTACATACAGATTGCAAAATTATCTGCCGATCACCATGCCCGTGCAGAGGGTCATTTGGTTTGCAGATCAGACTGTTTATCTAATGAGCTTCATTTTTGAACTTCTTTGGGCCAGGGGCATTTGTGGGCCATAGTACTGATACGTATCAGACCATATGCCTTAAATTGCCTCTGGTTGGAAGATCCTGGTCGTCTGATCTTAGTAGCTTCTTTTCTTTGAATGTGGATCTTGATGTGTGTCACTTGCTGTTTCTGTTCTGAGGCCAATGATAAGAGTGTGATGGTACTTGGATTAGAGTAGGTTCTTTGATTAAAGTAGGTTTTGAGATGCGGTTCATCAAAATAGAGTTTATCATATTAAAAGTTTTGATCATTTGAATTATGGGTGTCGCGTGGAACTGCCTCAATGCACAATAAGGAACTTGTTTGTGCTCTATAGAGAATAGTTTCTCTTCTAGCAAGGAAGGTTTTTGTAACGATCTGGGCCCGCTGTGCAATGACATTGCCCACTTTAGCTCATGAGATTTCAACCCAATCTTGCTGCATAGTTTTAAAAGGCCTCATATGAGGTTAATGCTAGGCCACACTTATATACCCTTGATCAGGACTTGCACATTTCCGAACTGCCCACATAATATTGTCCGCTTTAGCTCATGGGATTTCAACTCAATCTTACTACACAGTTTTAAAAGGCCTCATTTGGGGTTAAGGTCAGGCCTCATTTACATACTCACGATCAGGACTTGTATGTTTCTGATGTGGGACTTGCGTACCGCTGCATACCCAATCCTTTAGAGTTTTCCCTGCCCTCTTTCTAGGCAGATGCTCGCTAGACCCAACCCTCTTCTATAGGGGGGCCCACAGGCATGACAATTTTTTAAGCTACTACTAAAACTAAAAGATGGGTCATTAGTTGAGCACTTGAAGGTAATCTTAGGTTATCAATTTCATAAAATATCAATTAAAAACCTTTTCCGGGGGGTTAATATTGATTTAGAACTCAGAAAAGGGATTCATGAATCTTTGTCTAACTAAGACAAAATGGTAGTTTTTTTTTAAATAGTTTCAAATCAAAATAAAACTATTATTTGGATATCGATCAAAGATAGAAAAATGAATTCAGTGTGTCAATTAGATGATAAAAAAGTTTTGGGCATCAGTGTCCGGAAAAAAAATGTTAGAAAAAGTAATGTCATGACTCATGAGATGAGTTGAATGGGGAAAATAGTCTCTTTGTTTGTCTTTTAACCTCTTTTTTTCCCCTTGTGTCAGGGATTTGGATGAGGACTTGCAGAAAGCTTTTTACAAGTATCTAGAAGTAAGAGGGATCAAGAGCTCTCTCACAAATTCATTGCAACAGTACATGGTCAGCAAGGATAATAGAGAATACTTGAGGTGGTTAAAGAACATGAAGGAATTTGTTGCTAATTGAGTTTTATGGAAGTTTTTTATTTTGATAAGCAGGGAGCATTTTGTTATCCCCCTCTTAAAGAGAACTTTTTCCAGCTTTCCTTTCAGGGATACAACATTGTGTCAATCCATGGAGTGATTAAATCAATCCATAGAACTGATTTGTATGTTTTGTTAGGTGCGCATTTATTTCCTAATGTCTGCTCTAGGAAATATGAACTCTAATTTTACACTTACAACAATGAAGGTATAACGTTCTTTATGAAACATCTTATGTGCCTATGAAAGCAAAATGGGTGGCTTTTGTCTTTGTATTTTGTCTTAATAGATGGCACAAAGACGACTACAAGTTGGACCAATGATAAACAACCCCAACTAATTTGCAGAACTAGGTAAAGTCTTTTGGAGGAAGTTTCAATCCTCAAAAAAGGTATTCTTGGACCTGATGAAATTCTGTTTGAAATTTGAAAAAAAAAAAAAAAAAAATTGGACGAGGAGAAAAGTCCCCTTTCATAACTGCCTTCCTTATTAAACATTGTTTTCTTGTTGTTATGAACATACTGCCGAGGATGAGCAGAGGAAAAGATGAAGTAATGTACATACAACCTTTCTTAGCAGTGACACTTTTGAAAAACAGTACATATTTAGATGCAGTTTTATGGCTCGTAAAATTCTTTCAGACTTCCGCTTGCCTATCTCAGATTCTTAAATTCCTTTTAGTCACCAACAAGCCTCTTGTCACACTTATCGTAAGCACACGTGCTCACATGCAAACTTATGTTTCTTAGTTAACAAAGCTTATTCCATTGTCTATTGTGTTCCATTTCTCAGTTACAAATCTATAATTTCACACAAGGAAACCACTGGTGGTGCATCCGCACATTACCATTCTCAATTATCCTCATGTTTTTATGTTTGAATTATTTTCTAATGGAATGTATTTTCTTATTCTTGTGTTTTGGTTTTGTACCATGATGATCTAGTAGCTTGCGCGCGTTCAAGTCTTGAAACTATGAAATATGAGCAAAAGGCTATTTATTAGCTACTCTTTATCTAAAATTGAAACCAGAGATCTAGAGATTTTTATAATGAGCAAAGCAATGCTTTATCTAAAATTTCCAAATAGAATGAAGTTTACTCAATTCTATGAATTGTTTGACTTGTATTAGGTGTAAATTTGCAATAGAATTTCTGTTGGAGTAGTACTTTGGAATTTGATGGTGATGTGAAATTTAACTATGAAGAAATTATCCTTTGATTTGTTTGACTTGTATCATGAGGTGTAAAATTGTAATTAAATTTCAGTTTAAGTAACTTGGATGCCAATATTTGTAAGTTGAATACAATTTTTTCTGGGTAGTAAGCTGAATGCAATTGGTCAAGGCACATACCTTTCTTTTAGATTTGCTTGTAACAGGGAAAAGATAATAAGCTTGTGATTGAATGGGCTGAGGTTTGCGAGTTTATAGCTCTTAGGTTAATGAAAAGAAAGCACAAGTAGGAGAAAAAATGCACAAGTAGAGTACTAAACTATCTCTTTTGATTATGGATGAATAATATTCTCAAAGAGCTACATATCATCATCATGCGGTGAGCTCTTAGCCGAAAATGCGTAATTGGAGCATTACTCTCACTTTCTTTGATACTGGAATGTTACAATATTTTTAAAGGGCCACATATCATTAAGCATTTCTAAGTTTAACCATTAGATGTGATGGAGATCTCTTGTTTTTTTAACATTGAGTAGTTATCTTGATTGACGATGCATATTTTTAATTGGCAGCCACAACTTTCGTATGGTTCCTGACTCCATGATTGAGGCATCTGAAATGAGAAGCAGAGAATTACTAGTTTACCACCACCACCACCAATGTAACAATTGTATTCAAGCCCGTCAATCCAATATCAAGGCCTGCCCTGCTGGGCCCATTGGTTTATGTATTAAACAAATGAAAATGTCCATGTGGAATGGAATGAAGTTTGGGAGAAACAGTGACACCCTACTATATGTTAAAAATGATGTTAGCAACGAATATTTAAGGCCACCGAATTGAATTCATTCATGGTGTGACTGAGATTCAACTTTGCACATGCCCACAATAATGATTGGATTATCAAAGTCCAAACCTTTGAGTGATCACCACATTAACAGTTACTTTGAATGTGAAGCAAAATGGTTCAATTTGGAGCTGGAGATATGAAGTTTGTCGGATAGACAAGTACTCTGTTCTAATTTAGAGTTTTTTTTTTTTTCTTTTTTTTCTAGGCTGAGCTACAGGTGTGAACTTGGTACTATCTATATGAGGCTGGCTTGCATGGAATTGAACTATAGGAATTCATGATAAAGTGGGTTCCTTTCCTTCTTTTTTTTTTTTTTTTTTAATGATAAAATGGGTATCTTGAGGTTTTTGACCAAACATGACTAAACTAAAACCCCAAGTCGCCTGCTAAACTGACATATGCATAACAGGCAAATCTGGGGTAGGTCCTTAATTTGGAGTGGGTTTGGAACACAAGACATGGGAGCAAACTCATGCCTCATGCCACTCCACTAACTCCCAAGTGGGGTTTTTTGCAAAGGAATATTGCATGGGTGAGTGGTAAAGCAGTAGATGGGATCACGACTCTGCTATGATTTGATCAACTAGGATGGTGGCTGGGAAATCATATTTCACTCAAGGAAAGTTTATTTGATGGTCATTTTCATCTTTATTTTTTCAATTTTTAGCCACTTAGATAAGAATGTATTTTTTTTTTTTAATTTCTAAGATTTTTTTGCCAATTTCCCATTTGCTTGCATGGAATATTAAATTGGGTTTTGACTAAAAGATCATATTAAAACCTGGAAGGATGAAAGCATGGAAGGTGGATATGCAGATGATATAGGTATTGGTGAATGATAAGGGGAAGATATAGATGGCACATTAATTAAACTAAGATTTAATTTATCAGGGTGATTGTTGGGTAACCATTTTCCACAAAGGAACATTAATTTGTCCATGTTCAAGTTGGTTTGTTTCTTCAGAACATGAAAGAAGCATGTGGATGGAATGGGTTTGAAACGACTCGTTCTTTGTCCATTTGAATTTGGGTATAGTGGTCGCATCATGTCATGTGGATGTGTATTGAATTAGTAGTCCTTATACCAGTTGAAATGAAAGAAGAGTGGGACGGTTGAGTTTCTTAACTCTTTTTAACAACCATGCTGTCACTGAGAATGAGAAGCAGAAGGAGAAGGAGAAGGAGATCTTTGGTCTCGGATCATGTGGCACCCTCACCTCACCAGTCTCACTACTCCTCTCTCATGTGACACCCCCACCCCGCAATACCTGTGTACCTAACAACAAACAGTTACCTTTCCTTCTCCGTATCTAACAACCAACAAACAAGCTTCCTATAAATACAAATTACTAAAATTCAAGCTGTTCAAATAAACTATTATTATTTATCCTACACTTATTTATGTCATCAATTTTTTACTCGTTTTAACTCAAATCTCGAATCATAAATATAATGTTTTCTTGACTCTGATTGAAGGAGTACAATAATAATAATAATAAACTACAAAGGTGGAAAATTCTTCCTTCAACGGTTATGATTTTAGATGTAGGATTCCTCATGACATCCACCGATGGATGATACGCAATGAAATAATAATAAGAGTAGAGAGAAGTCTTGAGGGAGCCAGGACTAACCAGATCTATTCCCACGTTACTCTCTCTCTCTCTCTCTCTCTCTCTCTCTCTCTCCCACTTCACACGCACAAAAACAAACGAGTCTCCTCTAACAGTCTCTGCAACAACAACAACAACAGCAAAAAAGGACCATAAAACGAAAGAAAGAAAGACAGACAGAGAGAGAGCTGCTCTGTCTGTCTCTCTCTCTCTCTCTTCTGTATATCATAAGAAAGAAAAAGATACATATATATATATAGTCAGAGATAATTATATATGGAAGAAGAAGAAGATCATAGCAGCAGCGGCTCTACTTGCAATGAACTGTCCTCCTCCGTCAGCAGCAACAGCAGTGTAACGATGTTTAATCGGACGGAATATTCGCTTTTCCACACGATCGTGGCTTTGGCGGTGTGGCTGGGTGCCATCCACTTCAACGTGGCTTTGGTCCTTGCTGCTCTCATCCTTCTTCCCTTCCGCCTCGCCCTCCTGTCCGTACACACGACATACTCTATCTATCTCCCTTCTTCTTCTTCTTCTTCTTTGTTGCTTTGTTTGATTTTTGTTTTGTGTTTTGTAATTGCAGGGTGTTTGGGATGCTGTTATGTTTTATGGTGATTCCTCTTAATTATAGAAGCAAATGGGGGCAGGCTATATCAAGGTCTCCCACCCTACTATATCCTTTATTGCTCTGCTCCTCTTTATTGTTTTTGTTGATTGCTTTTGCTTCTCTTTCTTTCTGTATTTGTTATGGTTTTTTTTTTTTTTTTTTTTTTTTTCACACTGATGTTTGTAAGTATGTTTTTTTGCCTTCCAAAATCCAGGTATATCTGCAAATACGCTTGTGGGTATTTTCCCATTACACTTCACGTGGAAGATATCAAGGCTTTTGATTCAGACCAAGCTTACGGTACTACTCTAATCCCCCATCGTCTGTCTTTATTCTCCTTTTTTTTTTCCTCTGATGTGGTTTTGATTCTAACCCACTTAGAACATGTAATGATCCATCAATTCGGTCCATAATCAAATCAACTTTCGTTTTGGATTCTGTCAATGAAGAAAAAAAAACAATAGTAAATGTTAAATCCAGCTCTGGTATATGAAGCATTTTTGGCTGTTTCAAACGGATTGCACTGCAATGTAACATACATATATTCCAAATTTCCAATCCAGCCATCTAAATCTTGTGCAGTCACTGGTCCAAAACTCACATTGATGGGATCATCCATGATCTCTTCAAATGGAAGTTTCGAAGATAGATTGTTCGGTTGACTTGATAACAGAGTTTGTTCGGTTGACTTGATAACAGAGTTTGTCCAGATCTGTCTATCAGTGCAATTTTGGGGCTATGTTTCATCCTTTTGTAAACATTTCCTTTGTCCTTTGTTCCACACATCACAACCCAAGTATGAATCTGATCTTCCAATCAGAGTATGACATGGGAAGTCAGTTAAACTATCTGCAAAATTTTCCAAAATGAACAAGAAGCAACGTCCTTATGAATGTAGCCTAACTGAAGTTTCTGCAAAATCTGCGGTTCAGCAGGCATTTGTTGCGGGCCCAACTTCTTGTTAGCTGAAAAAGGATTCTACTATAAGATAGATGGATCATTGCAAGCTCAAATTCCTTTTGGCTGAATTCTGAAACTCTCCTTTTCCACACATTGTTGACATTATGGAGAAATAATTGAGAAATCCTACAGACATTATTGAGAAATACCACCAAAATAGAAGAAAGCAGAAGGAAACCCAAAAATCCTTAACAGAACCAAACAGCGGATGCAGATTGGAAAAGGGATCCATCCGTGCATTCTTCACCACTATCATCATTGAAGCCTTATCCCATCCATAACATTCTGTGCTAGTACAAAATGCTCTACGTGTTCCTATTGCAACAAACAGAACTGAAAGCATGCTTGTTTTATTTGTTGTGATTCAATTCATCTGTCTCTTTAATCTTTATGCAGTCTTTGGTTTCGAACCACATTCAATTTTCCCGATAGGTGTTGTTGCTCTTGCCAACTTTACTGGTTTCATGCCTCTGCCAAGGATCAAGGTTCTTGCAAGCAGTGTTGTAAGCTTTTCTTACATGAAGTCATTAGTTATCCAAGTGCTTTTTCAACTACCCTACCATTCTTTGCTACCTTACACTTATCACTTATTCAAATAAAATGTTTAGGTGTTTTACACACCACTCCTCAGGCAAATTTGGACATGGCTGGGAATTATACCTGCAACAAAGAAGAATTTTGTATCGTACTTGGAATCGGGTTATAGCTGTATCATAGTGCCTGGTGGGGCTCGGGAGATTGCTCATATGGAGCGTGGTTCTGAGGTTTGTCTTATGCCTATAATGTTTATCCTTTACAGGCTTGTTCTATGCTTTGAATTTGGTGTGTTATACATATTCCAAACCTAATGCATTCTGCAGTATTCAATGCCTTACACAAAATGTTGTTGACCTCTTTGGCATTCATGATGGATCAAATCAAATGTAGATGAGGAAAATTTATATGATTCTTTTCTGTTTTCATGTGACCACGATTCTAAAATTACATTGATTGGATGATCCTAACTATCCATCTGATGGACTGTTTTCATGGTAAATGCAGATCATGCCCATTTTGGTTTTGACCATCCCTTGTCTGCTACTAGGAGTTCCCATTTGAGTCAAATCATCCAAAAAAGGATGAGATACATAAGTTCTTCGTTCAATCAGTAATGAATCCACGAATTTAGTACTTCATTATCCACTCAAGTCTTTTTCAGTGAATACCAAGCAGAGGTTGAAGTGAAAAGTGAGGTTTTGTTCACTTCTAGTTTCTTTTGCCTCATGGGTTTTCCTCATGTATACTTTATCCCTTCCAAAGACCCTATTTATAGTTCCCTAATTCAAGTTCATTTATTTGCCATTGTTTTGTGGCATCAACTAGCTTACTAAACTTGCAGAACTTGTTTTATGCTTGTTTAATGGTATCAATGTCTTACTTCAGATGCCCAATCAAGATCATTGGTTGGCAGCTTGCTTAGCTGACACATTTGTTTATATGTTTTATGCATTATTTTTCCAGTGAACAGCCTTTTTTAAAATTTTCCTTGGTATTTATGTGTCTGCAAGGTGGCCTTCCTCAAAGCAAGAAAGGGATTTGTGCGCATAGCCATGCAGATGGGCCAGCCTCTTGTTCCAGTATTCAGCTTTGGTCAGGTATCAGCATGTCCATTTGGACATTCCTACTTATGCATGTGGGATGGTAGCCAAAGTGAAGTAGCTAATTTTTCTTCCCAATTATGCAATGTACAGAGTAATGTTTACAAGTGGTGGAAGCCCAGATGCAGTTGGAATTTGTATGCTCGCATTGCTAGAATACTCAGATTTACACCTATTCTTTTCTGGGGAATGTTTGGGTATATGTTAATCTTCTCTTCTATGAAATTGATAAACTATGACTGCTTTATCATACTGATATCAATTGCCAACACCATATTTGTTGTCTCATACATGTAGATCTCCATTACCTTATCGACAACCCATACACGTTGTTGTGGGTAGACCGATTGAGCTTAAGAAAAACCCACAACCAACCATTGAAGAGGTACAGTATTCAAATTCCTTTTCTTCTTTGGTTTGGGAATTGTTTTGTTTGTGAATCATAGTCCTCAAGGAAAAATTATAATCCATCATCAGAGACTTGCCAATATCTAATGTCAAATGTGTTCTTGAATGGCACTCACTATCCTCCTGCTGCCACTGTCACCCACTATTGATTGAACCCTGATTGGTATCACACTTGGGAAACCATTGAAAAATCAAGGGTTAGGACTTCAGATGATGATGATCGGGTATGAATCAAGGTACTCATGGGTGGTGGTGGTATGGAAGTAGAGGATCTCTCTCTCTCTCTCTCTCTCTCTCTCTCTCTCTCTCTCTCTCTCTCTCTCTCTCTCTCTCTCTCTCTCATACATATGCTGAGGCAGAGAAAATCCACAGCTCCTGCTTGTAGCTTTTGGAAATTATTTATTTAACACATTTCCTGTATGTATATTTGGACAGGTTGCCGAAGTTCATAGAAAGTTTGTAGTAGCCCTTCAAGACCTCTTTGAAAATCACAAAGCTAGGGTGGGTTATGCTGATCTCCAGCTAAGGATTCTTTGATAGTACACATTACCTTGTCCTTTAAATTCGAGTGCCTTTCCATCCATGTTTGCCTTTCCAAATTTAATGCCTATGACGGATGGATCTTAAGCTTGATGGGATCAGTTTTAACAAATAAAACCTCTGGAGAAATTTTTATCTATTTCTGTCAAGATACCTATTTGTTCCACCAGCAACGCTGCTGTGGACTTCTCTGTTATTAGAGCTTGCTGTATCATGAACATTCATCACGTTAGAGAATCAAACAGATGGAAATGTATAATATTTTTTTCCTTTGTTTCCTTCTTTGTTGTTTTTCACCTGCTATTGCTTCTCCTTACTTTTCCAGGTTAAATATGCCTAATGCTCAGAGCGCGACATTGCTCTTTTATACTTGCATCTTGCCTTTCAACCAACAAGAGATATGCCCACCTTAAATCCAAAGCAGTTGCAGATACCGTCCTCCCATGTAGTGGCACTGGCCCAAGTTTCACCACAGTGAAGTCACCATAAACAGATAAAATGTTTCCTTGGAGCTGATCAAGTGCTTGACACCATGGCCAACCTAACATTGAGTTCCAGCTCTGGCTGAATGGAACAAATACACAAAGGAACAAGGTAGGAGCAGCTTGGATTTAAGGTGGGACCTAGAGAACAGATATGCCATATTAGGGGAGAAGTTCTTGCTCAGATGTAATGTCCGTTGGTTGGCTCCCTAAACAGAGTAGGTAAACTACTGCAAAGTAGATTAGATGAAATGATCCAAGAACAGAAACTGCTCACTGATTCCCTAAAAGATCAAACTAGAATCATCCTCACATGTCATGCCAATTAACCTGCCCATACAAGCCAAACAAGCCCATCTGCCATCAACAAGACAAACAACTAAGGAAAACCCACTTAACATTATGCAGCCTCTCCCCTTCGTTAGCATCTTTTGGATGTTTCTATCTGGACACCCGCATTAGACAAGCTTTGATAGTTGCAAGTTGCAACCAGCAAAAGATGGTTCGTTTCCCATCCTCGAGAAGCTTATCGTTAATTTTGTGCGATGCCAGAGCTTGATCCCTACAAAGACTTGCACCAGTACCATCTGGGTCCATGGTTTAGGACTTCACCAATTATGCATGGTTTTATGTAGCAATCAGTAGCATCTTGTCAAATGCAGCGGTCCAAAACAAACTAATATATTATATGCGAAAAATTCTCCTGCAAGTGGATGTCCTGGATCCCAATTTTATGAAAGGAACGTCTGCTGGAGAAAATTACCCTATTATATAGTGAGATAGTATATCATATTAGAATTTTGTTTACATCAAAAGCAATATAAAACCCGGGCCCGTTTGGTAATTTTACTAATATAGTCAAGTGAAGTGAAGTCAAGTTAAACATCCCATCAAAAATACTTTTCCACAAAATTCCCTCCATCTTTTCCCAAAAAAGTCAAAAAAACAACTACATTTACTCACTAAAAGACAAAAAAACTCCATTTCTCCATACAGAAAGTCAAAAATATTCAATCCCAAACAACTAAAAACAAAATATCATCATAACTAACTTATATTTTATTCATTCTTTTTATTTCACTTCACTCCACTTTATTTAAAGAAGATCCAAAAGGAACATGGACTGGAACAACAGTTCCAACTACTACAATGGCCCAGGGTGCAAAGGTTCAAGCCCAATTGCAGTTTATAACCATACCCTGCACACCACCCCAATAGTATTTACACTACAGCAAACGGCATTGTTTTCGAAGAAATCGATTGAACATGGCATTTTGTGGAGAAAATACACTAGCCATCAAGTCAGTATAGATTTCTGGTCTGATTTTGACAGCTGAATGGAGGAAGATGGACTGTATGTTGCTCAAACATGTCTGGGGATTTACAGGTAAAGCAGAAGAGGGAAAAGTGAGTTCCCCTTTATGCCTTTTTTTCTTTTTCCTTTTTTTTTTTTTTCCACTTTATATTGGAATTTCACTTTATATAGGTAACATGGGTACACGATTCCAGACCCCCCCCCCCCCTTCTCATGGTTGCAACAATGAGCATCTTCCTACTGTCATATCTCTCATCCTTCCATTTAGAGCTTTCCTCTTGAGGGTTTTAAAACCAGAGAGTCCTCACATTCTCACACTTCCTATTATTCAAAAAGAAACCAAATCCTCAAGGAGTGATCTCAACATTTTTCCTCATTTCTTCTTTTTTTTTTCTTCCCCTTCCCCACTTTCTCCACTTGGTACAGTCCCCCAATTTTGCTCCCATATTCACAAAGGGTTGTCAATTAAACACAGCCCATGTAAACAAACAGTAACGCATGTCATCATAAAGATCACTAAGCCAGTCATTACCCAATACCCGGTCCTATGGGCTTCCTTAACATGATAAGAGGAAAAAAAAAATGCATCAATAAACACCAGCCCTTTACGAGGGGAAAAAAAGCGTATGACAACATCTTCCCTATTTGCTAATTGCAGTTGGTGGGTGATTCAGAGCCCCATTATACCAAAAGATCACACCATCGTTTAAAAGTAAAATCCCACCTGCTTTATTCTTAGGTGGTGGGTGGAATAAATTAAGATAACTTCCATTCATGATCCGTTTGTTTCAAATAGTTACAAGTTTGCCATACTGAATTCCCTCTTTTGGTCTCCAATGCTAGGAATATCAAGGTAATGGAGACAGCTGACAGGACAGGAAATCCGGGTGGAACCATTACTCCAATAAACTAAGATCATAACAGTATTTTGGTATGAAAAAAGTGAACTTTCCACGGAGGCTCATTATCACATGAGTAGGTCCCAAGTTTATTCAGTAGAATGAGGTCTTACAAGGCTTTACCACCAGTAGTTGACATGAGAGAAGTAGCAGCTGCTGCTGCAGTAGGAACAACACCTGTTGAGATACCTGGTTTTGAGAGGTGAAGGAGCCTGTAGAAAGAAATCTGAATCTCATGAATAACAGATTATAACAAGAACTAAAATTCATCAAATGATCGGTGAACAATCAGCAATAAGATAGAGCTTACGGTGCAAGATATTCACAAAATGATGAGACAGCAGCAACAACATCATGGTAGTTGTCAGCGGCTGCAGGGGCTGTCACTTCAACCAGTTGTATCCCAGGAGTCACTTGCACAGCTTCCTCAGTTGCATGCAGCTTCAGCATTTTATTAGCCGACGTTACTGTTACAGTGATACGAGCGCCTCTTTGGAAATGGAATGCAAAACCCACCCTCAAAAGTTCATGATCCAGTTTGTAACCGAGTGCATAAAAAAAGCGCAGTGCATTCTTGCTTACTTTACTTTCCAACATAGTTCGCACTAGAACTGAGATTTGCTCAGCACCAGCACCTTTCATGGCGCCCCCGACATGTCGAACAGTCCTGTATTTTTCCATAGATCCAGACACTTCACATAAATATACAGAAAGTTGAGTCTGAATTCAGGTGGAATATCAGGATACTTCAAGGTTAGCGCTTTCTGCTAATAAAATATAAAATCCAATAACAAGTTGTTCAGCACAAAGAAAAAATATTATTGCTGAAATTTACAACATACTGCAATATAGTGCTGAATGTCACAGTATTTTGCTGCCTTTGGATGGCTACCAATACCACAAGATATAAAATATTACATTTATCAGTAAGCTATGAAATATCATGCTTGTGCAAAAGCATCCTGTCTCAGATTGTACTCCTATACTGTGACAATGTTCTCGTACTATGGGTAAAAATCCAAAAACAACCTAAATGTGGAACTTGGAAGGAAAGAGTATTGAGTTTAAATTTAATGTTTTACCAAGTTGGTACAGGCTGTTCCAAATCACACAAGAGCCTCACCTCTGAAGAGACTGTACCTGGAACAGAAGAGTCTCTCTACATGAGCCATGGCCCATCAAATAATTAAAACAAACTCATTACATAAAGAAAATATTACCAAGGTTTGCTCCACTTTTTAGGCACAATTCATGGATCCTAAGCCGTTCTTTTGGAACACCACAGAGACCCTGAAGAAGAATCTCCAAGGCATCGACGTGCTGCAAGACCAAAAAAATTAAATTAAAAAAAAAAAAAAAAAAAAAAAAAAAAAAAAAAAGAAGAAGAAGAAGGCTACCACTTGAAGTAGTAGGAAATTTTCCTCTGAAGAGGTTGGCAAGATCTAAACAAGTTAATCTATAATAAATGGACAAATCAAGACCATAAACTTCTCTAGTCAAGGAAGCCTCTTGAGTATGGACTATAGACAAGATCCAGACTAAAGATTTTTTTATTTTATTTTTATCAGTAACAGATAACTTATATTAATGAAATAAAACCATATAATGAGTTCTGACCTACAGACAAAAGAAATAATTGGAACCAAGTTGGAAGTCAAAATGGCACACCACATTGATAAAACCTTTAGGCCCGATTGTGTTTATGTTGATGCCCACAATATGTATAAAGAACTAGCACACATCAACTATCAGGTATTCTTTCTGTATGCATTACTATGGGTGTCCACAACATAGAAGCCTCTGGCCCTCTGTGATAAATGGACCAGTAGCTTTAGTTAGCGCAGAAGTATATGTAACGGTTTAAGAATGCACCCTGACGATATAAGTGTATAAGACTAGAATATCCAAGTTAGTCCGAGCAAGCAACTGTGGAGTCTCCATCCTCATTCTAAGTCTACTACAGATAACTGCATATTCAGAAGGAGAAGCAGAAGCCATATTAAACAGCAACGGCCCTGCAGATTCCACTGTCGTGTATTTGGATTTTGGACTAGGGCTCTCTAACGAAAAATGAAGACATGAAGGTTGCTGAGTATGTTTGTGAGACAAGATAAGAAGCATTAAAAGGTAGTAGTGGTTACAACACTTAAATTTCATTTCGTTTAATTACTGTTATTGTAGAATCTAAATTTTCCACCTATCAAGGCCTGAAAAACAAAAGAAGTACACTTCTTAGGCAAAAAAAGACTCAAATCTTAATGGAGTATAAGGAATGGTTGGGAGTTAAGCAGATGCATAAGAGAGATCCAGGTAATAATTACCAATCAAAACAAAAGGGGGGTCCAGGTAACAATAAGGATCCTCAATGGAAGGGAACTACAACAATGGGAACCATGCTAGATAACACAAACTATGATTCAGATTTTATTTTTTTATTTTATTTTATCTTGCAAATTTATTAAAAGCAAGACTATGTTTCAGATTATACTAACAAAAGTACAAAACTCTACAGTGTGTTAGTACATAGACTAATTGTCTACTTTTGACACAAACAGAGGATGGGGAAAAATCTGATTTGGCGCCAGCTGTCAATCCAGAAAAACTCAGAACTGGTCCAGACTGATAAACTAATCAGAGTATCAGGATCCAATCTGAAAATTCACCAACCTGAAATCGTTGCAGTCCAACTACAATTCAGCAATTTTCAATAAATCCAAGCAGCTTTAAATATGAGATTCCCATGGAATATCACACCAAGCAGGTGATTTTAGGTATGAAAAACATGGTCTTGGGTATTAGCCACTTAACCAAAACAAATAGAAGGCGTTCAATGTAATCCTTGGTGCAATCCAACTCTTATCAGAAATCCGGTGACATATACATGCAGTTTATGCAATTGACTGAATTGAACACAAAAATGGCTTCAAATTTATCATCAACCTGAGATTTTATTTATTCATTTTGTTTCCAGAAAATAGCCCATTCTAGGAATGGCCAGAATACTCGGGACATTACATATTAATACAAAAGTGAAACCAAAGTGTAGACCCAATAAATGAGCTAATAAGGAAACATGAGGACATGACTAAATCTCTCAAAAAATCTACAGCATACATGTAAAATTAATTTTCTAATTATCAAGTATCCCTTGCTTGATTTGTTATTTTCCTTTATTACATATGTATGCAAAGAAGTGCATGAGAAAAGATAAAGCAGTATCTAAAAATAATATCCACACAAGAGACAAGAAGATTAACACGGTTCACTTTGAAAGAGTGAACATCCTCGAAAAAGTACATCTTTAGGTGAAATGGATTACGGTTCCATTATATCAAAAGGTGAAGAAGATACCATAACCGAAGAGAGAAAAAGATAAGTACAATCACGTGCATTGCACATGTCATACCAATAAGAATCTCTAAAACACAAGTCTTTGACTGACACTAGCCTCACATGAATCATGCCCTAAAAAGATATCCATGAATGTCCAGGTCTTGAAAGGGAACGAAACGAAACGACCACCCTACTCTTTCCACAGAGAGTCAAATATGCATACACTCTTAAATAGACGAACTACCATATAGCCAATTCCCAAAGGGAAGTTTCTATCAAATAAGGAAGTAGTCATATAGCCTATTCCCAACAAAAGCCACAATCAAAAGAGGAAAGAAATATACGGGAGTCCTTTCTAAAATGACTGAGCCACAAATTTCCAACAGGAGAAAGAAGTTAGTGTCCCAGCAATGTATTCAGGAGCTATTTAACATTAATTATCCAGATTTAGAGTGATAATTAATTCTTTAGAAATAGCATGCTTCTTACGCACATTTGGGGTGTGGTGGGGTAGGGTGGCTCCAAGAATTGTTGGCAATAAGAATAAAAGAAAATTAAATCTCATCTGGTTGCAGCCTAGTATTTATCTCTTGATCCAGTAAAATATCTGTCAAAAAACGCCTGTGGACAGCACCAATTGGCCATTAAGTTTGGAACTGGTGTTAGGGATAGTCATCCGTGCCTTACTTATAATGTGCTTAAACTCTTGTATAAAATAAGGTGGTTACTACATAAATGCAACATGATAAATGTCTTTATGTTAATTTTAAGTTGCCTAAATCAATAGCATTCAGAGGATATATTATTTTATCAACAGAACCAAACCTCTTAGAAAACCTTCATGCAATAAACGTAGGGTTCATTCTCAAATAAATTTGGTTTTCCATGGGTATTTCCTTATAAGAAAGTAAGGTCTAATGGATCCTGGACTTGTCAAAATTGTTAGCTTGCTACACATGACACTCAGGAGAACAAAAAAAAAAAAATGAAAAGAAAATCCCTAGAAAAGGCGAGAGAGAAAAAAAAAGTGTTCAAACATATCAAAACCCAATAAATGCATCTGAATAAAGACAGTAACTTACCTGAGCCTCTATAATCCCTTGAACTACGCACTCCATCTGTCTTAGTTTAGTCCAGTCATTCCATTGTATCTAGGAAAAATAGTCAAACACAACAAGTCTGTTTGTCATCCCCATTTTTATACTCTTCATATTAAGTCTAGAAGTATGTTAAATATTAATAGAACCAAACAAACTACTAGTCCTGCCATTGCTATAGGGAGAGAAGATGAGAGGTACAGGCACCAAGCCCAGTGCTGAATCGAGCAAGGAAGGGCCTAGCTCGAACTTGGGTGATCAATTAACTAACCCAAACTCAAACACGAGCCCAATCAAGTGGAGCTGACTAACTTTCAAGAGGGATTGGCTAGTTTACAGCATTATCAGCGGCGATTTGATTGATAAATTCAACTCACTCATTCACACCGTTCAAATTTCACTCCAGTTAAGAGAAAGTGAGAACCACTTTTGAGTTGATGAGCATTGATGGCATGTAAAACACGTGATCTATGATCTATCCCAATGTGTTTGTAAAGCAGGTGATTGATTCCTAACCCTAATTCCACCTTCATATGGTACAGTACACACACTGCCCTAATCCACCTCTCTCACCCACACGGCACACCACCCCCATCTTCTCTATTTCAACAATCTTCGGTCTCACACCTCTCCAAACAAGTTGATTTCACTTCTTCAATCCAATCCAACCTCAAAAGTTCAGCTCGGCATTTCGTCAAACATTCTGGCCTCACTGCTATCTCACCCTATCGAGCTTGGCTTGGGTCACAAGTTCATGGGCTACCATGGATGGCGTTGCGCTTACGGTAACGATCGACAAAACAAAACATGCAGGAAGAAGAAAAAGAAGAAGAAGAAGAAGAAGAAGAAGAGAAACTTACCTCAGCTACGGTGCCGATAATTGGGAAGATGTGTTTGGGCCTTGGGGGCGTTTTGATTTTAATATCCAGGGGACTTTCATTTCATTTGGGGTTTGTGGACGTTTACTTTTTATGGAGCCCACCATGAGATCCGAACCATTTGAAGTGAATTCCCTCATGCTATATGTACACATGGAGAGGGAGGGGGTGGGTGATGCAAATTTTTCATTTTTATATATGAAATATCGGATAGAAGTTGAGCCCACTTTATTGCACTTAACGCTTAAAATAAAAGATTATAAAAACCAACATACACACGATCAATTTGACGTCGGGTCGATCTATCTGCTGGATTGAAATTTAGTAGGGAGCCCATTTAGGATTTTAATAGGCAGCCCGGAGCACCCTCACACTAGGTATATTATTATAGCCCTCATTAACCACAAGAGGTAGCTCGGTTGGCTTAAGACCACGGTTTACACCTAGAGATTGTAGGTTCGAAACTGCAGTACCACACTAAGGCTACAGGTATATTAATATAGCCCTCGTAACAGGAAAACGAAAATGGATCTAGGTGTCCGGTTTGGGCAATCGGGCCACTGGGACGTGGACACAAACCCCAACCCGGGGTGATTAATCGCTGAGCATAAATATGCAGACATCTGTGCAGCACAAGGATCTGAAAGTTATAGCCCCGACCCAGCCCTTTTCCATGGAAGGCAAATACCTGATATCTCCATCGCCCTAGTAATTCAAATCTATAGAAAGTCCAAAATCTCATCTAAATTTCTACCCTGCCTCCTTGAACCCTCGCCTCCTCTTTAAACTATCATTCAATGAAGCTCATTTGACCCTGAGTTCATATGTATTCAATCCTGACACAAACAAATGGCCCCAAATGACTGAATATCTGTTGGCTTTCTAGTCCAGTGGCGTGGTTGTATAGCAGACCATCTCCAACCTTCTACCCGCACACTAAATTTTTCAAACCGTTATTTTAAATTGCATTTGAGAGCTGATTCAAAACTTCCAAAACAGTAAACAGTTCAAGCAAATACACATTTTCAGGGCCGGTTTCTTGCCAAAGTACTGCTGGATCATGCTCCCAGTCGCACGCAATGAATTTTCGTTGGCCTGAATCTCAGTCAGATCAGCAGTGCAAGTGCCATGGTCACATTGGATTGATCCTTGGTCCTTCACATTGTATCTTGTGGCGATGGATCACTTCAATATTTCAAAGGATCAAATCTTAGTGATACTCATAGACCAAGCCCAATCCACAGTAGAAAGTAGGTTCCAAAGTCACAACCTGATGAGCTTATCCAATAATCAAAATACTAGGAAGAAAGTTCATATTACAGGTTCCTCGATCCTAAACTCAAAACGCAAGTTTTATGCATTTATTCTACAATTCAGAAGAATCTCAAGCATCAAAAATGTAAGTACATGGCTACAGTAGCAACACGGAAGTAGTAGATTCATAATTCTAGGAAAGCCCCCCACCAAAAAATAGAAAAAAAGAAGAAGAGAGAGATCTATATAATTAAACAACTAAGGGTGCATTGAAGTTGTGTGCCTGTAGTGGGTAATAAATGAAAACATTGAAATTGTCCGGTTGACCATGACTAGCTTCATTGCAAGCAGTGGTGAACACCACCAGCTCACCTTTTGATATTATTGCTGGTTACTCTCTCTCATCCACCTACAGCCATACTGCATGCTATGTTAAGTCCATCATTTTACTGAAAAAAAGGTCCTTCATCATGGAATCATCATCACCATCATCCATTTACATAATCATTTAAGTCCGCATGTTGTTCGTGGCAATATCTGGCATGGTGTATTGCCTTAAATGGGAGCGCAGCGTCATCATCAAGACACAAGCCACATGAAAAAGGTAGACCAAAGTGTGAGGGAGACCGAAGCCAAGGCATACATCCACAGGAAAATAACGGAGCATTCACTTTCTCCAGCACCAAACAATTGAGTAATAGTACCTGTGTTGATGAACATACTTGATCAAACTGGGCTAGAAAAACATGGTTGACATTTGTATAGAAGTTCCTAAATGCTGAAATAAATCTCAGTTTGCTGTGGGACTAAATATTGTAAAATTGTCTCAGATGCGCATCAGAAGTTCTGAGAAATGTAGGATAGCAGGTAGTTCCTTTTTCCATCAAAATTTATATTCTACATGTTTCAACAAGCATCTCAAAGTCAATAAATATTGATTTGAGAAAGAAATGGTGGATAAAACCTTTCCCCACCTGACCATGTTCTAGTTTGTTTTATGGGAAACCATGTTCTGGGTTATCTCTTAACACAAAAACATGGGTATCAGTTTTATCATGAGAATAAATCTGCTAAAAAAATTCATCTATACTTTACCAAAAATATATACAATATTAAAATCACCAATACGCATAAAATATTTAGAATGTCTTTAAATTGCTAATGTGTTATTCAGGGCCAGTTTGTTTGCATGAATTTGAGTAAAAAGGAATTCATAGGAACATTTCTTAGAATTCATACGAATTCAATTTTCTGAAACAAACAGGCGTTTATCCATACAAACTACACTGGATTTTAGCATAACTTGTTTTGATGTTGAATAAACTCTAATGTGACCAAGTTCCTTTCCATTAGTTACAAAAAGAAAAAGGGAACCCCTGAGAAATGGTACAAGCACATCACATATGATTGCTTTAATGCTAAATAATGGTACACTATATTCTTTGGAAAAATGTCATAGTGCTGGTTCAAACATTTGGCTGGTTTGGTCCAAACAAAAATTCGTGGGTTTATGCCATTGATCTTTCATCAGCCACAGTATCCTAGTTGTACAGACGCTGCATTCAAGTATTATTATATCAGTTTTGAGTAAGTGATCCATAGTTTAGGAGACCATTTCTATCTTACCAATATTCATTGCAGGAGGAACTGTATATTGCAGCAGAAGAATAAACTGATACAAAGGATCTGAGTGCACCAAACCTAAATGAATTGCCCCTTTAATTATGACTGTACCCAAAAGAGGAAGGATAACATAACGAATGACAACCATTCCAATGATGATTGATACTCGAATTTCTGATCCACGCAAACCTGATTCACAACAACCAATGTTCAGGAAAACAACAACTCTTTGCCCAAAAAAAAAAAAAAAAGGGACACTTCTCCACTAATCCAAATGAGCAGCCGATCAAGTAAATCCAACATAAGTATGAGAAAGGTCAACAACAAGTAGCTATTACCCCTGAGAAGGTTTCCTCCCATTACAAGAGAGACTGCAGGTATTGCTCCTTCCCTGCATTATAGGAAATGAAAATTGATAATGTAACCCGAACAAGAAGTTACCATCAATCATACAAGTCACTGAATTAGGTGTATGAGGTTTACAAGTTATACCCCTAAAACAGATATTAATATTTCAGAACAGATTGACACGTGGAAGCCCAACAAGGGTTACAGTTAAAGTTTATACCCCAACAAAGCTGCAGAATCTTGTATCACACGGAAAGGAGCACTTTCACCAATGAGGGCCATCCTGACAAGAGGGATTACACCAACAACAAAGCCAACTATCTATACAAGAAAGTAGAAAAGCAATTATAGTTAATGAACCAGGAGAATTAAATTAAACAATAGCACAACACCACTCCAGCTAAATTCATACTCTAAGCATATTGCATTAATCAAAATGCAGATGATTGATGCACCAGTTAAGACTGGTCAGCAGATGGAGGGATTCAACAGGTTACTTATATCATACATATTGCAACCACAGGCATCTTCTGAAGGCAGGTATATCTCAGTCAATTCATTGTTGACTATTTTGCTCTTACAAGATAAGTGTCATCCACAGGCTTTTCAGCTAATTCTCAAGTGCTTGGGCGAAAAAGAAGTGACTGCGTTGTGCATAATGATCATAGAAGACCTTTATTCAACGTTTAAATGTTTTGAAGGGCATTTCATATAAAAGGTAGTTCGTGAGGGATCTTGGGTAAACTCAAACTAACACTGCATGATTCTACTTCTGAACAGAAAAAATTCAATTATTGTAAATTCTCAAGGTACCTTAAACATTGATATCAAAACTATATGTTTTTCTAATATTGGGCAGACAATTCCCCTACATTCTCAGAATCATCATTATGGCACAAGAGGGCTTTTAGGCTTCAACATCACCATTAAAATAGAAAAATAAGAGCAATCAGCTCACCACACCAATGGTTGAAGGAGCCAACAACTTCTTCAGGTCAAGGAGTCCCAAAATCTTCTTTAAAAACTGTTTAATTGAGAAAGGAACCTGGATTTTAAAAAAAAATGAAGAAAATGTCAGACGCATATGGCAGTAGCTCCATGGACATTGATCCCACAAAAGGGATGAAGAAAATGATAGCAATAAATCAGATATATTATAATAAAGAGAAATGGTGGCATGGTTCTTCTTGTCTAATTACAGTATTATTACTTTCATTGACTGTAACGACTCAATGGTCCTGTATAAGATGAGAAATCAGCTCCAATTGAAAAGGAAAAGAAAAAAACTAGCAACATAATATCTGGTAGTTGCAGAGGAGCATGGAGCAGGAGATTTAAGACCAGCTGCATGTGGAGGCCAAAGATATCTGATGTTTGTGCTAAATTTATTCTGAATTTGTTACAGTTAATTGCAGAAACTGGTAGGCTATGCTCTAATCATTGTACTAGGCCTTCTGTATCCTAATATGTTAACAGCCTTTTTTACTTGCTTCCACAACTATTTTCCAGCAAATATTTCAAGTAAACATCATAAAACTAAATTATATTAGTTCCATGAACTGGATAGCCATATCCATGTATTGGGTACCGGTCACCATATATCTGCATCATATCGGTGCTACCCAGAATAGCAGCCTACTCATCAACATGCATTTCATAAATACTACATATTACTGATTAGGAAAGAACAGAATAGCAACCTACTCTCTCTCTCTCTCTCTCTCTCTCTCTCTCTCTCTCTCTCTCTCTCTCTCTCTCTCTCTCTCTCTCTCTCTCCTGCTGAGCAAAACAGGAAGATTAACATATCTTTCCCCCTGAAGATCTCAAGACACTGAGACTGTTGATATAAATTCTTGTGTCGTTCACTCAAGATAGTATCGAGCCAAAGGTCACGAGTTCAAAAATCCGGGAGGGGGCATGTTACCTCCATCTGTCTTTTTCGTCTGTTTATTGGGTTTCGAATTTGAACGGGTTCTCGTTCGAGGGGGTGTGTTGATATAAATTATTGTGCCGTTCACTAACAGGTAAACCTTTTAGTGTCCTTTTCTGGAAAACAATCTTATAGTTTTCATCAATGGATTAGAAATGCCTGTTCTATATGTGTAACTTCAGTTCAGAGTATCCAACTTTAAAACAGAAGGGGGGAAAAGCACGAAAACAATTCGAAGAGTTTATTACTTATTAGATAGTAGTAACACCTAGCTCTGAAGAACATTTCTTTAATACTAAAAAGATTTCTTGTTGACCACATAACACATAAATCAAATAAGGAAGAGAAGATATATCCATCACATACAAATTTTGAAAGTCAGTAACATAAGTCAACGCTATAAGTTTTTAAAGACAAGATTTTCTTATGACTAATAACAAATCGATTAAAACAAATAATTCCAAATACAAAGCTTGAGATAAACCTTTGGATTTTGAATTAATTCCTTCGATTTTTCAAAAGACGATGCATGTTGATCTTCAAGACGTTCATATATTGAGGTATCCTTACTTGAAGCCAACCCCCTTGTGCAATCTCTTGGAAGTAACTTTGAAGTTTCATCAGAAGACCCGTTCATTGCATGTTCTCTAGTACTCCCACTTGAAGATATGCGTATGATATTGTAGACAAGAGACCATAGGAAGACGGCACCTATCTGTCTTATTTCAAGAAGTAAAAAATAAAAATTAATTCCATTCAAGCTTTTGAAGTACATCATCATCATTGATATGTCATCACATCATGATCTGAGCCTAATACCAATAATCTGGGGTCAGGTAAAAGAGTTTACTACTAGATACTAAACAACCTCTGTGCAGTATACAGTACATATAATGTAGTATATATATTTAATATTTAAATCCAGAGATTCATATGCAAAAGATCGTACTGATCAAACAGATATACGACTTATGAGTGTGTGCATAAGATCGCGCAGACCTACATGTGCTTGCAGATATTTCCTCATGGCTAAATGCAGAAATTTGAGCACAAGACAAGGGTTGTTTGGTTGCACACATTAAACACAGTTAGTGTTGTGCACAATGAGAATATGTGCTACTAGAATAAATTCTCTTCTCTCTCTCTCTCTCTCTCTCTCTCTCTCTCTCTCTCTCTCTCTCTCTCTCTCTCTCTCTCTCTCTCTCTGCATGAGCACTCATGTTAGGGCCCACATATTAATAGTTTAAACCAACTGTCACTCTCTGTATGTGTTTTATGTTTCTCATGTCAAGCAAAAAGCATGTCCTACAAAATGCACTTAAATTTATGTAAGCAACAGTAACAACGAAACATCTAATAGAATAAAATGAACTACATTATATACAGGAAAACTAGAACAAAACTATATTTACAAGTGTAACCGAACACGCATCTAGAGAATACATTATTTATCAATCACTATTATGATGAATCAAATCACATAAACTTCAGAATGCAGAAAAGCTATTTGAAGGAAGATGGTACCGCCATAGAAAGAGATGCATATGCCAATCCATAGGTATGGCAAACATCAGGAGCTCCAAATGGACTGCCTTTCTCTTTACAGATCGCCGGGATAATAATGATTAGAATATTGCCCAAATTTCCTTTTCATCAAAACAAAAAAGAATGCTGAATCACTTTCAAGTTTAATCACAAGCAGTAAAATCGATACTGTGGATAAAATTTCAAGCAAAGATAGTAGTAGTAGTGTCCCAGACAAAGGCTATGACATGAGTTGCATTATACTTATGAAAAATGAAGGGATGCTCCTCACTGGAGAACAGGGTTGGTAATGGTAAACCTCTTTCACAGTAAAAATGGCCCATGCATTTTATTTGAGGGCTGTCAAAACAATAGATTGTCCAATAGTTTACATCCACTGTGGCTTTCAAATAGTTGCTTTTACAATAAAAGAGGACCAAATGTAGGCTATATACATAGCAGGCCCACCTTGACATTCTAAACACCATATGCAGCCCACTCCATTGATCACTGACCCTCTCCATATGAAAAAGAGAACCATGGTTGGAAAACTCTCTGAGTTGACTCTTGACTCGGCCGAGTCATCTCTTTTAATAAGTTGTTGGCATTCCGAACCATTTAATAGGCATATCTAATTTTAAACAATTCAAGTTTATTTATAAGTAATTAAGCATGAGATTTGAAGTAATAATTTAAAATGATGACTAGAATGTCATTTGAAACAAATATTTGATCTTTTACATTCAGTATTTGGACTCACAAATTGTGTAATATGCAATTTTTTCCTTTATTTTCCTTATTGTAGCACTTTTCTTGCGTATGCAACTTCATTAATTTGAATTGATTATTATAAATGCAGGTAAATGAATGTATTTTTATGTTTTCTAAGTAATGGATTCATTTATAAATATTAAAAAAAATATTAAAAAAAACATGACTCTCCCAAGTTTGCGAGTCTCCATGTTGACTCTATCCGAGTCAATTTATTTGCATTGGACGAGTCGAGTCTGAGTCACGAGTTTTCCAACCTCGAAGAGAACAACTTACAAGTTAACAAGCAGTCTTCCCATTTCAGAGTTGATACAGGTGATATTGGATAATGTTCACAGGCAACAGTGTGATAAAGACTTATAAACAAAAGGCAAGTTAAACAGAAAGATGAAACAAACAAGGAAAATGGCAGAAAGTGTTACTTCAAAGGCCAAAACTACAAAACCCATTTCATGACAAATACAAGGGATACTGGACAATGTTTTAAAGCAACAGTTCAACAAAACATTTTGAAGAATTGGAAATGTTCAACCAGAAGATGAAACAAACAAGGAAAATGTTTTGGGATATGATTGTAACAAACAACAGTTTAATGATAATGCATTTACCTGCAGAAGAACATCCCAAAATGAGGCCCCTCAAATGGGAGGGAGCTTTTGTAATTTGGATTAGAACCCATCCTAGTGTTATGCCAATGCCGAAAGTGATAAGAATATTTAATGGCATGAACCACCTGCACAATAAACCAAAGGTGACCCACTAGAAAATAAAAGGTTCCATAATTCTACAAATTTATAACAGTTGAGAGAAAATGAATCATAGAACTCAATTTCTACAGTGTCATTAGAACATATCCACCCAACTGATCTACTATCATATAAGGCAGACTGATACATAAAATGCACCTCTATCCCATATATGCATGTAGTGGCGGACCCAAGATTTTGGGGTGGAAAATGTTCAATTGAAAAAGTCTTTTACTACCTAAGATATCTTTAACTCATTTCCAAAACTGGAAAGGTATTTCATTCAAAACTTTTGAATATTTGACCATCACTCTCTGATAAAAAGAATAACATATATCATATACGACCTAATACGCAAGGTAGAGTGATTGTGAATGGGGGGAAATCTAAGATAGAAAGAGGATTTGAAATATCATGAAATTGGATGATTGGGTTTGGGAACAAGGATGGGGATGGCTTAGATTGGGCATCAGAGAGGCAAGTATTATATGCAATCAATCGATGTTGTGTTATTGTAGCTTTCCATCTTTCTGATTTTCACATTAGGTTTCCCTTGGCATTTGAAACTATATATCAAAAAATAGTAAAATATATGATATCAGTTTTTATATCAGATTTGGTACCCCAGCTTCATCCCTTTGGTGAAATCATGTTGCAGCAGAAAACAAAAGAGGAAGAGGCTTCTCTGTTTTGAAACTGGACAAGTAGAAATAGAAAAAGAAAAGAAAAGAAAAATCGTATTCCATTGGTATAATTTTAAAAATGTATTCTAACTTAAATATTACAATGGAGGGGGGATGGTGCTTTTTTCTGCGTTGGAAGGGGGGTGTTATTTCTTCATTGGAACTGGGAAACGGGGGGCGACATTTATTTTCCACCGGTGCATGTTTGGTGAGGCCTATGCCCCTTTTAGGCCTTTTTCCAAGACAGATGGGGTGACCGACCCAGGTTGGCACTACATGGGTCTGCCACTGCATACATGCACGCATGATATACTAACTCATGCTTGTGAAAGACATGAGTCTCATCCAAATTTCTTTAGAGAGAGAATAATAGTTGGACAAATGTTGGATTAGATGAGTCCCAAGGATTTTCTTGTGGAGCTAGTGAGCTACATTTTCTTGTAAAAAGAAGACAAAGGCAACAACCAGAAGATCATACTCCATTTCTTATTTTGGCCTTGCCGGCAAAAAAGAAACAGCAGTAAAGCAATTCACTTTATCACAATATAAAACAAAATTATAAACAGGATTGAAAGAAACTCACAACATAACCATGCTCTCAAATGTGATTGTTTTAGACAGGTTTGTGTAGACAAAGGCTGGATTGAATACAAAGAATGTAACCTGTTCAAACAGGTTGCCCAAGTTAGGTTGGAGGAATATGTTGAAAATAACTAAAGTAGAAAGTTCCATAAATTCAAAATTGCATCAACGAAAGAGAATGCACAACGATGTTCCATTCAAAACTAAACCAACTGAGAACAAGATGTGAGTGTTAGAACTTAGAATGGTAACTGAGCAGAGGGAAAAGAAGGTGTCATATCCAACTCTGGCAATGCTATCATAGGAGCAATTGATGCTCATTGGCCCTAAGTTAACCACATATGGTGCTAGTTTTAGGTACAGCATGTAAGTTGTAGTTTGCATAACACCCATAAAAGAAAGAACTTAATTTTCTTGCATGTTATAGTGTGAAAAAATTAAAAGAGCCAAGACTTCTTTATCTTTGATATAAAGCAAAAGAATAATGTAAATCAGTAAAGGTGATGGGCATTGGAGATGGAGATATAACACTCTAGTATATAATTCTAACTCTAGTATATAATTCTAACTTATGGAACAAACCATTCAACTATGCAAGGTAGTTGGATGCAAGTTCAGGTCAAAAAATGCCGGTACAAACTGAAACACCAATACAGAACACGTGCAGGGCATCGATAAAAAATGGTTATCTTCATAAAATTGCTTCAGCTTCACCCTTCTATTCAAGACCCAACCCTATCCCATGCGAGGCACTATCCGCATCGACCCATATATCAATTTGAGGCAGCTATTGTTGATGTTATTCATGTCCGCCTACCAGTTATAACTTACAACTAAGGTTTACTGCTGTCCCCAATCAATACTAGATGGGCCTCTCTTAGTAACATCAACTGCATTTCTACTGCTCTCTACTAGGTAAAATTGTAGTTATAGGAGAAACATCACCCTTTTTCACATATCTTTAAGTCAACTAGGCTCTTTTGACTCACCCAAAATCCTCAAAACATTTAATGTGGACACTTAGGAAAGGAGTAAATCAATTGACCAAGCCAGAACGTGGCATACTTTTTGAAACCTATTGGGTGCACTGCCATGGTCGGACAAAAATGAATTTGTATAGACCCACTGAGTTCATTGCATTGCATATTGATAATACAGAGGAGCATCATTTAGATATATGAGAATGGATAAATTGAATTGTATGTAGGGCAGACGACAGGATGCTACTATGGCTTTGCTCAAGCTTCACATTGAAAAGCTATAGTCTGTTTTCTAATGCTTTTGTACTTAACATTGGTTTTCTTGAAGAATGAGTACTAAAGACAGATATATTAGCACATTACATGGTCTCAAAGCAGTGAAGGTGTCCTCTGAAAGCAACATTTGAAAATGTGAACTGCAATTCAATCACACTCCATTAATTTGTCAAGTTTCAGCTACTATAATTTGTAATGTAATACAGTATAAATTCAAATAAACTCCATCCTGAAAAAAAGAAATTGACGGTAAGTGAAGAATTCAATTGCATCATGACATTTGCACAATGACTTGAATTTGTTAGAATCATTTTCTGCCTCACAAAAAATAGAAACATGAAAACACAGAAACTAAGATATAAAATGCTATAAATCCAAAATAATACACAGCACACAAACACTGACATTGTTCAAATGCTTCCTTGCAGCTTCACCTAAGATATCCACACGTCCTGTTGCAATAAATGACCCAACCCCAGTCACAATAAGCAGTTTGAGAACTGGAATTGACGCCGCAATGAAAAGATCTTTGAGCCCCATATCAAACTTTTCTTTTGCAACTCTTTAAACCTTCATCTATCTCCCTATCTTCTCTGAAAATTAAGCACTTACATCAACTTCTTTCCATGCAAATTTCATACATACCTGAACTTAAAAATCAGACATAATAAGATCTCAATACAAATGGTTTTCTTCCGCTTAGAGATTCAGGGGGAAAAACCACTACAAAGAATGAAAGGAAATAAGCTGCTGAACCCACGAGCCCATATTAAAAAAGCAAAATTAGATTAATAATCTTTTGAATCTTTCTCTGTCGCGTACGAAGATTCATACAGGTCTTCTTTTATTCAATCTTACGTGGTTCTTCCGTCGGAGATTACTAATGTAATTTTTATGTTGCAATAGATTGACAGGACTAAACATTCCTAAAAATATTAGTTGCTCGATCCTCCACATCTTCTCCTTCTAAAAACGAAAATGTTCATACCATTCTTTCATCCATGCAAAATCAAATAATAAAATATAAAAAAAAAAGGGGTTCTTTTTTTCACTGAAGGTTCAATAGATTAACAATTTCTGGTCGAATAAGAAGAAGACATATACAAAATTCCCATTTGAGTAGACTCTCAAAAGTCTTCTTCCACGGTTCCATATATATATATATATATATATATATACCAACTCCTATCCATCATTTGAACAGGAAAGAAAACCTTGGGTGGGTACACCTAAAACTTGCAGACTCTCTTCCAAAACAGGAAACAGAAGGTCCAAGATCAACGTTGGAACAGGAAACGAACGGGAAACTATGGGTGGGTAAAAAGTCAATCGAAACCACACAGAAAAACAAATGCAGATATGTCGGTACACACCAAAACTCGAAAAAACAAGAAGGAAAGAGAGAAGATAAGCTTTGTGAATCCGACTGAGTTGGAACTTGATGGCAGATGAGTTGAATGGAAAAGCTGTCAACAGGAATCGAACACGTGACGCGGATGCAGATTCTCAGGGAATTCTCTTTGAAGTCGTCACTGTACAGAACGATTTAACAACCTATGGGCCTACAAAAGGCCCGGAATAAGACCCATTGGCTTGTTTGTTTGGGAGCTGAAACTATTGTTGGGCTCTTCTTTTAGTCGGGGTATTGAGCAGGATTTCATTAATTATTAGTCTCCACCCCATGCTTATTGCTTAACTATTTGTTTATTGGTTGAAACCTATAGGCCCAAATGACCCCACGGCCTGGACTGAACCATTGGGGAATGGTCGGCCCACTTTCTGCTCTAGCTCTTACCGTTTAGTTTATATATGAGGACTTACGTTTTGGTTTCGGATGAACCGAGGAAGTGAAAGTGGAACAGAGCTCTTTGAAGACGCGTCCTCACAAACAAGCGTACAGACTTGTTGAAGGTTAGGCGACTTTAAAACTCGTTGAAGGTTAGGTGCCAAAGTCGTACAAGGAAGTCGTGTACAAAATTTTAGTTGCCGTCACAAATCACAATACTATAGTTTATGTTTATTTAATCTAAAACCGATTAGAATAGATGTTTTCCACTATCGATATTTAATTTAATCAGCTTTAAAAGCTTTTATATCTATTTGAAAAAAAAAAAAATTTACCAAAAAGTAAATCGACATAATAGTCTAAAACAATTATTTATGTATGACGGTCCCGACATCCTATAAGTACAGTCCGTACGGTTTTTATCGTTCGAAACGCCCATTGGGCCCACCTTATGACCCATTTAAATTGACCACTCATTCATAACCCCCTTATATGCACTCAATCCTATGAATTTGAATGGGTTTGGATGAACTAGACCATTTGATTGAAAGTCAATTTTTCTTATTTGATATAAAACTATTAAACTTGTAGACCATTGATGAAGGGATTAGAAATATTAGATTGACTTCAAATTTGATATGTAAGTTGACCCCACTTGGATCATTCTATCCCCCTTGTTCCATGACCAGTGGGGTCTCAGTGAGTCCCAATAGGCGGTCCACACCGTAAACCGTAAGAACGGTCCTTACAAGACCACCTCCTATATTTTTTTATTTTTTTATTTTTTTTACTTTACTTTTTTTCTTCAAGTTTGCTAGTGTAAGTCTACAATTTAATAAGATTGTCGCGGTATTTTTATTTTATAATAAATTTATCTATATCATTTTTACTATATGGCAGTTTTACTTGTATAGCTTTCACAAAAATGATAATTTTGTTTTTTTCTAAATAAAATAGACATGCCAAGCCGTCTATTTGTGAACAAAAGGTCTAACAAAAACTGCCCTTTTTAAATAAATCTATTTAAATGAAGATTCTCCTATGAGAGATATATCTCATCTTATATGAGAGATAGGGGTGGGAGCGCTCATATGGATGTGAGGGCCCCCACCCCTATCTCTCATATAAGGTTAGAAATATCTCTTATATGAGCATCTCCTCTATTTAAATTAGCTATATTACAAATAAATAAGAATTGCCAAAAATGCCCTTAATATTATAAAGTCGTACCCAAAAGTTTTTTAATTTATGTGACCGTATATATGTATTTTGCTGTTTATGGTGAATGGCATTTTGTATTTTTTCAACATACTCGAAAAAACTGAATAGCATTTATTTATTCAAAAAATGTCAGCAAGATGCTACTATTTTCTCTCTCTTTTATGATTGTTAATATTATTGTTAGCTAACTGTCTAAGAATGTTATTTTAACTTGAGGACCCACGACGATGCACCTTAAATTAAGGTGTCGACACTACCCAATCATGCAGAGAGGCACATCCATTTATCTGCTTTTGCGGGCAATTGGTACTATTTTCAACATAAATGGCCCATTCATTTACACATTTCTATTAGAGACATGGCTGAGTTGGTTGACAACTGGATTGGGTCAGCCAACACCAAGCCACAGGCGCTGTGTATATCTACCCCATATATAAAGCAGCAGTTTGGTCGACTCCAAACCCCCATACACGTGCCAAAGTCCCAAATGTATATCCTTATGTAAGGATCAACAAGTGACAAAATCGTGACAAAATGGAGATACTTATCCCCTTTCCCCATTTCTTCTCTTCCATCTATACCCATAATAAAAAAAAACGGCAGTTTTCCTTCTTGCTTCCTCCTACCTGCTTGATCCCCTACTTCCCTCTTTCTCAATTTCCATCTTTCACTCATTTGCCCTCAGTTTAGTACCGACTTAAATTAAATCGCAGCTGAAAACAGACGCTCCTAGAAGCATCGGAATTTTCAGAGCTCTCTCGCAGTGTACTGCAAACCGAGCTGTATCGCCGAGGAGATCCAACGCCTGGTGTGCCTCTCTCATCTCGTTCTCCTTATTTTCATCCAATTTATCTTCCTTTTTTTCCTTTTCTTATCCATTTGATTGTGAAGAACTACTTGTGTTTGAAATTTGAATGATTTTGTGTCCATTATTGGCATTTAGATGGAGTTACAGATTCAAGTAAATTAATTAAGGTGGTGATAAAAAGATTCTTTTTTCTTTTTCCCCTGATGTCCTATCCTCACTTGCTCTGCCACATCATTCAACCTATTTGAATGAATGCCCCAAACAACTGTCCAAAATTAATTATTTTCCTTTTTCAAATCATCAATATTTTAAACAATCTCTAGCTGAACACACCATGAGAAAGCATCGAACAATATATATATATATATATTTAGGAAGGATAACTTTCATTAAAAGCAGATCAAATAGTTCAAACAAAAAAAAAGCTTACATTTGCTTAAATAGTTTCCCCAACCAGTCTG